>CM053790.1:634732062-635332062 GCA_028749045.1 Cupressus sempervirens | reverse complement strand
TGAGGATTGAACCAATAAGAATCAAGAGAGCTATTTAGGAAGGAAAAGTGTCATGGTCTCATTTTAAGGAAGAATGTTTCACTCCCTTAATGGAAATCATCAAGGGCTAGGATGAGATGGTCAGGTTAGGATTAAACCACAGATAGAAATAACAATTACATTCAAATATAAATAATATCAAAAAATAATACGTCACATAGAAAAGAACACAAGACACCAAGATTTAACATGGTTCTTCCAATCCTTGGGCTATGTCCACCAACCAATAAGTCAAATATTATTACAATAGAGTGATCAAAACATGATTACAATCCATAATCCTTTATAGCTCAATGCCACTGCAAGAAGAAAGTTTTGCATCACATCTTTATAAGACAATCCCTAATTCTAAGCCCTTTTATACAAGTATTTTTTCAACTTTAGGGATAAAATTAGTTGCAACATGTCAACCACAAATTGGTGAATATTACCCATTAGTGAATAGTAGCCCACCATTGGCAAATAGAAGCCCAAATTGTTTTTTTTTCCAAAGAATTTTTTGAAGTATGTACCATACTTCCCTAATCAGTAACTACAAACTAATAATCTCCCAAATGGGGACTGATCAAACTCCACACTAGACAACAATCTCCCACTTGGAGACTGATCTTATAGCAATATTGCTACCACATGGGGCTACCACTAGAGCAAACCACCCTGAACTCTGCTACTCTTTTATTCCTATTTAGTCTAGAAGACCAATCGAGGCTAAAGAGGAATTTAGCTTCTCCTTGTCACTACCCTCATAAATATATCTGTTGGATTGTCATCTATATGTGTCTTATCCAACTTTAACTATCCATCATCCAAAACTAATTGGATGAAATGGTACCATAGTTGAATGTGCTTTGTCTTTAAATGTGTGTTTCTACACCAAAATCCTTCATATAAAATGCTTGTGCTAACTAGCATTTCAACCACTTAATATGATCCATATTAGACCCATATACAAGCATATCATCAACTTATAAACTTAAAATAATGTAGCTATCATCATCAAACCTCTTAAAGTAAACATAATGATCTGAATGACACCTATATTATCCATACTCATGCATAAACCTATTAAATTTTAGCTACCATTGTTGAGGTGCTTGCTTCAAGCCATATAAACTTTTTTTCAATCAGTCCACTAAGTTCTTCTTACCTTTGATCTCAAATCCCTGTGGCTATGCCATATATATCTCTTCATCCAAGTCACCATGAAGGGAGGTTGTTTCAACATCAAGCTACTCTAAATGAAAATCTTCAGTAGCCACAATACTTCAAACAGTGCGAATAGAAGTCATTTTAACATGAGGAGAAAATATCTCATTAAAATCAATGCCTTTTTTATGTGAAAATCCTTTTACTACTAGCCTAGCTTTAAATATTTCCTTACATCCATCCTCTTCTGTCAACCTCTAAACCCATTTATTTTATAAAGCCATCTTACCTGTAGACAACTTGCATTAACCCCATGTCTTATTTTTTAGCAAAGACTCCATTTCTTCTTTCATTGTAGACTTCGAATGAATCTTAGTATCCACTTGCACAACTTCATCATAATATTCAGATTCACTAGCATCAGTTAGTAAAATAGAAAACAAAGAGAGTTAAAATCTTTCTAGAGCTCTAATTAGCTTTTTTGACTTTCTCACATTCATTGGCGTGTGTGGTATTTGTTATTGTAGTTGTTGCACATTATGAGGAATGACTAGAGCATCACCTCTTAGAGTATCATCCAACACTACATAATCACCTTCTTTCTTCTCATGTTGCTGCAACAGATCTTTGTGCAACACTTACTCATTGAGTATGCAATCCCTACTTCTTACAATTTTACAATATCTAATTAATTAATACCATATCTAAGAAATACACATTTCATTGACTTAGCTTCTAGCTTGTTTATTTTTAGAATCTATATGAGAAAATGCTTCACAACCAAAGGTTTTGAGAAAAGAATAACTCACCTTCTTAGTAGTCCATGCTTCCTCTAGAATACCATAGCCCAAAGGAGTAGAGGGACCTCTATTAATCAAATCATACAATAGTATTGATAGCCTCCACCCTCATGTTTAAGGGAAACCCTACATACAACCTCATGCTTCTTGTATGCTCAATCATAGTCCTATTCATCCGTTCAACCACTCCATTTTCTTGTGGAGTCCTTTGAATAGTTTTTAGTCTATGCATACCATTAGTGAAGAAATAATATTTAGATTCATGACTATAATACTCACCACCATTATCAAATTTGAGACATTTTAATTTCTTACTAGTCTCATATTCAACCAATCATTTCTATTTCTTAAAAAGTTTGAAATACATCAAATTTCTATCTAAGGAAATAAAACCATACTTTTCTAGTTGTTCTTGGAAATATAGAAGAAGTAACTAAGTGGGGGAGGGGGGGTGAATCGGTTACCACTAAAATATTTTAGATCCCTTGGATGTTAAAAATAAAATTGATTGCTATTGTTATTTGGTAAACACATAAAAAATGTTGTAACTCAGAAACTGCAGAGTGTGATTTACTTTTAACTAATCTTAAAACATTAACAGTGATTAATTTGCAAACAAAAGAGAAATAACATGAACACATGAGACACCAAGATTTAATGTGGAAACCCAATATGGGAAAAACCACCAATGTAACTAGTTACTATTTTCACTCTTTTGAAGTGAGCCGTGTTAGGAGCCAACCCAATTAAAGGTTACAAAACACACTAATAGGTGTGACCTTGCCAGAGGATTTGATCACCCTATAAGGAGTGGCCTTGTAAGAGGTCTTAAAACAATTCAATGGAAGAATCACATTGTTAGAGGATTTACAATAGGCTATTAAACCAACTCTGTTAGGAGATTTTAGATCACTACTACAATGGTAAGAAAGTAAAAATCAAATGACATAATTGAGATGCAACTGAATTACTGATTATAGATCTCTATTCTGCTTCATGCTAGATCCTTCTTGATCGAATAAAGTTTTTCTACTCAAAAAGGATACCTAATTATCCTTCAAGTTCTCTCTCACTCTTCACTTTCTTAATTCAAATAGCATACTTGCACACACACTAGAATCTGAACTTGACTTTCCATTTAAACCATCTAGATTATCAAGTCAGCTCAATTACAAATTACAATGACCAATAATCATCACCATAGTTGGCTGGAATTAATACTTGAAATAATTAAAATTCATATCCCAAATCAAAAAAATCTTTCAATAGCCAACCCAGCTTGGTAAACACTAGTTTTGAGATGATTTCTTGTGTAACCAATAGAAGCTTGGTTAACACTATGAATTTCCAAAATCCTTAGGCAACCAAGTGAACTTGGTGAATATTGACTCTATCCAACTTTCCTTTATTAACCATGAGAACTCGATTAACATTGTTTCCTACCATAATTTCTTTCGATGCACAAGTAAGCTCAATAGACACTATCTTCATAAAGTAATCTTTTAGGAATGCTCGATAGACAAGGAAAACTATCTTGTTGACCAAATGATCTTGGTAATCATTGACTGGCAACTGATATGATCATCATTTGTGTAATATCAAAGACAACACACAATTAGATAATTGTATCCAACAATCTCTCACTTTTTCATTGATGGCAACACAACATGTTATAGCACAATAAAATTTGAAAACAAGACTTTCTTTGATAAAAAGTTTCTCCCTCTTAGATTTTTACCAAAAGCTTCTTCTTCTTTCATGCAGTAATCTCCCTATATGAAGGAATTACATAACTTCTTTTGATAGTATACTTCACTCTCAAATTTTTTTTAAGAATAATATGACAGTAAACTTCTCCCTCTTTGACAACACATGACAAAGACAATACATACCGAATTAGTATCAATGTACCTTGAGTACTAATTGATAGGAAATATTCCCTTTTGACTATGCTACATTGACTAATTGATCTTCAACTTGGTTCATGTTGATGCATCACTAAAACTTTATTTAGTGAGCTTCAAATAGGGGAATGACCCTTAACTTACCTCTTAGATATAGGAATGCATCCTTAGGTAATGGGTTCATGAATATGTTTGTAATATGTTCTTTTGTGTGAACATATTCCAATATGATTTCTTTATCCTATACCAATTCTCTAACAAAATGATATTTTATAGCAATGTGCTTAGTTTTGGAATGCATCACTAGGTTATTTGATATGTTAATTGCACTGACCCAATACATGACAACTAGTTCTTTGATATCAATCTTCATGCCTTCCAACAACTATTTAAAGCAAACAATATTAGAACAATTCACTATTGTTGCAACATATTATACTTCTGATGTGAATTGGGATGTGCAGTTTTTTCTTTTTGCTTGTCCAAGATAGCAACCTTTTACCAAGAAAGAATGCTCCACCACTTGTACTCTTTCTATCATCAAGATTTCCTACCCAATCAACATCAATGAATACCTTTAGGTCTAAGTTTCATCCAAGTTTGTACCATAAGCCATAGTCTTTGATGCCTTTCAGATATCTCAAAATTCTTTTGATTGCCATCATATGATTTTCTTTAGGTTTAGTTGAGAATCTTGCCCCTATCCCAATTACTAAAGCAATATCAAGTCTTGTATGAAGTACATACTATAACTATCCAATCATTGATTTGTATAAGGTTTTCTCTACCTCTTTTGAATCATCATCTTTGGTAAGCTTTAGTCCAGTACACATGGGGGTTTCTACTAGTTTTGAATCTTCCATACCAAACTTCTTGAGTATTTCCTTGATATAATTAGACTAAGTAATGTAGATACCACTCTTTCTTTGATGTATCTAAAGTCCAAAAAATAATTTTATCTCACTCAACATGGACATTTCAAACTCTTTGTTCATTTGTTCTAAAAATTCTTTACATAGATCATCATTCCCTATAAATAGAGTGTCATCCAAAAATATCTCTACCAATACAATCTTGTTATCTAGTCCTTCCTTGATTTATAAACTACTATTATCATTAGTTCTTTAAAAACCAATCTATATAAGGTAGTTGTGCAACCTCTCATACCATGCTTTAGGAGCTTGTTTCAAACCATACAATGTTTTGTGTAATTTGCAGACCATGTCCCTTTTGTTTGGATCAACAAAACCTTCTAGTTGTTTAATGTAGACTTCTTTATCAAGAATACCATTGAGAAATGCAAATTTAACATCCATTTGATATACTTTTAATCCTCTATGAGTAGCATACACAAGTAGAGTCCTAACACCTTCTAATCTTGTAACAGGAGCAAAAGTCTCACCATAATCAATTCCTTTTTCTTGAGAATATCCTTTACATACTAGTCTTGCTTTGTTTCTTGATACTTGTCCATCTTCATTTAGCTCATTTCTGAATACCCATTTTTTTCCAATCACATTTTTATCTTTAGGCCTAAGAACAAGAGTCTAGGTTTTGTTCTTCTCTATTTGTTCACTTTCTTCATTCATAGCATCAATCCAACTTTCATTTTCCAATGCATCTTTAACATTTCTAGGTTCAAAATCAGCAAGTAAACATATACCTTTTAGTTTATTTCTTGTCGTAGTACCTTCTAATTTATCTCCAATAATTTGATCTTGTGCATGATGACTTTTAACATACTTAGCCAATATAGGTTCTTTTCCTTTTGAATGAATTGTACTTTCTTAATTTCAAATTTCAACTTTTGGCTCTGGTTGCTCAGACTTGGTAAGCATTAGCTTGATAGCTTCAAAATGTGACTCGGCTCCTTGTGACTCGGTTTCAACTTTGTGCAACTCGGTAGCTGAGGAAGACTTGGGAGTAGAAGTCTCTTTGTTGATAGATATGTCTAGCAATGTATTAGGTTTTATGTAAACAAATATTCTGTAATCTTCTAGTTCCTTTTTGCTTTCTTCTTTGGTCCTTTTTTCAAACTCATCATTTCTCACATGTACACTTTCTATGATTTTATGAGTGGAAAAATTCAAACATCTATATGCCTTAATTGTACAAGAATATCCTAAGAATATACCTTCATCACGTTTCACATCAAAATTGCCTTTTCTAGATTCTTTCAAGATATAACATTTACTTCCAAATACTTTCAGGTAGCTTACATTGGGTTTATAGCCATACCATAATTCATAGGGAGTTTTGTCTGAATCCTTCTTCAACTAAACTCAGTTCAAATTATGAACTACAGTGTTAATATCTTCCTTCCAATATTTGATAGCAACATTCTTTTCCATCATTAAAGTCCTTGCACAATGCATGATAGATCTGTTTCTTCTTTTAGCTATTCCATTCTGCTTAGGAGGGCTAATATCTATATTTTAATTCTTCTTTCAATAAAAAATTTATTGAATTCATTGGAGATGAATTCACCACCTCTATGTGATCTTAAGCATTTTAATCTTTTCAATATTTCTTTCTCTATTCTTGCTAGATACCATTTGAATTTCTCAAATGCTTCTAACTTTTCTCTAAGATACATAATAGTCATCATTCTTGAATACTCATCAACGAAAAGAATAGAAAATTTTTCTCCACTATAGCTTTCTAAGGTCATTATGCATAATTTCCAATATATCTTTAGATTGATAATTTTTTCTTTTAAAACTAGTCTTTCCCATTTTGCCAATTTGATAATTCTTGCATAAACTAGCATTTGGTTTCTTCAAACTAGGAATGTCTCTTACTTTCCTGAATTTTCTTATTTTAACCATATTATCAAAATTTACATGACATGATCTTCTATGCCATAACCAACTTTCTTCTATTTGAGCAATAAAATATGAACAATCACTAAGATCAAGATAAAATAGGTTAGCTTTTGTTTGTTTGCTTGATCCAATCAGTTTTCCTTTGTCATCTATTAGTCTTTTCTTACCATGCATAAATTCTACCTTGAATCCAATGTTAATTATCTATCCCACACTTAGTAGATTATTTTTTAGTCCTTCAACCCCATAGGCATTGTCACATACAAGCTCTTTGGTTAATGAGATTCGACCTTTCCCTTTTATACAACAAGGTTCATTGTTTCCAAACCTTACACTACCATCATCATAGTCTTCAAAGTGTTCAAAGTTTTTTTTGTCTCTAGTCATATGATGTGAACATCCATTATCTATGATCGATGTGTCATTCTTATTGACATGAGAGATAAGTGTCATCTTATCTTCTTCTTCATCAGATTCATCTTTCACAATAATGTATACTATTTCATCTTCACTGTTATCAAAATATTTAGCCATAAAACATGTCTTCTTGCCTTTTTCCTTGAATGATTTCTGATTTTTGAAATCCTTCTTTCCATTGCACTTGTGACTTTTCTTCTCATCCTTGCTTTCTTTGTTTGGGCACCTGGTAGCACTATGACCAATTTAATCACATGATAAACAAATTAAGGGAACTTTACCTTTGTATTTTCCTCTAAATCTAGAATATTTCCTTCCAAGTAAAGCTTCAAAAACTTCAAGATCAATATCAGAACTTTCCTCTAATTCTTCTTCACTTTCTAACAGAACGTCCTTTATTTTCTTGCCTTTCTCCTTAAGAGAGCTTGGCCTCAAATCTAGATTCAATATTCTTGAAAGCTGGAACATAATTTTTATAGTTCTCTAGATCAAAGTTGTCAATCTTCTTACTAAGGTATCCAAAGTTATCTTATGATTCGTCTCACACCTTCTTTCTTGAATAGTAGATACTCTAATTTCATAGATAGGAATTAATGTTCTAAGAACTTTACTTACAAATATTTCATCCTTAATTTCTCCTCTAGATGCTCTAATTGCACTAACACTTGCTTTGATTCTTTCAACATACTTGACAACATTTTCATCCTCTCTCATTCTCATCTGATCAAACTATCCTCTAAGGATTTCTTCTTGGGCTCTCCTCACATTTTCATCACCACCATAGATTTCCTTTACCTTGTTCCACATATCAAAAGCAATTTCGTAGTCCTTGATCTCATCAAATTCATCATAGCAAAGAGCAGATGCAATATCTATCATCATGGTGTTATGGTTCTTTTTCTCAACAATATCTCCAACAAATAATGTACTAGTAGAAGTTGTGTATTCTTCATCAAGGTATTTCAATCCTCAATCACCAATGGAAGCCGAATGAAGTCTCACGAGTCCTTGCAATGCTGTAAAATTCTCTTTGTTAAGATTTGAAATTTCTCTCTTGTAAGACATCTTGATCTTTAGCTTAGGTCCTTAAAAGGTTTTCTGCAACCACCAAAAGCTCTAATACCAAATTTTGGAAATATAGAGGAATTAAATAAGAGGGGGGGTGAATCAGTTACCACTAAAATATTCTAGATCCCTTAGATGTTAAAAATAAAACTGCTTGCTACTGTTATTTAGTAAACACATAGAAAATGTTGTAACTCGGTAAATGTAGAGTGTGATTTAATTTAACTAATCTTAAAACATTAACATTGATTAATTTTCTAGCATAAGAGAAATAAAATGAACACATGAGACACTAGGATTTAACATGGAAACCCAATATGGGAAAAACCACCAATGTAACTAGTTACTATTTTCACTCTTCTAAAGTGAGCCCTACTAGGGAGGTTACAAAACACCCTATTAGGTGTGACCTTGTTAGAGGATTTGATCACCCTATAAGTAGTGGCCTTGCAAGAGTTCTTAAAACAATTCAATGGAACTGTCACATTGTTAGAGGATTTACAATGGGCTTTTAAACTAACTCTGTTAAGAGATTCTGGATCACTGCTACAATGGTAAGAAAGTAACAATAAAATGCCCTGACTGAGATGCAACTGAATTGCTAATTATAGATCATTTTTCTACTTCATGCTAGATCCTTCTTGATTGAATAAAGCTTTTCTACTCCACAAGGATACTTGGTTATCCTTCAAGTTCACTCTCACTCTTCACTTTCCTAATTCAATTAGCATACTTGCACACACACTAGAATCTCAACTTGACCTTCCATTTATACCATCCATATTATCAAGTTGGCTTAATTAAAAATTGAAATCACCAATAATCATCACCATAGTGAGCTAGAATTAATACTTGAAATAATTAAACTTCATATCGCAAATCAACAAAATCCTTTGATAGCTAAACCAGCTCGATAAACACTGGTTCTGAGATGATTTGCTATATTAACCAATAGAAGCTTGGTTAACACTGTGAACTTGAAAAATCCTTAGGTGACCAAGTGAGCTCAATGAATATTGACTCTGTTCAAATTTTCTTCACTAACCATGAGAACTCAGTTAACACTATTTCTTGCCATGATTTACTTTGATGCTTGAGTGAGCTCATTAGACATTGTCTTCATAGAGTAATATTACGAGCTTAACTAGATAGAGGTAATATGGAGGGATATTTTTTCTTGTCTTCATAAATATTTTATTTTGGATGGAAGATCCAAAAGAGTCCACAAATTCTATTTTGTTTTTTTGAACCATTTTTCGATATAAAGATACGATTTCTTTTCCTTTCTAGATGAGGTTTTTGTTATTACAAAGGCTCCAAGCCCATAGGAAGAAAGAGAATCACCCTATCCTTCATGAAGGCATCATTATCTTAATTGAGAATTATTGCAAGATAAAGGAAATTATTGTTTCCCCTATTTTAGAGAAGAAAAGGGGGTTGGTGAGTGAATCCCAGTCTATAAAGAGAAAAAGGGATGAAGGCCAGAGCGTGAAGAATAAATTATTGATTAAGGATAACCAACAAAAAAATGTTGAGGATATTACTGATTCTTCTAACAAATATGAAGATAAACATGCGGAGGTAGAGGAAGATACAAAGATGGGGAATATTAGCTCTAATTTGGAGGGTTATGCTGGGAGTAAAGATGAGACCAGGAAGAATGATGTGGAGGAAAGTATGGATAAAAATGAAGGGTTGGATAACACTGGTAATGAAGAAAACCAGGGTGGAGAAACCCAAAGATTCGAAGAGGAAAATGTGGAGGAGGAAATGGTAAGGGAGAAAGATTTAGGAAAAGAAGAAAGGAAGGGCATGAAGATCCCTAGGGAGAAGGAGGTGGATGATGCAAGTTTGGGGATTTCACTCTCCTTCCTTAATACTTCAAAGATTAAAGCTGACTCCTCTTTTCATGGAGATTCTTGGACTTACAATGAGATTACACAATTAAAGAAAAAATTGGGTAAAGTTCAGAAGGATTTAAATAATGATCAAGCCAAACTTGTGCTGTTGGAAACCTAGGTGGGAAATATACCTGAAAATTTGAAGGAATATGAACAAGGTCTCCAACATATGATCAAGGAAAGTGGCAATAATTTGGAACAAGTGACTTCTAGCTTGTGTATGGCTATGGAAAGTTTTGGGAAGAAGACCAATGAGTATATAATGTCTCCTGGAGGACCAAGTAAAAAGACTAGATTGAGCTTACAGAAGAAGGCTGCTAAAGTTACTGTTGGTACTAACTTTTCCCCTAGTGATACCAATCTTAGTACAACTGAAGTGGGGAGGAAGGCTATAAAAATGATCAAGGAGCTGCAATAGTGGTCTAGTTTTATTATTCATTTATTTTCTATTTATGGTTTTAGTGTTCATTTTGAAAGCATTGCAAAACTTGTAGGTTCCAGGTCCTTGTAAAACTTGGTCACATTTTCTAGTTACATTCTGTGGTTTCAAATCCCTATAAAACCTGATTTTGTGTCTATTTTTTGGTCTCATGATTTTGTTTCCTAGTTTTTCTATGTTTGAACATCTTTCTTACTTTTGTTAGGATTTTTGTGTCCCCTCAAAACCTATTTTTACCTTATTCTAAAAGTAGTTGTTTGGATATTTTTAACCTGCTCTACATTCTCTTCTTGAATGTTTCAAAAAATGCATCGATAATGCCCTCAAATTTGTTTCCCATCACATATATAAATTCATTTATTTGATATACAATAGGTATATCCTTCTTCTATACTATAGTGCCTTTGGAAGGGGATAATTTCTGAACATAAAAGAATAGGCATGTCAAGAGTGAGCCAAAATTACATGGACTAGTTTTGGATGCTCATATTCTCTCCATATTATTTCTTAGCTAATTCAACTACAACTTAGCAAGATTAAATGACAATTTTTTCTTGACCATTTTGAATCCTAGGTGAACAACCTCATACGAAATAGTATTAAGTCACCTAGAGCTATAAATCTCGTGAGAAATCACATTGATGCTAAACTTAATTTCCATATATGTAACACCAATCAACTTTATTCCTCTTTCATCCCACTGAGCATGAGTCTTCTTGTCTAGTTCAATATGCCCTATGGTTTTGGTGGTCTTTTCCTTGTTGGTCATAGGTAACCCAATAACCCTATGAATCATCTTCTTCATTATCTTAATAGGTTTATCGAACCAGAGTTGCATTTCATCAAATTGACTAAGGATAAACCTAATCCACTTTCCTTGGAGTTTCCTTGGCATATGTAGAATGTGAGTTAAACCCTTTTCTTTTAGGTGGTTATGGTCAAGTTTCAGGTTACCATCTACACATAATGAATAGTAAGCCTAGTTCAACTCTAGGGTTCCCAATTCTTCAAATGAACAATGATAGAATGAGCCAATGTCATGAATTATGATTACCTATCCATGGATTTGTGAATTTGCTTTGACTAGATCTAGTTCCTTTTCAATCGCTAGACACAATTTGAACATTGGGATTTCTCACTCAGAATCACTGACCAACATCTCAAAACCTTTCTTCACTTTGCAATTGGAAGAATATTCCATTACACTCAATGATGAAAGGATAAATCTTTTAAAAATTATCTTAGGAAATCTTGGGGGCTCAAAGGCACTCTTCTTTATCTAGTCTAAAATAAATGGTAAAGAAAAAACCTTCTACCATTTCTTTTTAACCAAATTGTGTCTTTAAGTTTCCATTAATATGTCATGCTATAGACAACTCATTGATAACTTGTTCAACTTGGTAGACACCTTTAATTTTTAAAATTGGTAAATTCTTCAACTCAATTAAGTTTTCAACTTGGATAAGGTCTTGCACCCCAACCTTTCTAGGTAAGGACTTGTAATTTGACCTTTCTTGGTAAGGTTTTACAATCTGACCTTGGTTGATAGGGTCTAAGTCACTACTTAAATTGTCCTCTAGCTTCGTGATCCCAATGCATCTTAAATACTAATTTGGATCTTCTTACTTGCTACCGAGATCTGATAGAGATATCTCCTTAGAATCATAGTTGTAGTGATCTCCATGGATAGTGAGTTTGATATGACTAAGTCACCCAATTCATTTAATTAGGTATTTACACTTTCATGATTTTGACTTGCATTCTCTAGATATTTCTTTACCCATTGTGTGAAAAATTGACTTGTGATATTTCTAGCCTTTTCATTCTTCTCATTTTCAACTATGGCTTGGTTTATACAATTCTTGGTTAGATGGCCAAGTTCTTTCCATACAAAAAATCTCCTTGTAGGGTCTCTTCCTCATGTAAGTTCTCATGAAATTTGCTCCAATGTGCCCATACTCATGACATAATTAACATCAACACCATGTGTTATTTTAATACTAACCAAGCATAGCTTTCACAATTTGGTCTATTCTGTTACATCTTTTGGTTTTACATTCTTAAGATTTTTACCCTTTTTTTCGATTAAAACACTTTCCTTCAAACTTGGTTTTCTTTATGCATTCACTTGCTCTATGTCCATGCTTGTTAGAACTATAACACTTTCCATTAAATTTTAATTTTTAATTTCTCCAACGCTTATTTGTTTTATGTCCTATTTTTTGACAATAATTACATATAGATCATTTATTTACTTGAGCTTCTTGCTAAGATGATTCACCTTTGGATAGCCTATTCTAGCTTCTCATTTGTGTCTTTATTGAATTTTCTTATCAAATTGATTGATGCTTTCTTCTAATTTCAACATCCTTTCATTAATTTGCCTTCTATGTTGAGATAATTCTAGAATCTTTCATTCTCTAACCTCAAGTTGATAAGCTCTTGATTTGCACAATTGAGCTGAATAATCAAATCTATTTGTTGAAGAGATCAGTGGTGAATTTCATTGTCTTTTTCTTCTAATTTTTTTCTCAGTTAACAATATTTTCTCATCTTTTTTCATGTCCTTTTGTTCCATTTTTTCACACATTTTGATAGACTAAATTTCTTGATCTCTTTTTACCTTTCTAATTTCTTCATGAAGAGTGAAATTCTTTTAAAGTATATCTTTGATTGTTGCATCAGCTTCATGTGAACTTCTTTCTTGGCAGATGTCTTCAACTCTTTCTTCTATGTAGAGATTGTCATTTAGTTATGTTGCAAGTTCCTTCCTTCTATTCAAGGATTGAGAGAGTTTCTCCTTCAATATCTCTATCTAGCTTGAATGCTTCCATTACGTCTAATCTTTTCTCAAATTCCAAAACTTTTGATGTTAGAAGCAATGCTTTGATACCAATTGTTGGAAATATAAGGTGGGTTAGGTTATTAAGAGTGGAGGAGGAGGTGAATCAAGAACCAATAAAACATTATCTTAACTCACCAATTAATTATTCATAAGCTATTAGGATCTAATTCTATGCACAAAAGACTAAAATCAATAAAACATTAATAACACTTTACACAATCTTTTGTAACCCAAAAATCTTCCAAATAGAGAGTAAAACTAGGGTGGGAATGATACCTACAAGATTTATGACTATAGTATAAAAATTGGCCTATTAAGGCTTACAATTGATCACTTCTCATGATGTTCCCTACTAGGGGCAATAAGGGTTTGTTAAGTCCACCTTTTCAAAATATTTATACAATAGAATGAAGTATGCACTTGATTAGGGAATTCATCATAATGCTATAATGTCCACCTTGCTAAAGGATTTTGACTAATGCACCTGTTAGGATGAACTAGTAGTTGATCTTAGGTCAAAAAATCAATTTGTTGTATGAGATCCCTTGATGTAAAATTATCACTTTGATGTGATGCATGAGACTATGATCTTCCTTATACTACTTGTAACCTTTGAATTCTAATTCACATTCTTTCTTCTTCTTCCTTGTTACTGTTACACTTGGATATGAAATGATGTATTACATTTATTGCCACTCAATTAACTACCTTTTGGAGTTGGCTACAAGATCAAATTAAACATACTTTACTAAGTCAACTCACTAGTGATACTCAAGCCCTAAAAACTACTCAGGTGATATCCTAGTACTTGACAAAATAGTCAACATGGAAAGCTCTAGCACTTAGTCTAAACTAGTGCTCGATCCACATTGATCACTCTAAAGTAAGACTAAAATTAGTTTTCACTAATGAATTGATGAAAACTAGAGAATTTGGTTGATAGTGAATTACTTAGTTGATGTTGTAGCTTGGTTAACACTAGCTTCCTTCTGCTTGGTTAACACGGCTAGCCCAGTAGACACTATAGCTTATTTAACATTACCTTTCTACATGTTTTGCATTATGAAGCTAGGTAGATTCAATGAAGCTCATCTTGTACTACTTTCTCCTTATGAAGAATGGTATGCTTTGTCAACATTTATGAAGCTCATCTTATACTACAATAGCTTGGTTTATGCTGTGAACCTTGGTAGCAATGTAACCAACCAACAAATTAAGTGTTTAATCAGTAACTAAAAAATGATTTGATCATAAGTTCAACAATGTTTCAATATCACATTTCTTTCTTTCTTGTGGATTAGATTTTGGAGAACCTTATTAGATTGGTTGTAGGGTGACTAGTCACAAACTATGACCTACAACTTGCAAAAGGTTACAATCTTGTAGGAACTATTGTCAAGATGATTCATGGTAGAGGAAATATTGGAAATTCCATAACAGATATGTTGAGGAAGAGTGCAACTATGCTTCAAGTTGTATAAATTTCCTAGAGAAGAGGTGTACATCTTGAAAATAATAGTGATGAGCAAGATGCAATGCTTGATCATAATCCTAAACATGGAATTGAACAATACGAGGAAAGACTTTTAAGGGTTTTGTCTTGGGATAACTTTAGACCCACTATTTAATTTGCATACTATGATGGGAGACTTGATAATAATGTAGTATTGGATTGGATCTCTAATATGAATAAATATTTTGAGTATGAAGGTACCCTTGATAACAAGAAGGTTAAGTAGTAGTCATGAAGTTGAAGGGTGGAAAATCTCTTTGGTGAGATCATTTGAAAAGTAAGAGACATAAGAGAGAAAACAAATAGACCAATACATGGAAAAAGATGTTAGGAAAGATGAAAAAGAAGTTTCTCCCAACTAACTACTAGGTTAGTTTATTGAGAAAAATTAAAAATATGAGGCAAAAGTATATAAGTGTCAAAGAATATACTAAGAAATTTTACAATTTGGATATCAGATCAGGACATCTAGATGATGAAGTTGAGAAATTTCCTAGATACTCGAATGACCCAATGACATCAATTAAGGATGAGATTATCTATGTTATGATGGATAGTGTGGAAGAATTATATCAATTTATTTTGAAGGATAAAGAATGATTGAAAAAAGATACAATCAAATACATTGAGGAAGAGTTGGTAGATTCGAAAAAAGAAGAGGTAGAACCTATGGAGAAAATAGCAGATCCAACAATGTACTAAAAGATAAAGGATGGAAACATGAACCTATTGGTTAAAGAAGTAATATTTGGAGTTATCTATACTAGTTACTCTAGTAGCCATAGTGGTGGGAATGAAGAAGAGCAATCTTGTTAAAAGTACTTATTACAAATGTGGAGAAGGACATAGAGCCTTTAAATCCACTAACTCTAGAAGGAAGACTAGAGGTAATGAAAGGAATACTTTGGCCTATGAAGAACTTCATGAAACACCTAATGAAATTGAGAATTATGAGAATCTTATGATAAGAAGGACCTTTTGGAATGAGGAAGATGATTAAGAATCCAATTTGACAAAAATTTTGTTCTAGACTAAATGTAAGATTGCTGAAAAATGTGGCAAGGTAATCATTGATATTACTTCAGCATCTAAAGAGTTGGTTAACAAGTTGTAGTTGTAGAGATTGGGACATCCTAAGCCTTAGAATTTTTTTTTGGATCCATAAGGAGCATAAACTACATTTAAGAAAATAATTCTTGTCAAACACATAATTGGGAATGACCATGATAAAGTCTACTGTAATATTATGCCTATGGATTGTTGTCATATTATTTTGGGTAGACCTTGGCAGTATTAGACAAGATTTACATGATGATATATCAAATAAATATACTATTCATGTAAATGATAACAAATAAATATTGTTACCTTTGGTGGAAAATTTTGATTAAAGTCACTATGCGACAATAGAGTATGCTTGGTTGAGGGTAATAAGTTTGCAAGAGAAATGAAGGAACAAATTTTTTTCTATGATTTGATTCCTAGAAAGACTGAGAAACAAGGTGAGTTAGAGCATGCTCCTAAGATTGAAAATTTTCTTTAAAATAAATTCATGGCATCATTCCTAATAATGTACTTGATGGTTTGACTCCTATTAAAGTATAAGTCATTGTATGGATTTGATACCTGGAGCTAGTTTTCATAATAAAGCACTGCATAGGTTAACACCTAATGAAAGGATTGATTTGAATAGACAAGTACAATAATTTTTTTTGAGAAGGGTTTGATTAGAGAAATTTGAGTCCTTGTGTGGAAATTGTTCTATCATAATCTAAGAAGAATGAAAAATGGAGAATCTACACTAATTCAAGAGCTATAAACAAGATAATAATGAAGAACATATTTCCTTTTCCTAAGATAGATGACATAATAGATAGTTTGAGCGCAGAAAAGTATTTTATAGAGATTTATTTCAAAATTGGATGTCACCAAATTATAATTAGAGAGGTGAATGGAATTTTTTTTAAAGACTAATAAAGGTTTGTATCAAATGTTGGCTATGCCCTTTGGTGTAACTAATGCACCTAGTAGTTTCATGAGGCTGGTCAATGAAGTTCTTAGGAAGTTCCTGAGTAAATTTTTTATTATACACCTCAATGATATTTTTATATTTAGTAACACTAAGGAAGAACATCTTGAAAATATCACACATGTATTACAAAGCTTAAGAGAAGAATAGTTGCTGATTAATTTGATGAAATATTCATTCATTAAAGAGAAAATTGTGTATCTTGGTTTTGTAAGTTTGGCTAATGGACTAAATATGGACCCTCAAAAAGAAATAATTATTCTTGAGTGGACTATACTAGAGAATGTTGGAAAGGTAAGATCATTTCAAGGATTCATAAGTTTTTATAGGAAGTTTATCAGAAATTTTAATTATGTTTGTAATCTCATGACTGAAACTATGATAGAAGATAAAGAGGATTTCAAATGGATACATGGAACATAAAAGAGATAAGAAACATTGAAACAAAATGCTCTAGAATTTCCTACACTTGCCTTGCCTAATTTTAGTAATATTTTTCAAGTTGAATGTGTTGCTAGTGGAAGTGGAATTGGAGCTTTTTTGAGCCATGAAGGAAGAATTGTACCTTTTTTTAGTGAGAAATTGAAAGATTTAAAAAAAAAAAAGTTTATATTTAGTTTATGATTAGTAATTTTATGCTATTGTTTAAGGTTTGTAGAAATAGAGACATTATTTGATCCCTAAGGATTATCTGTTGTACACTAGCCATAAAGCTTTGTAGTATTCCAGAAGCTTGAGTGACTTGAATTAGAGACATATAAAGTAGGTTGAGTTTTTACATAACCTTTTATTTTTATTGAAACATAAAAGTTGGTAGCTAAATAAAGTTGGTAATGTGTTAAGCCAAAGATGAAATTTGATGATAGTGGTGAGAGTTGATATACACGGTTTAGATGACTTAAAGCATTTGTTTGAAACTGATCTTGATTTTGCTAAACCTTGGAAAGATTATAAAGAAAAATAGTGTGTAATAAGAGGAAGGATTATTTAATTCAAGAAGATATGGTGTTTAAGAGAATTTAGTTATGCATACCTAAAGGATATATAAGAGAGAACATAAAAAAAATAGTGGTGGACTTGTTGGACATTTTTACATTGATAAGCCCATAAAATTAATTTTAGATAGATAGTTTTTGTTACATTTTTCTAAGGTTTGTATAGAGGATAATTAGTATTTTTAGACTTTGTCAAATAAAAAAGGAAATAGTCTAAATTTAGGATTTTATTCAACTTGTTTTTGTACCTGACAAGCGTTGGGAATGCATTCATATGGACTTTATTCTTGGGTTTCCTAGAACTCCAAGAGGTAATGAATCCATTTTGGTAGTTGTTGAAACGTTTTCAAAGGTGGCTTATTTCATACCTTGCAAGAAAACATCTAATGCATTACATGTAGCTGACTTATTTTTGAAGGAAGTAGTAAGATTACATGGTTTTCCTAACACTAATGTTTTAGATAGAGATACTAAGTTTACTAGTTACTTTTTGAAAACACATTGGAAGAAGTTGAATATATATTTCAAGTTTATTTTTGCATTTCACCCTCAAATAGATGGACAAACTAAAGTTGTGAAAATAATTTTGGGTAACTCACTAAGATGTTTGGTTGGGAGAAAAAAAATCTTGCCCCATGTTGTAAAAAATGAGCACCAATTGTTTGATATTCAAAAAATAGGTGCCCATTTTGAAAAAAAAAAATTGACCTTTAAAAAACATTATAAAACCCCCAAAAAAAATATAAATAAAATGGACATGCATTTTTAAAAAAAGAACAAGCACCTGATTTTTGAAAAAAAGGTGCCCATTTTTAAAAAATTTAAATTTTTCATCTTTACAAAAATGGGTGCCTATTTCTAAAAATAAAAAATGAGCACCTATTTTTTTAATAAATGGTGCCAATAATACAAAATTGAGATTGAGCATTTGAGCCAAATATAGGTACGCATTTTTAAAAAAGGGCACCCTTTTCTAAAAAAGTATGATCTTAATCCATGGACTTACACAATTTTGAGACTCAACTTCTTGTTTCTACCCACCTATTTATGTATATTAATTATTTGATTAATACACATGACGAATTATTGTTGTACTCATATACTCTTAATATATGTACTAGGATGCCTTTTGACCACTTATGGACCATTGACAACCCCTTAAAACATCGTAGAACCCATATTCATATCTTATGACATGCTAATACCCCTTAGGAGCCCTACGAGATGTTCATGTATATTACCTATTTCATTAATAGATATGAGGACTGACTATAGTACTCATGTACCTTGAAGACATATTAGGATCATATATGATCAATTATTATACCTATAATCCATTAAAGTATTATAAGACATATATCACCAACTTATGACATGTATCTACGGAACATGTGACATACATAACACAAATGCAGTATATTTAAGATTTTAGTATGTATTTTTATTGTATAGGCACTTTCAATTTATACTCAAGTACTTAATATGTAATATTTATTTTACATGATACCCTTAGAAAGCCACATATGTTAGAGATGGTGCACCTTAGGATATATGTGAGGGTAAGGAACTTTAGGTTCAAGGTCAGGGGTAGGATAACAGTCAAGGTTAGGGCCAATATCATGATTAGGAACCACATGTTGTTGCACTCATGTTCACCCTGACACTCCTAATTTAATACTTTTATTTCAATTTTCTATAGTAGAGATGGATTGACCTAGAGATTTCATTCATAAAACCAAGGATGGGTTCTATATAGATATTTCTACTATTATTTAGAAGATCCTTTATGACCTTATAATGCATTTAGGTCATAATCATTAGGATATTGATAGAATTTTAATGGAGCTAGGAATCAAGGTCTAAGGTGATGTGTCCTCAGATAAAGTTCAAAGTCATGTCCTAAAGTATTTCATCAAATGAGAGGTCTTACCATATTATTAGGGGAGCCCCAAAGTGAGAGCATATCAAGTTTTTTTTAATGCTATTCTATAGATTATGTGTATGATATACCCTCAATTCCATATAGTGCATAGACATTATCCTAATAATGATCCAATACCTTTATTTTTCTCATGAAGAGGTTATTCAATTAGAATACTATTTTTCAAAGAAGGTTTTTATTATGGTACATGTTTGTTATCATCATACATAATTAGATTTAGATGGTATTCATAGAAAATTCAAATCATGCACCATCAAGGAAGCCTATCACTTTTACATAAATGATGAAAAAGAAAATGATATTCATTATGTGTAAAATTATTTTCTTACAAGTTTGGAAAAAAAGGAACACAAATATTAGTAAATGGTGTGTTTGGTTAGATGGTTTTTCTACACATTTAAAATAATAAAGACCATTTTATACACTTTGAGTGCCATCATAATAAAAATTACAATATATATGGAGTTTCTTTGATAGTGGATATATAAAAGGTGATCATTATATTATTGAAGCTTGAATAAAACATGTTTTATAAAAGTATCAAATAAATTTTAAGGGAGTCCACATAAAAAATGCACATGAATTTGTTGAATGATGTAAGCCACCCTTTTCATCATATAAGGTTTGCACATCATCAAGAACAAATCAATTTGTACTGTATAGAATATTTTTTAGGATAACATGTGTGTGCATTTATTTTTATTCACATATAAATTTAATTTTTTTAAATTTTGTACACATTCTTTATTCATAAGTTATCTTAGTTTCTATGCTAAATATATGTGTTTCAGTGTAGATAGGAAAACTATCCATGGTTGCAAGAGCACTGAAAAGAAATGATATATACATTCTGCTTGCAATGTATTTTTTGGCATTGCATTTTAAAGGCTATATTACAAATGCATCAACCAAGAACATGAATATGTAAATGCATAGAATTGAGGGCCACGTGTTTTCATTAATACAACTAATAGAGATGACTATGAGAACTTTGATGATATTATTTTGATTTATACAAATTATGGCTGGGTTGCTCACTATTTGGAAGAACTGTGTGTGTGTTTGTGTACATGTTTCTCTTTTAAAAAATGTCCTTGCAGAAATTTTGGTACTAAGCAATGTAGAAGGGGTTGATTACATTTTATTATGGTGGATCATAGAGGATGAAGTTAATGAATTGGATGAAAGTGATGTAATGTTATCCACTATAGGTTTATGTTTCAAATATTTTACATTTAATAGATAACAAATTTATTTTCAAAATGTATTGCTAACATAAATTTTGTATCTAAGCTTATTAAATTTGGAAGAAATATATAACAAGAAAATCACAATACTCCATTATAGAATTCATTTTGTTGATTATTAATCTCACAATAATGTCTTTTGAAATATAGTCACATAATAGTGGTTACCTACCTTTCTCTTCATTCATTTAAATCTCATTAGGGATGTTATAACTTGAGACTGGATAGTGAAGACCATGAGAGAATATTAAATTGTCTCCATGAGGTTTCTCAACCATTTGAGGTTGTCTAGAAATAATATTATTTATATATACTTCACATCTTGGAACTTACTTTTACATTGGTATACTTTAGTATATGGCATGGATATATTACATTTTTTAGACTTATCTAATTCTATCTAGTTTATAGTATGATATGCTGATATATTGCATGTTTATCACTTATATGCTTTAATCAACTTTAATATATCTCATCTTGATATATTCCATATTTTAGAACTTTCCAATACATTGATCTAATTTAATACATGACATGTAGAAAATTTTCATTTCTAGAACTTATCTACTTTTATTCACTTTAGTGTATGAGATGTGAATATATTTCATGTACTTGTCTACTTTGATCTACAAGTTAAAAGACTACAATAAATCCCAATGTATCTAAGATAGAAAAATATTATTACCAGTTCAAAGATTCTGGTATTAATCATACGATGTCTTCCTAAGCACATTATAATATTTAAGGAAAAAAAACTAGTAATAATTTTAACTAAATACTTATGAAAATATATATTTATTCATTTCAACATTTATATAATGAATTCTTTGAGACTAAATTGTTTATTTTAATATATTTTTTGAAGCATGCAAGGTAAATACTCCCTTATAAATGACTTACTATATATATATGACCCTTGTTAAATTTATCCCTCTTAAATTTATAGCAGTATCTTATGAAAAACCTATATATATTGTCATCCCTTATGTTAAAATTCATTCAAATAAAATTATGATAGAATAATTAGTAATTTGTGAGATAGCATAAATACTCAAAAAAGAAATTAATTTGAATGTACAGATTAATGCTTAAACATAGGAATTTTTTGAGAACTTTTGGTTGAGGCAATACTCTGGAACCAAATACCACTTTGTGCTTGTTATTCTCTTAGTTGATTGGAGAGTGGCTTCGCTATCCACATGCCTTGAAAACCTGAATTCTATTATTTTTACCTCACTATCCTTGTTTTCCACCATTAGGTTTTGAGGTTTGATAGCAACATGTATGATGTTGTTGAGATGTAAAAATTATATTCTTTCAACAATAAACGATATCATTTTGAGGCACTGCTTCCAACTTAGAGTAAAATCTTTGCTATTCTACCTCAAATATTCATCTAGAGCACATTCATTGACATATTCATATACTAGATAAAATGTATTGAGAGACTAGATTTTTTTCCTACTTCCCTTGGATAAGTCTCACTTCATTCTCTAATAATTTCTTGCTTTCTTTGCTTGTACAATTTATTTTCTTTATAGCCACATCTTTATATTTTAGATTACCCAAATCCATTCTCCCATAGCTTCCTTCCCCAATTTCATAGCATTCATTACAACAACTTTCCATTTGACCTTTTGCATCATCTCTAAGGTCTATTAAATTAGGCAGTGAATGATTATTACTAATATTCTCTCCCTTTTCAGCATACTCTGTGTTGAACTATTTGAAAAACTTAGTGGTTTTGCATGGAGCTTTGTGTCCACCTACTACTCTAACAGTTTGCAAGAGCAACAGATAAAAACATTAAATGTGCATAGGTTAGATTGAAATAAAAAAGAGGGAAAAGTTTTTGAAGCAAGAAAAGAGTGATAAAACCCTCATTCATTTGATAAATTAGTAGATTTAGACATAACAGAAGGAGTAGAGCAAAGCATAGAGAAAAATGAAATAGGATTAGCAAATAAGAGCAATTGTAAAAGAAAGTGCAAAAAGTTTAGAAGATAAAAGGAAGATTAACTTTTTAGTGTTTTCAGTAGCATGTGTTTAATCTCTTTGTTATTTTTTAAGTTTGTAGTTGTTTGTCCAAAGAAGCAGTGATTGCTCCAGGTGTTATTATATGTAGTCTTTACTACTATAAGTCTAATTTTAAGTTTTATCTATTGAAGTTTTATGTACTTTTTGGTTTAAGTTGAATGCTCCTAGATTTTGTAATTATTTTAACCTAGTTGAATATAAAGCAAACATGCATACTTGGCTCATTATTGTCTCCCTTCTATTTGATATTTTATTTTTAGTATTTGAGAGGTTCATACTAGCTAGTTTCATTGTCTTCCATCTCTATATTTTAACGGTGGAGCAAGCTTGTTAATTTCTTACTCGGGCCTTGTGTGAACCAAGCTATACTCACCCAACCTTTATCATTTTCCTTCAAGTGTTGAGCTCTCCCTTATTGCTAAACACACTTGACATTCACTTATTTCCAAGCTCTTGTAGCATCCTTTGTGTTTATTTTCTCTTACTACTAGGCTCACTTTGCTACTTCATGTGCTATGTCACTTGGCACCATCTCTATCACTAGACATCTTCTTATGCCAAGAAAAACTATCACTTGACACCTTTGTTTGTCTATAATTTATTATGAAGTTTGTGATTATTTCTTCACATGGTATAAGATTTTTAAGGCCTCACTTCCTTGCTAGTTATGGAATTTTTTTTCTAAGTATATTTGACATGGTAGGAGATGTAGGAAAGATATGTTAGTAGCCACCATCCTTTAACTGAGACAATTATGATACATGGGTGACGAAGATGAAATCCATAATGGTAGCTAATGACTTGTGGGAGTTTTTGATCAATGGGTTTAATTATGTTACTATTCTAGCACTGTATGCTTCCCTCACAAACCCACAAAAGAATCATTTAAAGGGGTCAAGGAGAAAGGATGCCAAAACATTAAGTCTAATTTAGGAAGCAATGACAGAGATAATTTTTCCCAAGATTTCAGCAGCCAATTACTCAAAGGAAGCATGGGATATCCTTGAAAAAACTTCAAAGAGACTAATAAGGTTAGATTAGTAAAGATACAAATGATCAGAAGGGATTTTGAGAGCTTTCAAATAAAGGACAATGAACCCATTGCATAATTTAGCTCAAGGATCTCCAATTTGATAAACCAACTTAAATCAAATGGATAAGAGTATGAAGTGAAAAGAATTATGGAGTATATATTGAGGAGTTTACCTTAGAGAGATGACAATCTTGTGATGACCATTGAGTAAGCAAAGGATCTCACCATATTGACCATGGATGAGTTGATGGAAAATATTCAAACCCATGAGCATTGGATAAGTAGATCAACAATAAATTCTCAAGAGAAATCTTTCAAGGCTTAAGAAAAATCAAGATGTAGGGGGAGAGGAAGAAATGGCTCTGGTAGATGCTTAATAAGTAGAGGTGGTGGAAGAAATGGTTAAAGAAATATTGGTGAAAAAAGCTTAGAATGAGCTAGCAACCAAGAGGGAGAAAACACCTCTCAAAATAGCTCTAGATGAGGTAAGAAGGAAATAAAAATCCAATAAGATAAGTGATGAATGTTACTACTATCCCTAGTTTGGGCATTATGCTAGTGAATGTTACAAGAAATAGGGTACTTAGTCAAAGAAGAATGCAAATGTGGCAGATGTGAGCATGGGAAATTGAAAAAATCCCACTAGCTTCATCATGTGTGACATTGGTGAACAAGGTAGCCTTTAGGTATGGTACTTGCACATCAACTGTAGAAATCACATGAGTAGTAATGAAAGTGTATTCTCTTTCATCAGTAGAAGTTTTAATTTTGAAATTAAGAAGGGAAATAATGTAACCAATCCCATAGTGGGAAAAGGTTCAATCATGGTATAGACCAAGAAAGGTAAGAAGAAGGAGATATAGAATGTATATTTTTCCTCTAGTATGAATCACAATTTGATGAGTATTGGAAAACTCATCCAAAATGGTTACAAGGTACTAGTGGAAAATGACAAGTGCGTCATTCATGAGAAGGATGGGTGAAATAGAATACTTGTAGTAGTCCAAATGACAAAAACTAGATGTTCCCTTTGAGAATAGAGACATGTTTCTCTTCTCGAGTCAATGTTGTACCTCCCAAGGAAGTATGTACATCAGTACATCAGCAATCAACTCCTAGGAGCATGATTAAAGACCCTTCCAAGCTATGGAATCTTAGGTATGGACATCTTGGCTTCTTTGGTTTAAATTTTTTGTCCAAGAAAATAAAGGTAGATGGTTTTCCAAGCATATTAGATTCATATGACAAGTGTGAGGTTTCCATTTTTTGTAAGCAACATAGGCATCCCTTTAATTCTAGAAATTCTAGAAGGGTTAGTGAACCATTAGAGTTGGTGCATTCAAATTTAGTAGGCCCTATGAAATCTACTTTTATTGGAGGGAGTACTTATTTTATGATGTTCATAGATGATATTAGTCATAGGACATGGGTGTATTTCTTGAAGAACTAATCTAAATCATTTGATAAATTTGTTTAATTAAAATCCCTAGCTGAAAAAAGTGTGGCCAATATATAAAGGTCGTTAGATCAAATAGAGGAGGGGACTATAGCTCCAATTTATTTGTAAACTTTTGTAGGAAGAATGGCATCAAGAAGGAGCTTATAGCTAGTCATACTCCACAACAAAATTGACTACCTAAGAGAAAGAATAGGACCATTTTTGAAATGGATAGAAGCATGAAGAAAGAAAAAGGATTCCCAAATGAATATTGGGGAGAGATTATAGAAACAATAGTATATTGTATAAATAGGTGTCCTACAAAGTTAGTTCATGACAAGATTCCTCTTGAGAGATGGTCAAGGAATAGATGAATAGTTGAGCACTTGAGAGTCTTCAGATCTGTAGCATATGTACATATGCTAAAGGAGCAAAGACAGAAGCTAGATGGAAAAGATGTGAAGTACATATTCACTAGTTATAGGTCAAAATCAAAGGCTTATAGATTGTATGATCTGATCACCGAGAAGATTAGCATTTCAAGAGATGTGGAGTTTCTATAAAATCAATCATGAAAATGGCTTGATTAGTGAATCTTCAAGAACCTCAAGAAAAGTTCCAAGTATTGATGAGGAAGAAGATGACATTGGTGATCAGCAAGAAGATGGAGTAGAAAACATGTATTGTATATGAAGGCAAAAGGGCAAGTAGCCATTAACATGCAGAGTGATAGCACCAAATAGTTCAAGATAGCCTAAAGCTAGTATACAAAATAGTAACAATACTAAGAATTTAGAACCCACTCTTACCTCCCTATTTCCAAGTGAGACTAAGAGCCTAAGAGAGATATACCAAGAAGAAAGGTATGATGAAGACTTTGTTGAGAGTGTAAATTTTTCATTATTATCTCATAGTGATCCAATTTATTTTTAGGAATCTATGAAGGAAGATGAATGGTGTAATGCCATGGATGAGGAAATATATGCTATTGGAAGAAATGAGGCATGGGAGTTAAATTCTTTTCCTCCCAAGAAATATGTAATTGGAGTAAAATGGGTTTATAAGACCAAGTACAATGCTAAAGGAAAAATAGATAGGCAGTAGGCATGTTTGGTATTCAAGGGGTACAAAAAGCAATATGATAGAGATTAAGATGATACATATGCCCTAGTTGTAAGAGTGGAAACCATGCGTGCTATCATAGCAGTTGTAATCCATCACAAATGAAAGGTATATCAAATGGATGTCAATTCTACCTTTTGAAATGGTTTATTGAGAGAAGAAGTATATGTGGAGAAGCCACCTGGTTATGAAGTTTTAGCTGAAGAACACAAGGTGTATAGATTGAAAAGAGCTCTATATGGGCCCAAGAAAGCTCCAAGGGCATGGTACAATAGGATTGACTCATACTAGATGAGAAATAGATTTAGCAAAAGTGATCATAAGCCCACTCTTTACATCAAGGAACAAAATGATAAAGTTTTGATTGTTCTCTTGTATGTTGATGACTTAATTTTTGCTAGAAATGATAATTTCCTAGTTGGTCTATCAATTAAAATTCATTAGGTTTGAAGTTGAGCAAGGAAGATTGTAGGAAAAATTTTAATCCAACACTATACAAGAGTATGGTTGGAAAATTAATGCATTCGATAGCAACTTGACTTCATATAATGCATGTAGTAAGTTTGATTTCCAAATTTATGGAAACACCAAAGGATTGATATTGGGAAGTGGGAAAGAAGATCCTAAGGTATGTGAAAGGTACCAAGGGATTTGGAAATTTTCATACAATAGATAATAATTTCAATTTGGTTGGCTATATTAGTAGTGATTGTACTAGAAGTTTAGATGATAGGAAGCACACTTCCAGATACAGGTTCCATATGGGATTGTGTTCACTTTTATGGGCATCCAAGAAGAAACCTATTATTTCTTAATCTATAGTAGAGGCTGAATACATAACATTGAATGAAGCAACATGTTAAGCTATTTAGTTAAGGAGAATCTTGATAGATTTGAATGAAAGAAAAGAGGATGGAATCACAATCTTTTGTGATAGTATTTCCTCAATTGCATTGTTAATGAATATAGTCTTCAATGGGGAAGAAAGCACAAAGAAATCATAATATCACTTCATTAGAGAGTTGGTAGAGAATGGAGACTTAAAGATGAAATTTTTTAAGTCTGAGCAACACCTAGGAAACATATTTACTAAGCCATTGGGCATAAAAAAATTTGTTCACCTAAGAAGGAGTCTTGGTGTAGTTGATTTGGATGAAGAGTGATCCTTTATTTATTTGGCTTAGTATAATAGAGGAATTTTGAACTATTTGAAAACTTTAGTAGTTGTCCTGGAGCTCTATGTCTACCTACCACTCTTATAGTTTGTAGGAGCAATAGATAGAAACACTAAATATAGTTAGGTGAGTTTGACATCCAAAAGAGTAGAAAAATTCATGGTGAAAGACAAAAGGGATGAAACCCTCATTCATTCAATAAGTCATAAAATTTGGATATAAGAGTAGAGAAGAGAGTAAAAAGAAAGAGGATAAGTAGATTAGAGCAAGTGCAAAAGAAAGTGTAGAAAGTCTAGAAGGTAGAAGGAAGATTCATTTTTTCAATGTTTGCAGTAGCATGTGTTGAATCTCTCTGCTATACTATATGTATGTAGTTTTTTGTCTTGAGAACTAGTGAGTGCTCCATGCACTACTGTATGTAATTTTTAGTGCTATATGTTTAAGTTTAAGTTTTATTATTGATGTTTTATGTAGCTTTTTGTTGAAGCTGAATACTCCCAAATTTTGTACAATAGTTTTAACCTAGTTGAATAGAAAGAAAATAGTCATACTTGGCTCATTGTTGTCTCCCTTCTATTCTGTATTTCATGCTAAGTATTTGAGAAGTTCATTCTTGAAATTTTTGTTGTTGTCCTCTATATTTTAATGGTGGAGTAGGTTTGTTAATGTATCGGTTGGGTCTCATGTGAATTGAGATCACTTTGAGCTCACTTGACCTCCTTACTTTCCTTCAAGTGATGAGATCTCTCTTATTTTTGAACACACTTGGTATTGACTTACTATCAAGCTCTCTAAATATCCTCTATGCCAAGTTTCCCTTACCGCTGAGCTTACTTAGATCCTTAATGTGTTGAGTCACTTAGCACTATCCTTGTCACTTAGAACCTTCTTGTGCTGAGAAAAACTGTCACTCAACACCTTTTTTGTCAAGAATTTTTTTAAAAGTTTGTGATTAATTTTTCACACTCTAGCCTAGTAGGAGTCATAATTTAATAAGAGAAATGCAATGAATCTCTTCAGCAATAGAAAAAACTAATTTCACCAACCAAAATATGAAGAAAAATTGTATAATTTAATCAATGACTTTTGGTTATATTATGTAATGGTAGTTAGACACTAAGTTTTTATAGAATGAAGATGGTATTTGTTAAATCATTACGTATCGAGAAATAAAATTTTAATAACTTATTTGTATCCTTTTGGAACTGCATCACTTCTCTTTTGCCCCTAAGATATATAAATTATCCAAATTAAATTACAATACAAGAGACAAAGAAAAAAATTGAAATATAAAAATCTATTTGCAATGAAATAGTATCTATTGAATAACTAGAAGTCTATTCTTATACGTCATACATAACATACATAAAAATATTGTTAATTTTAACTATTCAAAACTTCTAATTTACATGTGTGGTTTTTAATTCAAGTTTGTTATTTTAAACTATTAACACTTCTAATCTAGATGTTAGATGTCAAACATGTGTAATATTTTAAGACATTTTCATTTTTAATCATAGTCTACTAAAACTATGAACTATGATAAACATCCATACAATTTGAAGAAACTTAGGAAGATATTGACTAATGATGAGAATTTTTCCACCAAGTATGGAGGCTTGTAAATAGCATGAGGATAATTTAAAGCCAAGCATATTTTTCTAAAGCTACATCTATATTGCAAATAGATTCTCTAGTAAGTAGTAATCTTAAACCAAGGCTGATAGTTTATCTATAATTTAACAACATCAACGAGTAAATCTTTTTAAAAGTCAAATGTGCACTAAAATATAAGTGAATGATTTCTCCATTTTGAAAAATGGAATCTACTTGGAGAATTACTATTTTTTGATGTGTATTTTATGACCTATCAAATAACAAAATAAAATACCAAAATATCTTATCCTCTCTTGAATAAAGTCTCATGTATCCTAAGATTGCTAGAAGATCATGCAATGACTTCAAGGTTCCTTTAATACCATGTCTTGATTATGGATAAGATTGGTGTTTGGTTTGATTTTCTAATGATAAAAAGGGGCCTTATGTGTTTATTTAGATTCATTTCAAGCCATACTAGATGTGGGAGCTATCTTAAAGTTTTGCAATGAAGTAATTTTTGGAGTTTTCACAAAATATGCAAGAATTGAATAGAAAAGGGTTCAAGAATTCTATTCTAATCCTATGAGTAGCAATGACAATAAATTGTACTTTGGTGGGAGAATTCCTAAATTTACCAAGCTTTGCTTCCCCAGGTTATACTACAACTACACATGAACTATTGTAATCTTCAAGGATTTTGCCAAAGATATTCATATCACTACATACACCATCATAAAGAAAAATTTATATGGATGATAGAAGTTGGACATATCCATGAAAGTGGTTGGGGATAACTTTTCATAGTGAATTAGAATCACTAAAATGTAAAATATATCAATGAAAGGAACTCATTAATGTTAGGATTCACCTTAGACATAAATAATAGTTACATGCAAATACAAAAAATATTAGAAAATAATAGATTGCACATAAGAGAACACAGGACACCAAGATTTAATGTGGTTTTCCCAATCCCTAGGCTACATCCACTAACACCAAGTCTAATATTATTATCCAATGATTACAATCTAGAATCCCTTATAGCTTAATACTGCTACAGGAAGCTAAAATATCACTATTACATTCTGAAATCCCTAACCCTAAGCCTTTTTATAGAATCTTTTTCTACTTAAAAAATTAGGGCTAGAATAAATCGTCCAATAGGAAAAATAGAAACTGACACATTTTACAATATAAGGGCATTTTTGGCTTTAGAGGTGCTACCCTTGAAAACCCCTACAGGGGCATTTCCCCTTGACTGGACCTTATACTGCAATAGGGAGCACAACTAGGGCACTACCCTAGTACCCCACAAGGGTGCTACCCCTTGACCCCATCTTGGGGTGTTACCCCCAAAACCCTATAGAAATAATATAGGGAGAAAATACTGCCAAATAAATGTCCAATTCTGATTACACTCCAAATCACAACAATCTCCCTCTTGGACACAGATCATAGTACTACTAAACTTGTAGCTCCCATTCACTAATACATTAAGTACCAAATTGCAATGGTAGTGCTGTTGTAGTTTTTCCATCACAACCTTGTCATCGTCGCAATTGTGACTGTCCCAATTGCGATGATGACAAGGTTGTGATGGAAAAATTGCAACAACACTTCTGCTGCAATTTGGTACCAAATGTATTAGTGATTGGAATATATCAAACCACCTTGGATGTTGCTATTCTTTCATTTTTTTTAGTCTATAATACTAACTGAAGCTGAAGAAGAGTTTGGCTTCTCCCTTATTACTATGTTGGTAAACATATCTATTAGATTATCATCTATATATATCTTCTCCAAATTTAATTGTCCATCATCAAAAATTGACTGAAAGAAATGGTATTGCAATGATATGTGTTTTGTCTATGAATGTAGAGCTCACTTCTTTGCAAGATAAATGGTACTCTAGCTATTTGAAAACAAATAATTGTCACTATATGGGTGTTCCAACTCTTCCAAGAAGAAATGAAGCCATATCATCTCCTTGGCTACCTCTAAAGTAGTAACATACTCTACCTCTATAGTGGATAAAGTGTTCACCTTTTGTAACCTAGAAACCTAGGTTACTACTACCCCACCAATAGTAAATACATAATTTGTAGTGTTATTTTTCAGTGATTAATCAGTAAAGTACTATACATACTTCATAAATTCTTTGGGGCTAACATGTAATTATTAATTATAACTCTAAAGTGGTTTAATACTTGTATAAAAGGGCTTAGGGTTAGGGATTGTTTCATAGTTGTGATGCAAAAATTAGTTGTTGTAGCAATATTGAGTTGTAAGGGATTACAAATTGTAATCAAGTTGTAATCACTAGATCATAATAATATCAAACTAGCTATTTGGTGGAAATATCCTAGGGATTGGGTGAACCACATTAAATCTTGGTGTCTTGCGTTCTTTCCTATTTGATCTATTATTTTTTGATATTGTTTATATTTGCATGGAATTATTATTTCTGTCTCTGGTTTATTCCTAACAAGTAGTATTAGAGCTAGGTTAGTTTTCAATTATCCTTTACACGAGAGTTTCATGGTTAAGTGAGAATATCATGGTTGAGTGGGAGTGATGGAAGATGAGGGTAAGCTATGGGTTGATAGGTTTGATGGGCTAAACTTCCAGTTATGGAAGATGCAAATAGAAGACCATATTTATTAGAAGGATTTATGGAAGTCATTGGAAGGAAAAGCCAAGAATCAAAGATCTATGTGAAATGATGAATGGTATATTTTGGATAGAAAGGCACTTGGAAGCATTCAATTATTCCTAGTACTATTGGTGGCAATAAATATTACAAAAGTGAAGACAATAGAAGAGTTGATGAAAACCCTAGAGATGCTATGTGAAGAGCCCTCCACTTCAAGCAAGGAATTTCTCATGAAGCATTTATTTAATATGAAAATGGAAAAAGAGTGGATCTATTGCAAATCATTTAAATGAGTTTAATACTATTACTAGTCAGTTATCTTTTATGGGAATAAATTTTGATGAAGAAATAAGGGCTCACTTGACTTTGTGTTCTTTGCCTAAAAGTTGGAATGGCTTGTTAATGGTTGTGAGTAATTGTGTTCCAAGATCTAGTACCCTAAAATATAATAATGTGATTGGTGTTGTTTTGAGTGAGGAAACTTGTAGAAAATCCTCCAGTGGATCTACATCAAGAAGTTCTTTGAATGCACAAAGTAGGAGAAAAATGACTAAAAGAGGAAGTAATTCTAGAAATCATGGAAAATAAAGAGGAATGTCAAAGGGGAGGAGGTCTCAATCAAGAGGATCGAATGACTATTAGTACTGTGGGAAACTAGGTCATAAAAAGAAAGATTGTTGGAATCGAAAGAAAAATGAAGGAGATAAACTAGATGGAGACAAGGAGGAAAATGTGGTAAATAAAAAATCTAAAGAGGATGCTTTGCTTCTATCTTTAGAAAGTGTTGATGATTCATGGGTTTTAGATTATGCTACTTCATTTCATCCTACACCTCATAGAGCTTATTTCATTGATTGTGTCGAAGGGGATTTTGGACTTGTTTATTTGGGGGATAATGAACCTTGTTGTTTATTTGGGGGATAATGAACCTTGTCAGATTGTTGGAAAGGGAATAGTTAAGATTAAGTTGCAGAATGGGAATCATTGGCTACTACATGAGTTAAGACATGTTCCAAGGCTAAGTAGGAATTTAATTTTAGTAGGGTAACTCGGTGATGAGGGTTTTGTAGTTACTTTTGATAATAAAAATTGGAAGATTTCAATAGGTTCCCTCATAGTAGCAAAAGGTGTGAAAGTAGGCACCTTATATCTTTGTACATGTCATATTGTTCCTGTTACTTTAATTTTTTTAGAGAAAAATGAATGTTAAAGAATAGTTCCTATAGTTGAGCAGGGAGAACAAAGAGCTACTATAAATTCCTATATAGCACTGTGGCACACGAGACTTGGGCACATGAGTGAGAAAGGTATGAAAGTACTTCATTCAAATAAAATTTTACCATGTCTAAAATGTGTTGATATGGATTTTTGTGAAAGTTGTGTGTATGCATAATAAAAGAGAGTAAGTTTTGTGAAGACTAGGAAGAAAAACAAAAAGGAGAAATTAGAGCTTGTGCATACCAATGTATGGGGAATGACTCGGGTATCTTCCCTTGGTGGCTCTCATTATTATGTTATATTTATTAATGATGACACTAGAAAAGTATGGATTTATTTCCTTAGACAAAAATTTGATGTATTACAAACTTTAAAAAAATGGAAATGCTTGGTTGAAAATGAGACTGGTAACAAATATAAATGTCTCAGATCTAATAATGGTGGTGAGTATTGTAGTCATGAATTTGAAGATTATTGCTCCACTAGTAGTATTCATAGACAAAAAATTGTTCCAAGGAGTACATAGGAAAAATGAAGTGACTAAAAACATGAATAGGACTATAATGGAGTGTGCAAGGAGCATGAGGTTGCATGTTCGGTTTCCCTTCTACATGTTGGATGAATGCTATCAATAATGTTGTATATTTGATGTGGAAGAATTCATTTCAAACTCATCCACAATCAATAAATTCAACTTTCCTTCCCTAGCTTGGGCTAGTTGCATTGAATTAGTTTCAATAAGCTACCACTCCTCATGTTCAAATATTACCTTTTCCTTAGTTTGACCACAAATGATCTCCTCTACTTGCCCATCAACACCCTCCCTCGCACGGGTTGTCTATTTCTCCCTATCCTTACTATGAGCTTTTTTTAGATCCTAGATTTCCTCCAAATTTACACTTATCAATCTTACCGGTTCCATCGTCCCATGGGGTTTGGTCTAGTTTTCAATTTCTATAGTGTTCAAGTGTTCTACTACCACCACACCAAGTAAGGTTAATTTTTCCTTGAGTTTTTTTCCCTTTTTGAATTATAGTATCAAATGGAAAAATATGTTGCACAATTGGTGGAAGGGTGTGATATTCTCATAAATGAATGGTTATAACCAAGTTCCCCATTTAGATTTTAGATCTATTATGGTTTGTAATGGTTTATTCATACCCACATTCACACAAAACCTAGCAAATCCCAAACTAGTTTTGGAGCTAGTTGTTATATCCATTTGAATGAAATTCTTGAAAGAGTTTCCAATCCATCTAAACACTTGCACATCCCAAAAATTCAAGGGGTGTCTAGGTAATCTTATTCAAACTTTTGTAGATTTGTAGAAGTCATGGTTAGGATTAAGTCCCAGTTTCCATTTCGTAAACATCAACAAGTGATTACCAAAATGCTAGGAACATGTCATGATTGAATCACAATCCATCTAAGTAGTGAAGCTAAATAGGAAAAAGGAGCCTACCATTTTGAAAATAAACACTGAACCCCATATTTTCCACCTAGTAGAACACTATTTTCTCACCATATCCTCTGTAGGTTGGAGCAAGAAAAGATTTCCAACAAGACACAATAAAAAAAACCTAAAAGAAATAGAATAACCATAAATTTTGAAAGGTATATCTATGGTCTTATAGACCCTAAGGAGAATCCAGGTTCCTCTCCATAGTCCACAACAATCTTAGATCTAATGACAACCTTTGTCTAGTTTAAATTTGGGATCTCAGTCTTGCCCCCAACCATCGTGGGAAACTCCAGAGAGTAGGGGCCCAAATAGGTGCAATCTTTAGGAACATCAAATGTTTTTGCAAGGCTAGAATTTAGAACTAAATGAAACACCTAGGCATTATGGTACTTAGTAGACAAGACAAGTTATAGATCTGGGCACACATGCTCAAACATTTTAAGGTTTTTTTTACATTGTGTTCCATTCTTTTAAATAATTAAGATGCAGAACCAAAAAATATATCAATGTTCAAGAAAAATAAATATTATTTTTTCTTTAATTTGAGGCCTATTCATATTTGATGAGAAGAAAGAATTTTTAATGATCAATTTATTATTTCATAGTTTTCATTGAACTTAGTGTATATTTCTCACCATTTCATTTACCCTAGTAATATTAATTTGGAATGATAGTAGTGAATGCTATTCTCCTATTTTTTCTTTAGTGTTGATTATTTGTGTAGAAACATATTTTTACTTGTATTATCCTCAAATGTTTGAGACTTTTGAAATGATAAGTAAGTTATGATATTAATCGGGTCCTTTCATGATTCAGGCTTCATGATGTATGATTCATGTCCTTTTTAAATTCTAATATCTATTTTTATTTCTATTATCCCAACTACAACATGTGCAATTAGATACATATTATTAATATTTTTCTTGAATTTCTTGAATTTTTCTCTAAATATTGGATTATTTTGAAAATCTTGCAACACTAAGAAGTACATTGATCTATTTTTCTAGTGATCCCATATATGGTGTAGTGCAAACCTCTAAATATTGCTAATGTAAAGGACACTTTTAATAGGAGGGTGTGTAAGTTAAACTATAGGAAAAGATTGTATTAGAAAAATGTATAACACAAATGACATTTACATTGCAAATTTGTGCAGGCCCTCTTTTGTGTTATTTTACTTAGCTAATTCTAATGAAGAACATGATATGTTTTAGTCATCCAATGATTTCTATATAGCTATATTTTCTTGTAAATATGAATACATAGCTAGATTGATTATTTGCCATAATTTTTAGGTGGATGCCAATATGAAATTTTAATATAATGGAGAGATATTTGGATATAAGGTGAAATTATCATTTGTTAAATTTCTTTATTGATCCTATGAATATATCACATTTATTTTTGCTACATATGTTCACTACAAGCCAATCATGAAGCTAGAAGGAATCTATCTCATGGATTATGAGAGTTAAACACCCAAGTAGGAAAAATGGAGAACACCTAATTGGACTTGGAAATTAATATGAGACAAGTATCTTTGATTCTATAGTACAAATTTCTCATTCATTTCTTTTTTTTTTCTATTTTTCTTTATTTATTGTCAAAGTTTTATTGGCATGTCCTTAAACAATTTTATCTTTAATATACATAAAACAAAACAAAAATATATAGGAATCCACAATTGAAATATTAGAAAATGAAACTAATTCTACAACTTATTATCAAACACCCAAGACATAAGCTGAGTAGAATGTAAATATTCTTCTATCCTTTTATAGCTTGTTCAAATTCTAGTTTTTGTTTCTTGTACCTTATTTATGAAGCATCTATGCTAATTGTCTTATTAAAAAAAATTAATTATATCTATAACATCTATAGAAATAAATATGCTATCATATAATTTCTAAACATAATAATAATTAATCAAGCCACCATTGTTTATATATATACACACACAGAGACACTTGCTTTTACTTCAAATCTAAGTGCATGTTTTCCCCTTCACATTAGAGAGTTTTATGTTAGTTATATTTAATTTTTATACTAATTTAAATAATAAACACTCAAATTGATAGTCTTTTAACTCAAAATCAAGAACTAAGAAACTCTATTTTAAAAAATTATTAAGAAACAATCTTAGTCTTATCTAATTAACATTTAAATTTAAGAAAATAATTTAGCCATGTTTTATTTTATCCCTAATCCCTATAATAATTACTAATATCTTATTAAAACTCAAATATAATGATAATTAAATTGTAAAAAATAGTAAAAACATTTAAATCTAATTAACCAAAGGATTTTTCTCACAACTTTCCTTCTATGTACAAGTTAACAAACATGAACCAATCCAATTGGAGCTGGCAATCTCTTTTTACAGCTCTAGCATTGATTAATATTCTAAAAATTAATGAAATGCAGCTAGAAAAAAGTACCTTTTCTTGGTCCCAAGTTGGGTTGAGGAACAAGAGGTTCAAACATCTGAGTTGTACAACCTATACCACAAGGGGATGAACTATTATAATGAAGAAAAGTTATTAATGTTAGTTTATAATGAAGATATGTTTTTGTACCTATTTTAGCTGAAGTTGAGCTATAAATCCAAGTTGTAACTAAAAATACTATAAATACAGTGGCTAGGGGTGTTGAGAATAGTGTATCAACCTTGTAAGCTTTTTCTAGAAAATTATAGAATTTGTTTGTGGTAGTTTTGCACATGTTTATGAGTTGGAAAAAGCTGTATGATTTGTTAAAAATGTGTCCTATCCCTAGTACAATATAGAAGTTTTATTTTTAGAGTATAAACAATTGATTATATGACTTTTATGGGGTTCTAAACTAGAGGATAGAATTATGGATGAAAATATTATTCTTTGAGTTACAAATGATAAGTGGGTAACATGTGGCATGGTTGTTTTGCCCATGGTTTTGGCCTATGGTTTTGTAAGGCTAAAAATGGTTTCCAAGTTGCAAATCACTATAAATGGAGGGCTTGGGGAGGTGTTTGTATCATTGAGTTATGTTTTCAAGACTGACTGCTAGAATAGGTCTCCTTGAGACTAAGTCAAAGATCAACTTGTGGTGATGCGGTCTTGTAAGAACATGCATTACAAGTGTATTATAATCTTCTTGATTTGAGAATACATTGTGTGGGTTTTGTAGGGTGGGTTTTTTCTCCGAGAAGGTTTTCCTGTAATAATCATTGTGCTATCCATTCATTGTTATTATGATTGTATTATTATGTATTTCTTGAGATCTCTATAATTGTTAGTAGAATTTTCATAATTGTTCTCTCAAGGTTAGTGTAGGAAGTGATTCCATGCACCTTTACTTCCTTACAAGTAGTAATAGAGCCTGACCAATTTTGGCTCTATTTGTTGGGTAGATGGTTTTTTGAGCTAATCATTGTTTGAGTGGGAGCTTATGTAGAGGTTATGATTTATGTGTTGAAATATTGCAAAGATGGCAAGCATATTAGCAAGGATTAATGTATAGAAGTTTTTTGGAACAAAATTTGAGATCTGAAAGCCAAAGATGGAAGATCTATTGATTGATTAGGATCAATGGGATGAAATTTATTAGAGTAAGAAGAGGCCTATAGATCCAACTTCAATGGCATAATAGATGGGATAGATAGAAAAGCTAGAGATCTCATCAAATTATGTCTTGTAGACTGGATTATGATTAATATCCATAAATAACATATTGTGAAGAAGCATTGGAAGAAGCTAAGTGAGATATATCAAGAGAAACCACTTATGAACAATATTTTCTTGAGGAATAAATTTTATTTCTCTAGAATGGAAGAAGTTGGATGGATTTCTAAGAATCTTGATAGCTTTAATATTTTGGTGATCTAATTGACCTTGGTTAAGGTGTCAATGGATGAAGAAGGAAGATGTCAAATCTTGCTATGTTCTTTGCCAAACTCATGGCACAACTTTGTCATGGCCATAGGGAGCACTTTAGTTGTCTTAAGGATGGAGGATGTTGTTGATTCTCTACTTTCTAAGGATATGAGAATGAAGGTTTCTCTGAATTCCAAATAGGATTTGAGTGTTCGAGGAAGACCAAAAGAAAGAGGAAAAAACAAAAAGCACCATGACTATTCTAAGTCTAAGAATAAGGGGAGAAAAAAATATCCTAGGAAATCCATGATGATTTGCTAGAATTGTGGCAAACCTGGACACTTCCAAAAGGATTGCAAAGAGGAGAAGGAAAAAAAGAAGAAGCAAGATTATGATTATAAGTCCAAGAAGGAAGATGGAGATTCTTTCATCACAACCTTGGCTTCTCATGCATGTGACAATGTGTGGTTGATAGGCCCAAGTTGTTATATTATAGTGACTGATTAGGGGAGTAGTGTACATACTTCATAAATATTAGTTTTGAGATTTTGGGCTGACATGTAATTATTAATTATAATGCTAAAGTGGTAAAAATATTTGTATAAAAGAGCTTAGGGTTAGGTGATTATTTCATAGTTGTGATGCAAAATAGGTTCTTATGACGGTATTGAGTTGGAAGGGGTCACAAATTGTAATCAGGTTATAATCACTAGATCATAATAATATTAGACTTGCTATTTGGTGGATGTAGCCCAGGGATTGTGTGAACCACATTAAATCTTGATGTCTTGTGTTCTTTTCTGTGTGATCTATTATTTTTTGTTATTGGTTGTGTTTGCATGTAATTGTTATTTCTATCCATGGTTTAATCCTAACAAATGATATTAGAGCCTAGTTTTTTTTCAGTTATCCTCTGTAGGAATATCTCATAGTTGAGTGTGAGTCTCACAATTGAGTGGGAGCAATGAAAGATGAGGGTAAGCTAAGGGTTGATAGGGTTATTAAAAGGATTTATGGAAGTCGTTGTAAGGAAAAGCCAAGAATTAGGGATTTATGTCAAATGATGAATGTGATCTTTTGGATAGAAAGGCTAAAGAATTTGATTATGCCTGGCACCATTAATGGGATTTATTATTAAAAAAGAAAAGATAATATAAGAGTTGATGAAAACCCTAGTGACACTGTATGAAAATCCCTTTTCTTCAAACAAGGTATTTCTCATGAAGCATTTATTTAATATGAAAATGGTATAAGGTGGATATATTGCAGATCATTTAAATGAGTTTAATACTATTACTAGTCAGTTATCCTCTATGGGTATCAATGTTGAGGAGGAAATTAGGGCTCTCTTGATTTTGTGTTCTTTTCCTAAAAGCTATAAAGGCTTGGTAATAGCTATGAGTAATTCTATTCCTAGATCTAGTACCCTAAAATATGATGATGTGATCAGTGTTATTTTGAGTGAAAAATCTCGTAGGAAATCCTCAGGTGGATCTACATCAGGAAGTGCTTTGAATGCACAAAGCTGGGGTAAAATGACTGACAGAGGAAGTAATTCTAAAAATTGTGAGAAATCAAGATGAAAGTCAAAGGGGAGGAGGTGTCAATCAAGAGGACCAAATGACTACTAGTATTGTGGGAAACCATGGAATAAAAAGAAAGATTGCTGGAATCGAAAGAAAAATGAAGGAGGTAAACTAGATGGAGACAAGGAGGCAAATGTGGTAAGTAAAAAATTTGATGAGGATGCTTTGCTTCTATCTTTAGAAACTGTTGATGATTCATGGGTTTTAGATTCTAGTGCTTCATTTCATGCTATACCTCATAGAGGTTATTTCATTGATTATGTCCAAGGGGATTTTGGGCTTGTTTATTTGTAGGATAATGAACCCTATCAGATTGTTGGAAAGGGAAAAATTAAGATTAAGTTGTAGAATGGGAATCATTGGCTACTACATGAGGTAAGACATGTTTCAACACTAAGTAGGAATTTAATTTTAGTAGGGAAACTCAGTGATGAGGGTTGTGTAGTTACTTTTAATGATAAAAATTGGAAGGTTGCAAAAGGTTCTCTTGTAGTAGCGAAAGGTGTGAAAGTAGGCACCTTATATCTTTGTACAAGTCATATTGGTCCTTCTACATTGATTGTTTCAGAGGAAAATGAATCTTCAAGAACAATTGCTACTATTGAGCAGGGAGAACAAATAGCTACTATAGATTCTGATACAATGCTATAGCACAACAGACTTGGGCACATGAGTGAGAAAGGTATGATTCAAAGAATAAAATGTGTTAATATGGATTTCTGTGAAAGTTGAATTTATGGAAAAGAAAAGAGAGTGATTTTTGTAAAGACTAGGAAGGAAAATAAAATGAATAAATTAGAGCTTGTGCATACAAATGTATGGGGACCGGCTCAGGTATCTTCCCTTGGTGGCTCTCATTATTATGTTACATTTATTGATGATGCAACTAGAAAAGTATGGGTTTATTTTCTTAGACAGAAATCTGCTGTATTTCAAACTTTTAAGAAATTGAAATTCTTTCTTGAAAATGAGATTGGTAGGAAATTAAAATCTCTTAGATCTATTAATGGTGGTGAGTATTACAGTCATGAATTTAAAGATTATTGCTCAACTAATGTTATTCATAGATATAAAATTGTTCCAAGTACTCCATAGGAAAATGGAGTGGCTGAACACATGAACACGATTATAATGGGGCACGCAAGGAGCATGAGGTTGAATGCTAGGTTTTCCTTACACATGTGGGTGGAGGCTATCAATATTGTTTTATATTTGATTAATTCAGGTCCCTCTACTACTCTTGGCTATTTTATTCTAGAGGAAGCATGGACTAGTAAGAAGGTAAGTTATTCTTTTCCCAAAACCTTTGGCTGTGAAGCATTTGCTCAAGTAGATTCTAAAAATAGAACCAATATAGAAGCTGAGTCAAAGAAATATATATTTTTTGGATATGGCATTAATGAATTTGGTTATATAGGCTTTGGGATTTTGAAAATCATAAAATTTTAAGAAGCAGAGATGTCGTATTCAATGAGAAAGTGTTGTACAAAGATCTATTGTAGTAACATGAGAAGAAAAAAGATGATTATGTAGTGTTGGATGATACTCCACAAGCTAATGTTCTAGCCATTCCTCATGATGTGCAACAACCACAACAAAAAATACCACACACATCGGTGAATGTTAGATGGCCAACAAGGAAAATTAGACCTCTAGAAAGATTCTCTCCTTCATTGTATTCTATTTTACTTACTGATGTTGGTGAACCTGAATGTTATGATGAAGCTATGTAGGTGGATACTAAGATTTAGTGGGAGTCTACAATGAAAGATGAAATGGACTCTTTGCTGAAGAATAAGACATAGGATTTATGCATGTTGCTTGTAGGTAAAAGAGATTGACAAAATAAGTGGGTCTATAGGTTGAAATAAGATGACAGAGGTAGGAAAAGATTTAAAGCTAGGTTAGTTGTGAAAGGATTTTCACAGAAAAAGGGCATTGATTTTGGTGATAAGATGACTTCTATCCATACTATTTTAAGTCTTGTGGCTACTAAAATTTGCATTTATAGCATTTTGATGTCAAAAAACCTTCCTTCATGGTGATTTGGATGAGGAGATATATATGGCTCAGCCACAGGGATTTGCGGTCAAAGGTAAGGAGAACTTAGTGTGCAAATTGAAAAAAAGTTTATATGGCTTGAAGCAAGCACCTCAGCAATGATATCTAAAATTTGATAATTTTATGCATGAGCATGGATACAATAGGTGTCATTTAGATCATTTTATTTATTTTAAGAGGTTGGATTATGATAGCTACATTATTTTATGTTTATATGTTGAGGATATGCTTGTAGCTGAGTCTAACATGGATCACATTAAGGGGCTAAAATGCCAATTAGCACATGCAATTTCAATGAAGGCTTTAGGGGTACAAAAAAAATATCCTTGGTATGAAGATTTTTTGAGATAGGAAGAACAAAACATTGATGCTATCTCAAGCTGATTATGTGGAGAAGGTGTTGCAACATTTCTCTATGAAGAATGCAAAAGCTGTCAACACATCTTTACCTAGTCATTTGAAGTTGACTAAGGAGACGTATCCTAAGACACAAGAAGAGGAGGATAATATGTCTAAAGTACCCTATGCTTTAGCTATAGGAAGCTTCGTGTATGCTATGCTATGTACTAGGCTAGATATTGCACATGTAGTGGGAGTCATTAGCAGGTATATGAGTCATCCAGGAATTGAGCTTTGGAATGTAGTCAAATGGATTCTTAGATATTTGAGAGGAACATCCAATAAGTTTTTACACTTTGGGGCTCTACTACTAATTTATAGGTCTATGTTAACTAATATTTGGAAGGGGATACTAATACTAGGTGGAATACTATAGGTTATGTCTTTACTATTGGTGGGGCAGTTGTGAGTTGGGTTTCTAAAGGTTAATGATTTATCTACTATAGAGGTAGAGTATGCAGCTGCTATAGAGGTAGCCAAGGAGATGATATGGCTTTAGTTCTTCTTGAAAGAATAAGGACACCCTCAAAAGGATAATTATTTTTTTATAGATAGTCAAAGTGTCATTCATCTTGCAAAGCATTCAACCTTGCATTCAAAGACCAAACACATACAATTGCGATACCATTTCATTTGATCAGTTTTGGAGGATGGACAGTTTTAGCTGAAGAAGATACGTACAAATGACAATCCAACAAATATGTTGACAAAGGTAATAAAAAGGGAGAAGTTGAACTCCTCTTCAGCTTTGGTTGGTCTTCTCGAGTGAACATGAATACAAGAATAATAGAGTCTAGGGTAGTTAGATCTAATGGGAGCCTCATGGAGTAGCAACATAGCTACAAGATAACTCTCCAAGTGGGAGATTGTTAGATTGTGGTGACTAATCAGGAAAGTACTATACATACTTCATAAATTGTTTAGGGTAGTGTTGAGTTATTAGGGGTTATAGATTGTAATCATGTTATAATCACTAGATTGTAATAATATCAAACTTGCTATTTGGTGGATGTAGACCAGGAATTGGGTGAACCATGTCAAATCTTGGTGTCTTGTGTTCTTTTTTGTATGATCTATTATTTTCTATTTTTGGTTATATTTACATGTAATTGTTATTTTTGTCCATGGTTTAATCCTAACATAGGTTAATCTTTTGACATGAATCCTAATAGAAACTTGTTTAGTAAGTATGAAAACTTTGATGGTGGTAAGGTGTATTTAGGTAATAACTTAGTTCTTGATATTGCTGGTCATGCAAGTATTCATGTGAAATTTTATGATGGTAGAATTAGAAGACTTGATGGTGTCTTCCATATCCTGGGACTAGCAAGGAATTTGTTATCTATTAGCAAACTAATAGATTTGGGTATGCATGTACAATTTTCTCAAGCAAGTGTGAAAATAGTGAGAGGGGTTATGGCAATATCTAGAGGAAGAAGATTGGGTACATTGTACCAACTTGATTCATGCATGGTTAAGTGCAATAGTTTTACTGATAAGATTGTCAAGAGGACTACTTTGTTGGAGATAGAGACGGTTTCTCTTTCAATAGATGTTCATGGTTTTTGGGTACCCAAGGGTGCTCTTTCTATTGAGTCAAAATTTCCTATAGAGAATACCATTTTATGGCACTAGAGACTCGGCCACATAGGTGAAATGGATATATGAACCTTAAAAAAATAAAAACCTAGTAGATGGGTTGAATGATTGCAATCTTGAGTTTGATTTTTGTGAGCATTGTATCTATGGAAAACAAAACTACATTTAATTTTATTTATGTTCTCATAAGTCCTCATGTATTTTAGATCTAATCCATTTGGATGTATTTGGCCCAGTTGATGTTCCTTCTATTGGTAAATCAGTTTATTATGTTTCTTTCATTGATGATTTTAGTAGAACATGAATGTATTTCCTAAGGAGTAAAGATGAAGTTTTTAGTTGTTTCAAAGAATTTAAAGCAATGGTTGAATTGTACATAGGAAAGAAGATAAATTATTTGAGAACTAATAATGTCATTGTCTTTTTCTCTAATAATTTTGACACATTTTGTAAAGATTGTGGTAAGAAGAGAGAGAGAAGACAACTCCATATTCTCTACAATAGAATGGAGTTGTAAAAAGAATGAATAGGAACTTGATGGAGAATTCTAGGAGTATGCTTAGTGGAGTTGGACTAGAACAAACATTCTATGTTGAAGCTATAGTGACTGCTTGCTACTTGATAAACAAGTCTCCTACATCAAATCTTGTTGATAAGAGACCAATGGAAGCATGTTTAGGCAACAAGCCTTCGTTTAGGAATCTAGAAGTTTTTGGTTGTGAGGCATATCCTCATGTGCCAAAGGAGAATTGGACAAAATTAGAAAAAAAAGTTGTCAAATATATCTTCAATGGATATAGTAATGGTTTGAAAGGATACAAGCTCTAGGATCCTTTTGCATAAAAGATATTTTATCCTAGAACTATTATTTTAAGATAAACTAAGGCTTCTTCTATTATAGTGCAACTAGAATTGATAGAAGAAAAGAAAGATGTGATTCAACTTCCTACTACATGTGAGAAAGCTAAATTGAGGCCCTTAGAAAGATGAGATGTCAAAGTGAGCTCTAGGAGTTTGGGAGAACTTGATCATGAACCTAAAATTGTATCAGATCTTGTTTAAAGTTCTAGTAGATAGAGGAAAGTGCCAAAAGGTTATGGATATTCTCTTGATTATTGGAGGTGTATAGTTTCTTTGAATGATAATATTGATGAACTAAAATGTACAGAAGAGGCTCTTAGTATGAATGATTTAGAGTCCTATAAAATAGCCATGGAAGAAGAGATGACAACTCTTAAGATTAATGATACATGGTACCTTATACCATTTCCTAAAGGACAAGAGCCTATTGGTTATAAATGGGTACTCAAAAGGAAGATGGGTTTAGATGGAAGCATTGAAAAGTATAAAGCATGATTCTTTGCAAAAGGTTACTCCTAGGTTGTAGGAATTAATTGTGGTGAAATTTTTTCTCTTCTAGCAAAATTGACATCCATTCAATTTTTACTTTCTATTGTAGAAACTTATGATCTAGAAGTTGAGCAAGTAAAATTCATTTGTTCAATAAATTGAAGAAATCCTTGTATGGTTTAAAACAAAGCCCTAGGATGTGGTACTAAAGGTTTGATACATATGTATTGAGTTTGGGATTTGTATAATGCAAATCTAATCACTATATATATTACAAGTCTGATGGTGATTATTTCCTACTTATTGCCTTATATGTTGATGAGATGTTGTTTATTGGCAAAGGAAAAGGTTTGATTACAAAATTAACATCTTAGCTCTCAACAAAGTTTGAAATGAACTTGATCTTTTTGTAGAAAGATATATTCTAGGAATGGAGATTATAAGAGATAGGAAAAAACAAAAACCTTTGGCTAGGCCAAAGTATGTTTTTAATATTCTAAGAAGATTCAATATGGAAGATTTTAGACCATTGCATATTCTTGTTAGTATAGGAACAAAGATTTATAGCTCACTGCGTCCTTCATCTCCATTAGAGATGGAAGAGATGAATTGAGTACCATATCAAAGTATTGTTAGAAGTTTGATTTATGCTATGGTTTGTACAAAACTAGACATTTCCCAAGTTGTGAGAGTAATTTCCCATTACATGTCTAATCTAGGAAGAGCACATTGGGATGTAGTACAAAAGTTTTTAGATACTTTTGGGGTACCTCAAAGTGCTTTATTTGTTTCCATGGAATAGGAAATGAGTTTTCCTTGGATATTAAAGGCTATGTGGATATAGATAGGGCCGAAAATTTTGATAGATGAAGATGCACCGATGCATATGTGTTTACATTATTCAATGGTGCAATAAATTGTATGAGTAAGTGACAAGTTGTGGTTTCTTTGTCCACTATAGAAAAAGAGTATATGGTAGCTACTCATTTGTACAAGGAATCTATTTGGTTTAAGAGATTGTGTTGAGATATAGATTTCAAATACGGTGCAGTGATAATTTTTAGCAATAGTCAGAGTACAATCTTCCTAGCATAGAACCTAACATTTCATGCCATGACTAAGCACATTGATGTACAATATCATTTTCTGATAGATATGGTCAAGGATGACAAGGTGAAGCTGGAGAAGGTAGAAACTTTGATAAATATTGTGGATACATTAACTAAGCCCATATGGTGTTTAGAGTCTACATGCCTTTTAGCTCCTAACAATTAAGTCTCACCCTTGCAAGTTTTTTCTAGAAAATTCAAGATTTTTTTTGTGGTAGTTTTCCACATGTTTATTAGTTGAAAAAGGGTGTATGAGCTTTAAAAAAAATTTCTTGTCCCTAGCACAATATAGAAGGGCTATTTATAGAGCATAAACAACTTTTTATATAATTTTTAATGGGGTCTAAACTAGAGGACAATATTATGGACAAAAATGCTATTGTTGGAGTTAAAAATGACAAGTGGGTAACATGTGGTATGGTTTTTTTGCTGCTTTTTTTGGCCCATTATTTTTTAAGACCAAAAATGGATTCCAAGTTGTAAATCACTATAAAAGGAGGGCTTGGGGAGGTATTTGTATCATTGAGTTTTGTTTGCAAGACTAGGTGCTAGAAGGAGTCTCTCTAAGTCCATGTCCAAGTTCAACTTGTGGTGATGTGCTCCTATAAGAACTTGCATTGCAAGTGTATTTTAATCTTTTTGATTTGATAATACTTTGTGCAGGTTTTGGAGGGTGGGGTTTTTCTCCCAAAAGGGTTTCCCTAAGGTATTCATTGTCTTATGTATTCATTGTTATTCTAATTATGTTAGTATGCATTTCTTGAGATCTTTGCAATAGTTAGTTGAATTTTCATAATCATCCTCTCGAAATTAGTATAGGAAGCAATTCCATGCACCTTTTCTTTCTTGCAAGGAGAATGCCATTCATTTTTAGAAAGGTTTTATGAAGCAATTGGCTTTTGGAATCAACTAAAGTGTAGCTCATCCTATATAAAAAGAATCTCTCTCTCTCTCTCTCTCTCTCTCTCTCTCTCTCTCTCTCTCTCTCTCTCTCTCTCTCCATATGGAGTTGCACAGATGTTGTAGATGTCCCATGTCAACTATTGTTCTTTAAAAATTAAGTACCTAAGATTAGATTTGGACTTATAGAAATAAAAAAATTGTTAACTAATTTTTGTAGGAATGAAAATAATATTTATATTTGATGGCAAAAACATACAGTAGATAAGAATATTTTAATAGATATTTGTCTATTCATCAATGTATACATTATACAGGATCACTATTATTTATTAATTCAAGCAATTAATCAAGATTCCATAAATTTTAATTGATGGTATCATAGCATTATTATATAATAGCTTAAATTTGTGTTTAATGGGCTCATAGATGAGCCATATATAAATTTCAAATCCATGTTCAATGATTGTCACCTATCTTTTGCATGGAGGATACGACAGATAGTTGATCAAGGGTTAAATGTTTTCTTCAGTCCTTTGAAACTAACATTACTCTTTCATGTTGTTACTTAAATGAGACTTTTCCTTTAAGAAAATATATCATAGCATCATTTTTCAGCCAATGCTTCTTGAAAATAATGACAGATGGTTTCATAAAAATCTTTTTTCTCTCATTATTTTAGTGTATAATTTTAGCATAAAATACTTAAAAATTTTATTCAATAAGAAATTATAAATAAATAATTAATTAAGTCTAATAGTCACATGAGGACCTACTCTTAGATGTTCAAATCTTAAATTAAAGATATTGGAAAAGATAATAAGTATGATAGTTGGTTTTCAATTGCAAATAGAATTAGGAGCTTTTGAAAATTAAAATTTTATTTTTATAATTTTAGATTAATTTTTACTATATGAATGTTTCTTTTTTAATTATATATCAATAAAAGGTTATGAAAATATGGAAGAAATTTATACAATAAAAATAGACATATTTGATTTATATTATTCTAATATGTAAATGGAAACAAGTAATACACCATAAAAATCAATAATAATAAAAACTTAGCATTGGTCCTTAAAACATATATATAAGAAAGGACATCAAAAAATGATAGGCATGATGAAAATCATGATGGTTTTTAATCCAAACTATACCAAAGAATTTTGTTGTGTAGAATCGACTAGGCTTGAATTACTACATTTTCTACTCAATAAAGCCCATTTAATCAACATAGTATCTTCTAGCCTTCCCAAATTGAGCCAAGATGGGAGGCTCATTATTATAAAAAATGAATTGGAAAACCTTTCAATTTGTGCTTTATGCCTCTTCAAAATTCCTCCTAATTATGTAGAGGGAATTAAGAATTTGTTTTTTAAAAAAAACCACCTTCGGACTTTTGTTGAGGATAAGAAGAGGATGGCTCTTGTGGCTTGGAAAAAAAATTCAAGCCCAAAAATAGGTGAGGCCTTGCCATTAGACCCATTCATACCACAAATTCTTATCTTGGGAAAATAGATCTTGAGAGTATATGGAGAACTTAATGATTGGAACAACATTATGAAAAACAAGTACCCTTGTTCCTACCCTAGTGTGGACCTCTTCCTTTCTTGTGAATTGAAGATATTTGGCTCTTATTTTTGGAATAGTCTTGTATTATTTTGGGCCTCATATTTATTTATTAATTAAATGTCCTTTATTATTTTATTTTATTCCTAGCACCACTAAATTAAATAATTATTACATTAAAATTGGGGACATTACAATTTTCTCTATTATGCTAAAAATGTACTTGTGGTCAAAGGAATTTTGGTTAGCAAAGTCATGAACATGTGATTATTTCATATATAAAATTATTTCCAAAGTATTTTTACTTATAACACTATGGTGACTACTCAAAAATAGGGCTAGGACAAATGCAAGGTCAACTCAACTCACTTGCATCAATTTCCTCCCCTATGTTAATATTCCTACAAGTATGCAAGTAACAACTCAAGAAAAACATGATGGCTACATGTACATCACTTAAAGATCTATATAAAAATCTAGAGAAAGACTACCCAAGATAATACTAAAATGCCAAAGGTAACAAATTATTCAGTAGCTGGATCGAAATACTATTTGACCTAAAAGGATTTTAAAAGTAATGGCAATTCCTCTTGTTAACCTAGACAATAATGTAAAAGGCCATCACAATTCTTTCAAGGACATGTATCATGAATTTTATTTTGTAATTATAAGAAATATGATTTCATTCAAATCTTTATACACACTTAACACTGACTTAAACTTCATCCATATAACTTTTATTCTTGAATTTGACTTCAATTATTGCAAGTAATGTAATTTAGTAATGATAGGAATAAATTTGGTTGTGAGTGCCTAAGCTTTATAAAACCTTGTTTAACTTGTTCCTAATAACATAACCCACCCCGCTTATGCATTTTTCAAAAAAAAATTTAATATGATCTTTGATTAGGTACTCTTGATTACAATGACTCTCCTCATTTGAGTGATCTCAATAAAGTAATTAAGGTGATGTTCACACATTTTTACATTTTATTGAAGAATTTTTTTATTTTTATTTTGTCTAATCCCATTCATTCTTTTTAAATTTTAATAGATTTCTTTTTCAGCTTTATTTTCATTTGTGTTGATCTCCAGAATGAGAAAGGTAGAAAGAATTTTCATGACACCTTATTCAACTTTGTACAACATGTGATTTATAATTCCCCACAAGTAGGAACCTAAGAGAACTAAACCTAACATGTTATAGGATTTAATAAACTATATTCTTTTAAATTTTTAAAAAATCCAATTGACAATGTAGTATCAATATAAGCATACACTTTAATTACACTTATATAGTCCAACCAAAAATTTCATTCCTCGGGGCTTCCTTCATGTTGATTCATGTTTAAGACGTTTATATTAATTAGTTTAAGTACAATGCCTATGATCATGAGGAAATAACATGCACATTGTGTCATAAGAAAATGTATATATACAATTGATACAATGAAATAAACCTAATAAATGACATCTAGTGCACATGTCACATGCTATGCAAGAATACATACAATTATATCAAAATACAATATGCATCAATTGAATGGAAGTATCTAAGATAGGAGTGAAATAATAGTAATGGTACAACTACATCAATGAACATCCAACATTTGCTAAATTTGAAGGGGAGCCAAATGGTAAGAAGTCACTACTTCCCAACCATGTGATCACCTAGTCAAGTTTCTACCAACCATGCAAGGAAGTTAATGAATAATCTACATATGGGTAATGAAATAAAAAACCAATCTTATGAAAGGAATTTTTAAGGAAAGATGCTACCTCAAGGGTGCACAAACTATCACATAAAAAATACAATCAAAATTGAAATAACACCAATGCCAACCCCACCTACTAAGTCAACATAAAAATATCAAGCATAAATTGAGTCTCAAAAATCAAGATATTTGTTAATGAAAGATAACCACTTCAAGTCAAAAGCCACATGTCAAAAGTGCAATAACTAACAAAATATCAACTTCCATCACTGAAAGTAAAACATTAATAATAATAAAACCACCAGTAAGTACATTGTCAAAGGAAAATAAAAAATCTATGGAGGAGACTTAGACTACATACTAGGGAGTGTCATCACATGAGCCAACTCTAAGGTTACCCTAGTACTCTCTAAAAACCTTCATCCCCTAGTAGCCCTATGTGGAATAGGGATACCCTCTTCGAAAGAAGACAAAAAATAGTCATACCTCTCAAGGTATCATCTCATTCCCATCCTTAGCCTATACAAGCACTCAAGGCATGGGTGGAGAAAAATATCTACCTTATCTTTTTATAATGTCACAAGGGAAGGGCTAGGTAATTTATATGTTTAATTACTAAGTTATCACTTGTTACACAACCTACAATGAGTTACCTTGACAACCACTTTATCCTCTAACACCAATTGTAAGCCATTCCCTTGGAATGCACTGAGACCACCTTCCAAAAGTACACAAAAGATAATTGTGTTCCATACAACAAAAGTAATATTGATTAAATTTATTTGCTTAATTAGCAATCCAAAACTAGCATTGGCTCTGAAAACCCAATTTCTCATACACACTCATCAAAATGAAACTCATAAAGTAAATCTCAATTTGGATCATAAAAGATACATCATGACATCAAGTCAAATATTTTTTGTAAAAAAAATCTTAAAAAGAGGACACTAGTGCAAATCCTAGTTTGTCCAACTATATAAGTCACATAAAACCATCATAAAATTAATATGATGAAACAATAAAAATTTGTTAAAGAAATACATAGTTTTCGGCCATATAGTTTAAATCCATGATTTTCTATGTTTAGATTTAGCCATAAGGATGTGTTTAGCAATAAAATAAGAATACACATATTTACATAAATTGTTGCGCTAATATACATACTAAAGTAAATATGTATTTAAATCTTAAGTCCATTTTCGCACATAAAATATCATGCAATATTATTATGTTATTAATCTTAAATCATAAAAGATATAATTAATAACATAAATATATATTATTAGATTAAATTATAATTTTATTTATTTCTAAAAATATTAATTGACTTCTTTAAAGTCCAATATTATTATTTACTTTCCCTTTAATTCATAACGCAAATAGACATAACTCTATCTTGAAATTGTAATCATAATTAAACTATTTATAAGATCTCTTATAATATTAAATATTCTTAACTAGGTGATTGTATTGTTAACTCCGCTATACCTCTTCTCAAAATATAATTGAATCTCAAGTATATATTTATTAACTTCTAGCTTTGCTTGTACTAATAAATATATGATAAGTTATATCCCACTAAGAATTTATTTTTAAATATTAATAATAGAAATCTACTTAATAGAAAATAAGTAGTGTTTGTTTAATTTTTTCTATAAATAATAATATTTTTAAATTTTTAAATAATTTTTCCAAAAATTGAAATTAATAATAAGTTATTTTATTTTATTTTTAAATATAAATTCAAAAATTAAATCACATTTTATAAAATAAAAATAAACATGAAATTTTTTGATTTAGTTAATAAAGGGGAAATTAATTATTTTGATGAATTGATAAGTGTTATTTTAAATATTGTAGAATGTAATAAATCAAAAAGGTAAGGGTAACAATTTGTTCTTTCCAAGGTATCCTTTATGTTTAGGAAGATTATTGTAATATTATCACTAACCATTCTGATTGTTAAGTTAGCTAGGTAGGGATGAGTGTATCTTACAGTAATGGATGAACATAAAGTGTAGTGGCTAGAATGGTTTTCTACAATAGGTCTCATCTATAATTAAGAATAATTTGATCATATTTACTTATTTGAATTACGATCTTCCCTATTGTAATCATAGTAGTGGTGGTAATTTGACTAGGGTATGCCACTTTTATGGTGTAATAATAAAAGACCAAGGTCTCGGGCTAGACTGGAGGTTTTCTTCCCTGTTCTTTCCTATAAGTGCCCATTTGAAAAAAGGTACTCTATTGTAAATCATTATTTTTATTAATCAATATTATCAAGGCCTTGGCCATTTATTGATATAAAAAAAAACATGAAATTATTACTTTTACATGCTTTGATCTCTCAAATCATGCAAGCATAGTATACTTAGTTTTTTATCTTCAATATTTTTTTCACATGCATGTATAAGTTTAGTTACAACATGCTCTTCTCTAAATTAATCTTTTTATTTTTCAAACAAATCTTGCAACTAATTTGTTTAATATATAATGTTGTATTTTCTTTATTTGAAAATTTATAATAATAATATGATTTTAATGAAAAAGTTAAATTTGAAACCCTAACTATTTAGTTTGTTATTTTCATCCAATTTTCTATAATTTAATCTTCCCTTTTAGAGAGGGCTTTGGAAAGGATGCAATCATAATAGTTTCCTAGATTTTTATAAAGCTATCCTTAGTTAAGTTTTCTTGATCAAGAAATTTTCCTTTTCAAAACGTACAAGGTAATTATTTATCCAAAAAATTAATAGAATAAATTAAGAGGCAATAATAAAGCACCTAGAAAGATATAAAGTAAATAGACAATTTGAGTTTCCTTTGTTTGAATCTCATCACCTAACCATTTCAGTGGTAGAATTGTAAGATAGAAAACTACCTGCTAAACTCACAAAAAAACTATGAATAATAGTTTCCACTACATAATTTGGAAGAAAGATCTCTAGACCAATATCCCTATGAGATACCATTAAAAAATTCCTAGGTGGGACAACTAAGATAGACTATAGTACCAATGGTCATTTCTAGTTTTTTTTAAAGGATTGCCACATTCTCCACCTTCACAAGATAACAAAAATTATGCAACTAGATCTAGCTTGGAAATGTAGAAATAAAGAAAACCCATAAACCTTTTGATTTTTTAAGGAAGGTCAACCTTGACTCAAAGACAGGGTGATATCTTACCTTGGGGTACAATCTTAACCAAAAAAGTCAAGCTTGACCTACACTACTCGGATGGAAATTCTATTTGCAAATCTCAAAAATTTGCCAAAATGCCTACTCAAATCTGCACTGATATTCACTATCCTAAACTTGCTCCTATGATAAAAAACAGGGTTTTGTTTGTGGATGATGGGTTTTCCTTAGTCAAACCCTAGTTTTGAGTTAACCTTAATATTGAAATTGAAATAGAGAATGCTAGAAAGTAGTAGAAGTAGATCTAACAATGAAGCTATGATATTCAACATATATGCAATTGTATTTGAAATCTAAAAAAGTATATCAATATGAAATCTTAGACTCAATAATGTAAATAAAAATGATAAATATAAATCAAAACCTCCATGATTGTATGCTTGAAAGAAACCTTGAGGGAAGAATGAATAGGTCTTGAAGATGAATAAAGGATCTTGAAGGAAGATCACACCACCATGATCAATTTATCTAGGGTTTGAGTGATGAACCTTGACTTCTTGAACAAAATCCCTTCAAAGGCTTGAATTCTTCAATCCTTGATCTTCAATGGAGTATTTGAATGCTTGAATGGGTTATTTCTTTATCACTTGATTTTCTTTCTACTTGGGAGAAAACTTGATCTCAAAACATGATTACTTGATGGATGAAAAATCAATTCTTGAGAGGTTGACATAGGAGATTTGAATTCCAATTAAGAATTAACCTCAAGAAATGGACCTATATTAAATAAGATTTAAGAATTTACCATTCTAAATTCTGTAATAGTCAACCCAAAATGGGAAATAAAAGTTTCCAAACCAGACATTTCAAAACCTCTGGAACCTAAAATTTGGACCTAGGATAAAAATCAAGGTCAACTCTTATCTAGGTTATGATAAAGGTCATCCTTGATCTAGGTCAATGTTGAGGTCAAACTTGACCTAGAAGGTCAAAGATCTTAGATATTTAGAAAAGGCTACCAGAATAGGGCTAGAAACAAGGGAGAGATGTGTAGAACAAGGGGACAAAGTCAAATCCAATCAAATACCTACTCAAGAAACTTGACATAACCTAAAACCACCTTATTTGAGGGCTAAACCTATCCTAAATGGTAGTGCTTCCACTTTTTGATGAAACATTTAGCCTCCACTTTAGTAAGAGGATAGACCCAATGCAAACTCTTGGTAAAGGAGATCATAATAAAAAGATAATCTTATTGAAATCAAAGGGACACAAAAAATCTCAAGTCCCCAGGGACTCAAGTCTTCATCAACTCCAAGATCACAATAAGAGATATATCTCTAGAGAAAAAGAGAGAGAGTATGTTTGTGACTATCTCACCCAATGAGAACTTATGTTCCATTTTGAACCACACAAGGAAATGATGTAACTTGAAAGAATGAATTGAACCACCTAATGAATGTGGCTACTCCCTAGTCAACCCATCAAAGATTCTCCCTTACAAATATTCTATTCCATGAGAGTAAAAGGAAAAGAAATATATAACTTTAAGAATAAATTTAACCGTAAGGGAAATTTTGAAACTAAAGGGATCATGAAAACCTATAAAAATAAAAAAATCCATGCTTTAAGGATTAGTCACTAATTCATAAAAAGAAATAAGTACCTTCACGTGTGTGTGTGTGTGTGTGTGTGTGTGTGTGTGTGTGTGTGTGTGTGTGTGTGTGTGTGTGTGTGTGTGTGTGTGTGTGTGTGTGTGTGTGTGTGTGTGTGTGTGTGTGTGTGTGTGTGTGTGTGTGTGTGTGTGTGTGTGTGTGTGTGTGTGTGTGTGTGTGTGACCCCATGTTAAGGTCATATCCAACAAATTAATAAGAGTAATGGCTTGAACGAAAGCATAAACAACTCCTGCTATTATGTTTCCACTATGAGATGCCCTCAAATGAAGACAAATCATGGGAAATAACACATAAACATAGAAAGAATAGAAAATCAACCTACCTTCCATGGGGTCAGTATGATCATAAGACAATAGAAATATATGATATCATTCCCCATATAAAGTAAAACTACAATCACATTGGAGGAAAGAACACAAAAGAGTTATGGAGAAGAACCTTTTCATACCATGACATGGAGACCAAATAGAATCAGTGCCACCAAGTCACAAATCTAAGAAGATTATAGAAGGAAAAATTTATAAACAAAATCATAGCTACAACATAACATGAAACAAAATATAGAAGAACAATAAATTCATATAGAGGATTAGCACAACATGTTCAATTCCTTTATCACCTTTCACCAACAGAGAAACCAGGGTCATATAAATGAATCTAGCAAACATTTAGCAAACACATTATGAGATAAGTGTAATACAACAATGAAACACACAAAAGGATACCATGAAGGGCCAACCAATCAAGCAAGCCCACTACTCACCCCATCTCATTCTATATCATTTAGGGAAGGTGGGTAACTCCCAAGAGGGATGATATCTCCAAAAAAGGATCTTTCTAAGAATCATAATGTTTGATACTAGGTTTAGTTGTCACTTTTGATGAAAGAATATTAGGTAAATCAATGTCAATGTCAACAGTCTCATATTCATCATTACCATCATCAACATCATCAAGAGGATACTCTTCATCTAGATTAATAAATATAACATCTAAGATCTGAATAGAATCATCAAAATCTTGCATCTTAATCTCATTATTAACATTATTTTCTTCTAATACATCATGTGTAGTTTGATTAAAAGAAGATAAATAAATTTTAATAACAAAAGTACATGCCTTAGCTTAAGTAAAACACTTCTTACAATTTTCATTACCAGATTGATTATGATTAGTCTTTTTTGAAATAAGTTGAGAACTAGGAGGAAAAACTATTGGATCCTTCACAAATTATGTAGGAGGATTAATAGGATTCTTAAGAAACTGACAAGAAATGCTAGAAGCTTGATGAATAGAACTAGGTGCCATAGATAAAGGAGTAATGGAATGTATAGGAAAAAGACCGCAATTAAGATCCATCAAAGGCATGCTTAACTTGAGAATCTTGTGATGCTAATAGGCTTGATATGAGTGAAAAATATTATCAAGTTGAGAAGGACATTAATTAATTATTGATGGCCAAAAGAAGTCAAGTATAGCACAATCCATAGGCCTAGAAGGCTGACATAAAATATGGTTAATCATCTTAACTTCTTCATCATGAATGAATTTAAGACACTTATGAATAGCAGAAGAAAAAATATGCATGGAATTCAACCAAGGAAAACCAAGCTTAACTTTAAATTAATCAAAAGTAGGATCAACAACAAAGGTAGTGTTCACAATTTTACCACAAAGGTCAACCAAAAAGTCAACAGAACAAAATGATAGATAAAGGAAACTATTACAGGTTTGAAAGAACAAATAAAATGTATCATAAGAATCATGTTGCAAGATTTTCATAAAAAGGTTTTCTTTAGTAATATCATTAACTAAGATTGTCAGATCAACTAGACAATCATGTGTAGACATCTTATAAATCCTAGTATAAATGTAAAGGGCACCATTAGCAGCTTTAATAATCTCATAATCATAAAGGTAACCAAATGTTCTTGAGGTCTTTCATTCTTATGTTTTTTCTTAGTTTGGGTTGAGTTGTTAATTTAAGCTGAGTTATTTTAAAACTTGAGGTTGAGTTTGAGGTTGAGGTGGAGATATAGATTTTAAAACATCAACATGCTCCACATGGTTGAAAAAATGACTAAGATCATTCATCTTTAAAACATAAAAAATATCAATAGAATATGGTTGAAAAATGGCATTAGTATCATGTCTAGGTAAAGGATTCATAGAGAGGAGTAAATGTACAATTCAAACAAAATGAAGTTGATGTAGAAGTAGCATTGTGAGATGCAACAAAAACTTGATTAGAAATTATATTTGCTTATTTATTTTATCATCACATAGTTTTTAGGATTTTGAAATTTGTTTGGACTAGGGGAAGCATCACTCTTATCAACTAGAATAGGAGCCACTCGAGTGTTTCTCTCAATTTATCTCACTTGTAATTGATAATGATGGAGTACTGGGCAATGTTGTTGAAAAGAGGTAAATTTAATAAGAAGAATATTGTCTCTAGTATCCTTTTACAAATTTTAAATAAAATATGTTGAATATCAATATCATGAACAAGATTAGAAATCTAAGCATGTAAATTCCAATATCTACTAGTGAATTCAGTCAAATTCTCCTTTCTTTTTCTTTATAATTCATTAAATTGGTTAAAGGCATAGTGAACCAATATTATTTTGAAATTTTTGAATAAAGGCATTGACAAGTTTTGGGAAAGAGTCAATAGAATAAGAAGGCAAGGAACAAAACCATTATAAGGCCTTGTCAAAAAAAGAAATCTACCAAACAATTTTTCTAAAATTGTATGGTCATGAGCATAGTCACTACAAAGGATTTGAAATGTTATAACATCAGTAGCATGGTCTCCTCTATCATTTTAATTCTCAAGATGAGTCAAATCAACTTGCTAAGGAACAAAAGTAAAAATGATGTCTAAGGATAGAGTAGTTCCCATGTCACATGTAGGAATGCTAAAAAAATTTTGAGATAAGGAAACAAACTGTTATTGTAAAGATGACACACTCTGAGCCAAATTGATAATTTTTGAATCATTAGAATAAATTGTAGACATAGAAATGTTATACACACTAGGTAAAGTGTAAGAAACCATAGAAAATTGGAGGAACACTTGGAACCACAGTTGAAATAGGTTTGGAATAAGTAAAAGGAACATTAATGCAAGAAGGTTGTGATGTAAGGAGAAATATAGGAGGAACATTCATAGAAAGAGAGGGAACCATTGTGGTCACCAAAGGAGGGGTATAAGTAGAAATGCTAGGGAAAGGAATTGAGGAAGTTTCACCACTGGTAATTGGAGGAATAAATCCTAAATCTTGAGATTTTTGATCTAAATGTTTAAGATTTGAATGCACAAGGTGAGTTATACCAGGTAGGAGATTAACACCTTGATCATTATCATGAAGGACTTTATTAAGAGCCTTGATAGCTTGAATAGAATCTTGATTATAGTTGTCTTGAATAAGCCATTTATGCATTTTATCATGTTTGGTTGAAATTTTTTAGACTTGTTCAAGAGGAACTCTTAAAGCATCATCCACATCGTGAGATGAGTGAGAAGATATTTTCTCCATAATAGGGTTGGAATCATGAATAATATTTTTTTTATCTAGGATCCTAAGAAAAGGAGAGGAAGACTTGAGATCAAAGGCACCCATAAGTCTACGACTTTTTCTAACTAGAATATTATAAGCGGACATAAAGGTACGCATAGTCATCTACACCAATCCAATAAAAATGAACTAAACTAAGAAAACAAAAAGCATGAATAATGGATATTCTTTAGTTTATATAAGATGCAAACACATAAAATAAATGTAATACATGGAAGATCTAACACCATAAAAGAAAGAATTGTCTATCACAAGTTCACCAAAAAGTAAGATTAAAAACATGTGTTCATCTAAATGTGGAAGGATAGAAGGGGTGTTACTAAATCGAATGATTGATGCAATGATGCATATATAAGGGAAAAGAGAAGATCCACCTCTAAATAAAAACTCCTAAAGGTGAGATCCAAATTGATCAACCAAAAAGGTTAATGCACAAAAGAATCAATCTATGAAGAATATGAATACAAGAGAAAACCTTATATTTTTCTATAGAAAGCATGTATTGAAGTCTTGAATGAATTGAAAATAAATACTAAAATTAAAGTAGAGTAAATTTGGAAAAATTATGTTTTCTAATGTCTATGTACAATTTTAGGAAATTTTACAACTGAATATGGTCTAGAAATGTAGAAACAAAGAAAACCCATAAACCTTTTGTCTCTTTTAGAAAGTTCTTTGTTTACACAAATTCAACATAATATCTTATCCTAGGTGCAATATTACCCCAAAATCTTGACCTTTACCTGCATTTCTCAAAGTGAAATTTTGTTTGTGGATCCTAAAAGTTGATTGTAAAGGTAACTCAAATGTTCACTAATATTCATAGTCTTGCACCTACTCCTACAAGAAAAGGGGATTTTGTCTATTGGATTAGGGTTATTCCTTGGTTAAACCCTAGTTTATAATCAACCTTAATGATGGAATTGAAATAGAGAATGCTAGAAACTAGTCGAAGTAGATGTAACAACAGATCTATGATATTCAATACATATGAAATTCTATAAGATAAATGTGAACAAGTATATTGATATGAAATCTTGGACTCAATAATTTAAATTGAGACCATAAATGTAAATCAAAACCTGGATGATTGTATGCCTGAAATAAATATTGAGTGAAGAATGAATAGATCTTGAGGATGAACACAAGATCTTGAAGGAGGAGCTCAACACCATGATGGATAGATCTAGGATTTGAGTGATGAATCTTGAATGCTTGAATCCTTGGTCTTCAATGGAGAAGTTGAATGCTTGAATGGGTGATTTATTTTCACTTGATTTTCTTTCTTGAAATTTTTTGGGAGCAAAAGTGATCTCAAAAGTTCATTACTTGATGGATGAAAACTTGATTACTTGATCATGAAAAGTGGAAGTGAAAATGAGAGAGGAAGACTTCATCTTATACTATTCCAGGGCACAAACTTATAGAGATGTTGACATCAAAGAATTAAATTCCAATTAAGCCTTAGCCCCTAGAAATGGATCGAGATTAAATACAATTTAAGAGTTTACCATTCTAAAGTTTGAAATACTCATCGTAGAAGTGGGGAATGAAACTTTCCCAAACTCAACATCTTGAAAGCTCTGGAACCTAAAAATTAGACCTAGGGTCATGGTCGAGGTTATATCTAACCTAGTTCAAGGTCATGGTTGCCCTTGATTTAGGATAAATTTTAGGTTGACTTTCACCTAAAATGTCAAAGATCACAGATATTCATAAAAAGGTCAGTAGAAAAGTACCAAAATTAGTGGGAGAGAAGCATAATAGGGGGAAAGAGCCAAATCTAGTCAAATACCAACTCAAGGTGCTTGACTAGACCCTAAACCACCTGCTTAGATAGCTAAACCAACCCTATATGGATGTGCTTCCATTTTCCTATGATACTCTCTCTCTCTCTCTCTCTAGAGAGAGAGAGAGAGAGAGAGAGAGAGAGAGAGAGAGAGAGAGAGAGAGAGATTTAGAAATGGTTAATAACCATTTACTATGTTACACCACAAAGATGTTGAAGTTAATTAAACTTGAAGAAAGTATGTAGAGTTGTACCACAGATTTCCACAATAAGAGACTCACAATTTAAGACTTCATTGTAGGCTCTTACTCGTTCATGAATTTTTTATTAACATAAATCTGGTGTCTCAGAATAGTTATTTGAGAGGAAATATATCTCAAGAAAATTGAAATATTATAACATCAATGTTTTATTAATTATCAATATGATAATAAGGTGTTTCAAAATAGATACCTAGTAGTTGCCACCTCCCTTTCTCTCTTTCTAGTTAAATATCACCATGGATTTCATAAGAGGACTAGATGGTGAAGACCATGAGAGAATATCAAATATTCTCCATACACATTCTACACCATAAATGATTCTCATATATATATATATATATATATATATATATATATATATATATATATATATATATATATATATATATATATATATATATATATATATATATATATATATATATATATATATATATATATATATATATATATATATATATATTCTAGCACTTATCTACTTTGATCTAGTTCAATATATGATATGTCTTGTTGGAAATTTGATTGAAAAGCTCATTGTTGGTGATCAAAGAGAGAGACTGTTGGAAAGAAGGAAGACTATTATTTTCAATCATTATTTTTTCATTGATGTCAAACCTTCTATTTGTAGATATGATATTTTCTTATAAGATCCATGTACTATCACTTAGTTGATTGATGAAGAGGATTTGATCAACAAGATGTAACAAGAGAACTTAAGGGAAAGGTTGAGTTATGATGTTGTAATGAAGAGAAAGGATCAGTTAAGACAATGGTTAAATGATGTATTAATAACATACTTAAGGATATAGAGGTTGGTCATACATAGAAACATTGAAGGAAGAACTTGTAAAAAGGTAGAATGCAAAGCTTAAACTAAGATCATTAGTGGATTCCAAGAAAGTTAGTTGAAGCCGAGAAAAATTCCCAGTTGGAGCTGAGTAACACAAAATTCAGGTGTCTAGCATTAGAAAATTCTTGGTGCCAACTAATCTTTAGGTGTCAAGTGTCAAGAAAAAACATAGTTAATGCCGAGTAACACAGTATGTGTCAAGCTACTGCATTATTTCAAATGATGAAGATTCACCAAATTTGAGCTGACATAATGGTTACATTGAATTTTTTGAATGAGTTGAAAGATAAGAATGATGAGCCGGTGGCACAGAATCCTATGTAAACCATTTTTGGGTGAATTATAAAAGATTATTCAAGAAGTTTCTAGAGGAAACAAAATATGGGTTAGATGCAATGAATCCTACCTAATCCATGCGAATTGAAAATAAAGAATGGAAGAATCAAGTGGGAAAAGGAACTCCAATACTTCTATTTAAGGAGTCATAGGCCAAGAAGCAAAGAGTTATTGATACTATTGCTACTGAAGAGCCAAATCTGCAAAGTGGTTAGAAGGGTGTCAAGGGGGAGACATCTAGGAGAAGAAAGAGCATAGAGGCTCTACATCTACAAGTCATCATGAAGAGATGATTGCACTGGTACATTGAGCATTGAGACTCAAGGAGACTAAGCTTGAAAGGAGGGCATGGTGTCAGAGTTGTAGAGATTAGAGGCCAAGCAAGGGAATGAGCTGAGAAGTGATCTAAAATCTGCAAGTAGTTAGGTCAAGATTTTCTAATACTCTCTAGTAATTGTATTAGATCTGAAAATCCTATGGACTTAGGTTGGTTTAATAGCCATTTTTAAATCCTTTAATAGGGTGGCTTTCCAAGGGAATGTTCTAAAGTCCTCTAACTAAGCTGACTTCTAATAGGGTTGTTAAATCCTCTAACAAAGTCACATTTGATAGTGTGTTGTAAGCCTTTAATAGGGTAGGCCTTTCATAGGGCATCACTTTAGAAGAGTGATAATTGAGTAACATGTTACTAGTGGTTTTTCCCAAATTGGGTTTCCACATAAATCACTATGTTATGTGTTGATTTCTTATGTGTTATACTTGCATGCTGATTTATAGTAACTTGCTGATTAGATAAGTTAAAGCTCAGATGAATGAATGGTTGAATGGGCTCACTATACTTAGTGAAAAGTTTGGATAGGACATTTGGACCTTGAATAAATAATTCACCACCCACCCACCCCCCAAATTATTCTAAAACATTTCTAACAATTGGTATCAAAGTCATCTGCTGATTTATTTTCAATGTACTAGAAGTAGGAAGATCAAGATGTCCAAGAGAGAAGTTCCCAAGCTCAACAAAGACAACTTTGCTGCATGGCAGAGTCTGATGAAATTGCACCTTGGATCAATAGGTGACTATGCACAAACCTCAATTAGAATAGAACATGTAACTCTAATAGGACCTCTTACTATAGATGATTTGAACAAAAAGAAGGAGCATAATCAAGCAATGCTAGAGATTACCTTTGCACTTAATTATGAAAAATATGATGACATCAAAGACTGTGACACTGCAATCAAGATGTGGAAAACCTTATCAAAAATCTATGGAGGAGATTAGAATGTCCAAAGAGAAAAAAGAGAAATCCTAAGAGGAAAATTTGATGACATGAAAATGGAGGAAGGTGAAAATTCTACCCAATATGCTGGAAGAATGAAAGAAGTGGTAAGTGCAATAAGAAGTCTAGGTGGTCAATTAGAAGAAGAAATTGCAATCAAAAAATACTTGAAAACTCTGCTCCCTATCTATGCCATTAAAATTTTAGCCGTCCAAGAGTTAACATGTGTATAAGGAAACACACTAACCTTTGAACGAATAGGTGCAAGACTTACTGTATTTGAGCTATACAATTTTGACAATTATAGACCAAAGAATCTTGAATTTTCCTTTAAGGACAAGATGACTATAAAAGACACTGAGGAGGAGACATCAAAAAAGAAAAGAAGAAAAGGAAAATATGCATCCAACAATAGCAGCACAGATGAGGAAGATGTGGAACAATTAGAAGCACTACTAGCTAGGAGATTCCATAGAGGCAAAGGTAAATTCAAAGGTAAGCTCCCTATTATATGTTTCAATTGTAATGAAGTAGGTCACATTGCTGCAAGATGTACATATAAGAAGAACTATAAAGAAGGAAACAAGCACAGGAACAAGAAAGAAGATGATAGCAATGATTACAAAGAGAAAGGCAAAAGATGTTAAATTATTGAAGAAGATTCTAATGAGAATGAGGATGCAGTAGTCTATGCAGCCATGAAGGATGAATCAGACAAAGATGAAGATGAAGCAACACCATTGGTTACCTGTGTCAACAAGAATGACAAGTGGATCACAGATAGTGGATGCTCACATCATAGAATAGGTGATAAAAGTAAGTTCATCACCTTTACTCAATATGATGGAAATAGTGTTAGATTTGGTAATGATGCCCCATGTCAAATCAAAGGAAAAGGTTATACTAAACTCACAGAGAAAATTTAATGTGATAATGCACACTATGTTGAAGGATTCAACTACAACTTATTGAGTGTATCATAGTTAGGCAATGTAGGTTACAAAGTTGAATTTGGAAATAAAACTAAGATCTATGAAACAAATGGAAATCTGATAGGAAAGAGTGAACAAACTAGGAGTAATCTATTTTATCTAGATATGGAAGATGCAACATGTCTTGTTGTTATACTTGATGATGTGTGGTTGTGGCATAAAAGACAATGTCATGTTAACTTTGATAATCTAATCAACATTAGCAAGAAGAAGAAGGTCAAAGGGTTCCCTAAGTTGAAGAAACCTGAAAACATAATGTGCAAACAATGTCAACTAGGGAAGATGACTAAGTCTAGTTTCAAAAGAAAAACATACACTTCCAGAAAAGTACTAGAGTTAGTCCATACAAACTCGTGTGGTCCAATAGAAGAACAAAGCTACCTAGGAGACAAATACATAATGCTATTTGTAGATGACTACTCCAGGATGATGACTGCTATGAATTTAAAGAAAAATTTTGGTGCATTAATGTTTAAGTGGTATTTGGCCAAAGTTGAGAAGGAAATAGGAAAGAACCTGAGATGCCTAAGGTTAGACAGAGGAGGTGAGTTTACATCAAAAGAATTTGAAATATTTTGCAATGACAAAGGTATCAAATGGAAAAAATTAGCACTAAGAACTCCACCACAAAAATGGTATTGCTAAAAGGAGGAATAGGTCAGTGATTAGCTATGCTAGAACCTTGATGATGGAGAAAAATGTTGCACTAAAGTACTGGAGAGAAGTTGTAAGTACTACAGTCTACACACTAAATAGAGTTCAAGTCAAGAAAGGTACAAATGAAACATATTTTGAATTGTGGTATGGTCACTCACCTAATGTTAAACATTTCAAAGTATTTGGATGTAAATTCTATATTCTTAAAGATATTAGAAATGGCAAGTTTGATGCAAAATGTGATGAGGACATATTTCTTGGATACTACATGAGACGCAAAGCATGTAAGTATTTGAATACTAACACTAACAAGATTGTGGAGAGTGCAAATATAAACTTTGTTGAGCATGTAGAAGTCCAAATTGGTGAGTCCAAGCAATCAAAGGATTATAGATCCTTTTTATACTTCTATGAAGGAATGACTGTTGAAGAAAATGTTGTAAATCAAGTTGGAAATTAGCAACAAACTTCAGTATCTACTGAGTCTCAATCTATGAATGCAAAGCTACATTCAAAAGCCAAGTTGTAGAATGTACAAAATACGCATTTTGATTATGAAAATAATACATATGAGAGGAATGAATAAGTTCCTAATGAAGAAGAACAAAATGACTCTAAGGCTAAAGGATCAAACATGGAAAGAAGGACAGAACAAAGATTAGCCAAGTATGTGAGAAGACATCACCCTACAGATCAAATCATTGGTGACAAGGATGCCTGACCAATGACAAGGAATAGACTAAGAAGTGAATCATGTTCATTGAGCAAGGTTGAACCTAAAATAATGAAAGATGCACTACAATATGACGACTAGTATAAAGCCATCGAAGAAGAGATAGATCAGATTGAGAAGAACAAAACATGGTCTCTAGTTCCTAGACCTATTGATAAGAATGTGATTGGTACCAAATGGGTGTTCAGAAACAAACTATATGAGAATGGAGAGATAACAAGAAACAAAGCCAGACTAGTTTGCAAAGGCTATGCACAAGATGAAAGATTGGATTATGGAGAAACATTTGCCACTATTACAAGAATGGAAGGATTAAGAACATTACTTGCATATGCTACATACAAAGGTTTCAAAGTGTACCAAATGGATATTATGTATACTTTTCTAAACAATATACTAGAAGAGGAAGTCTACATAGAAGAACCTGAGGGATTTGTAGATGAAAATAACAAGGACATGGTCTACAAACTGCACAAAGCACTTTATAGATTGAAGCAAGCACCTAGAGCATGGTATGAGAGACTACACAAATATCTTGTGAAGATAGGATTTGAGAGAACAGATGACAACAACAACTTGTACATCAAAGCTGAAAAAGGTAAAGACATTTTGATATTAGAAATCTTTGTGGATGATATAATATTTGGAGGAAAAGATGTTTTATGCAAAGATTTTTCTGATCAAATGAAGCGTGAATTTGAGATGTCAATGTTTCGAGAAATCAAATTATTTGTTGGATTACAAGCATATCAATTGAAGCATGGAATATTTGTGACCGAATCCAAATACATCAAGGAGATACTCAAAACATTTGGGTTAGAAGACTCAAAACTAGTTAGCACACCAATGGCAATAGGTCATAAGCTATCCAAGAATGATGAATTTGCTGAAGTAAATCGGACATTGTATAGATCAATGATTGGAAAGATACAATATGTTGTACATAGTAGACTAGACATTGTATTAGGTATTGGAATAGTGGTAAGATTTTTTGCAAATCTAAGAGAAAATCACTTAATGGCAGTAAAGAGAATATTAAGATACCTAAAAAGAATTGATGACTTTTGTTTGTACAACAAGAGGAGTGAGAAATTTGAACTGAAAGCCTACACTAATATAGATTAGGGAGGTAATGTTGATGATAGAAAGAGCGGCAATGGAGGAGCACTTTTTTAAGGAAAAAGGGTGATTACATGGATCAGTAAAAAGCAAAGCTACACCTCACAATCCATTGCTAAAGCTAAATATGTGGCAATTGCAATATTGTATGGATCAAACATTTGCTACAAGGTATGAAGGAAGAGGTATGCTTGTGATACTTTATTGTGATAGTACAAGTGCTATCAACATATCAAAGAATCTAGTGATGCATGCAAAAACCAAGTATATTGCAATCAAGTATCACTATGTAAGAAAGTTGGTGAAAGACAAACAAGTGAAGATGGAATATGTTAGCTCAAAGGAACAAATTGCTAAAATCTTCACAAAAGAACTACCTAAAGATATTACACATTGAATCACATATTACAAATAAGGCTAAAATCTTCAAATAAGTTGATTATTGAAGATATTACACATTGATGTAGAGGATACTTACTTTGGGATTCATGCCTAAAGTAGTGGAAGTGTTGAAGTTCCAAATTAGTCACAAGAAAGGTGATAGAGGGAGAAATTGAATGAGCATGCAAAGCTATACTTGCCTATTAAAGATGTTAATACCTCTTTGGCATTGTTGTCAAAGAGGGAGAAGTAGACAATTGATCAACAACTGTTGAAGAAAAAGAATCAGAAAAGAGGGAGAAGATGTTTGAAATTGATCAACAATTGTTGAAGATAAGGAATCAAAAGATAGAGGGACAAGTTGACAGAAATAATTAGAGGTTGATCAGAAGAATAGTTAGATGATGAGAAATATAGAGGGAGAAAGACAAAGGAGGATATAGTAGCAGAGAGGGAGAAGCAGAAATGAAGCAATCAGAATGGTAGAAGGATGATGTGAAGCTACAATTTGCTTTTTGGCATTTTACTTATTGTTCTAACCTAGTTAGCCTATGGTTGAATAGTGTAGTTTGATGGTTGATCAGTTTTGTTTGCCATCAATGCCAAAGAGGGAGACTGTGGGAAATCTAATTGAAAAGCTCATTTTTGAAGATCAAAGAGGGAGATTGTTGGAAAGAAGGAAGAAGATTTTTTTCAATCATTGTTTCATCATTGATGTCAAACCTACTATTTGTAGGTATGATATTTTCTTATAAGATCCATGTACTATCACTTAGTTGATCGATGAAGAGGATTTGATCAACAAGATGTAACAAGAGCACCCAAGGGAAAGGTTGAGTTATGATGTTGTAATGAAGTGCAAGGATTGGCTAAGACAATGGTTAAATAATGTATTGATAACATACTTAAAGATACAGAGGTTGGTCACACTTAGAAATATTGAAGGATGAATTTGGAAAAAGGTAGAATGCAAAGCTTAAACTAAGATCATTAGTGGATGCCAAGAAAGTTGGTTGAAGCTAAGAAAAATTCCTAGTTGGAGTTGAGTAACAAAAAATTCAAGTGTGTGCCAAGTGATCTTCAGGTGCCGAGTGAAGATCAGATGTTGAGCATTAGACAATTCTTAGTTGGTGTCGAGTGATCTTCAGGTGCCAAGTATCAAGAAAAAACATAGTTGATGTTGAGTAACATAGTATGTGTTGAGCACTAGTATTTCAATAGTGTCAAGTTCTTGCATTATTTCAAATGATGAAGATTTGCTAAATTTGAGCCAACATAATGGTTACATTGAATTTTTTGAATGAGTTGGAAGATAAGGATGATGAGCTGGTGGCACAAAATCCTATGTAAACCACTTTTAGGTGAATTTTAAAAGATTATTCAAGAAGCTTTTAGAGGAAACAAAATATGGGTTACATGCAATGAATCCTACCTAATCCATGTGAATTGAAAATAAAGAATGGAAGAATTGAGCAAGAAAAGGAACTTTGAGACTTGTATTTAAGGGGTCATAGACCAAGAAGCAAAGAGCTACTGATACTATTGTTGTTGAAGAGCCAAATCTCCAAAATGGTTAGAAGGGTGTCAAGGGGGAGTCATCTAGGAGAAGGAAGAGCATAGAGGCTCTACTTCTATGAGTGGTCATGAAGAGATGATTGCAGTTGTACATTGAGCATGGAGACTCAAGGAGACTAAGCTTGAAAGGAGGGCAAGCTGTTAGAGTTGCAGAGATTGAAGGCTAGGCAAGGGTATGACCTAAGAAGTGATGTAAGATCTGTAAGATAAGTTGTATGTTGTAGTCAGATAAAGATTTTCTAATACTCTCTAGCAATTGTATTAGATCAAGAAATCCGATGGACTTAGGTTGGTTTAATAGCCATCTGTAAATCCTTTAACAAGGTGGCATTCCAAGTGAATGTTCTAAACTCCTCTAACCAAGCCCACCTCTAACAAGGTGGTTAAATCTTCTAACAAGGTCACATTTGACAGTGTGTTGTAGGCCTTTAATAAGGCAAGCCTTTCACAGGGCATCACTTCAGAAGAGTGAGAATTGAGTAGCATGTTACTAGTGGTTTTTTCCAAATTGGGTTTTCATGTAAATCACTATGTTATGTGTTGATTTCGTATGTGTTATACTTGCATGTTCATTTACAGTAACTTCCAAATTAGATAAGTTATAGCTTGGATGAATGAATGGTTGAATGGGCTCGCTATACTTAGTGAAAAGTTTGAATAGGACATTTGGACCTTGAATAATTGATTCAGACCCCCCGCGCCCGTGCCCCCCCCCCCCCCCCCCCCCCCCAGTTATTCTAAAACATTTCTAACAATGTCCATACATTTCATGTTTAGCAATTATATACTATGATATACTTTAATATATGATATGTGGATGTATTCCATGTTTTAGGAATTATTTGGTGGATGTATTTCATGTCTCAAGAATTATCTATATTGATCTATTTTAATAGATGACATGTGGATAATGCCCATTTTTAGGACTTATCTATTTTGGTTTACTTTAAAATATGACAAGTAAATATATTTAATGTTTATGACATATCTACTATGATCTACAAATTAACACACTACAATATGACACAATATTTGTAAGATTGAATGAGTTATTACTAATTGAAAGACTATCCTATTATTGGTATGACCTCTTCCAAATCACATCATAATATTTAAGAAACAAGAAAATATTTTCTTCTTAATAATATTTGAATTTAAATACTTCATGTACATATATTTATTCCATTCAACATGTATGTAAAAAATTCCTTGAAAAATATATTATCTATTTTAATGAATTTTCTTTTTAACTTGAAAAGTAATTAGTTAAACTTGCTAAAAATAAAATATACTAAACTCTTGATAAATTTATCCCCATCAACTTATGCTAGAGTCTTATGGAACAACTATATATTTTGTCACATCTTATATTAAGAGTAGTTTCAGGTGTAATCATAATGGCATAATCAGAAGTTTTTGAGACTATTGGAAATATTATGACAAGCTATGTTATTGAGAGGGGAGGGGTGAATCAGTAACTTCTATAACTTTTATTCCAATTAGCAATTAATCCTTTATATGAATTCTGATCTAACTTCATGCATGAGAAACTTAGAAAATGTGAAAGCATACATAAAACTTTGACACAAGATTTGGTGACTTAGAAACCTTTCAAATAGAAAGTAAAACTGGGGTGGGGATGATACCCAGAAGGTTTAGTACTACAGTATGAAGTTGGCCAGTTAGGGCTTACATTGATCACTTCTAATGATCTGCCCTATTAGGAAAAATAAGGAGTACTAGGTCTACCTTGTCAAAGGATTTACAAACATAAGATAAAGTATGCACTTGGTAAAGAGATTTACATAAGACTATTAGGTCTACCTTGTTAAAGGATTTGACTGACCACCTATTAGGATGAAATAGTAGCTAATCTCTGATCTGCAACTTGGTTTTTTGAATGAGATTCCCCTAATTGTACAAATCACCTGTGAAAGATGAATCTTTGCCACTCCTTATACTATTGTAGCCTTTGTAATTCACTCTTCTGCTCTTCTCTAATGATTACATTATTCTTTTTTGATTCCATGCATACATTGGATGTGGTACAATACATTACATATATCATTCTAATAACATAATTAGAAAGTCTACCACAATACTGTAAGTTTACCCAAAATATTACAAAGTCAGCCAAAGTGTAGAAATTTGGGCTCTGAAGACTGACTCAGTGAGGTTTTGATACTTGGCATCCACTGTCACTACTTGGAATTGTTGTGTATTCGGTAGACATAGAAGCTCAGTCCATACTAATCACTTCCAAGGAGTCTTTAACTCATTTTGCACTAGTTACTTGGTTAATATTGTGAAACTTGACATATAAACTAAATCACTTGGTTAACAATGCATAGCTCAATAACACTATCACCTCGACGTCAGTATAAACTAATTCTCTTAGTTAACACTAAGTAGCTCAGTCAACATAGGATTGACATCACATCAACTGTGAACTTGGTAAACACTACACAACTCAGTTTCCACATGTAAACTTGGCATACACTATAATGCTCAGTGTACACTGTAGATCTTCAACTCTATAGTAACTGCTCGGTTCAAACTAAAATTTGTCCATAGAACATAGTAGCAACTAAGATGCTTGGTTAACATTTTCAACTATACAATATGCAAAGTTTGAACTCATAAGCTAAATAAGTGTATGTGACTAATAACAAACATTACTGTAATGTCAATAACTCCCCCTTTGACATTAGTGACAAAAGACTTATCAATCAAAACTGAATTATCCATCACCTTATATCTCCAACTCTATAGAGAATACTATTTTTGAGATTTTTTAAAATTATTTTTGTAAAGGAAACATTTATGTACATGATAATGCTTCCTCCAAAGATAATATATAGTATACTATGCATACAATATATATTCTATCACACTTTCCTACAATTTTATCCTCCTATCTTTTTACATCTTTCTTCTCTTTATATCATCTTATATCTTCTCCCCCTTTTTATCTCATTAAAAATTCTTAAGAATTATGCTATATTTAAATAATAATAATAATACCAAAACAAGAAGGGAAATCAGAGTGTACCTTTGGTATGATTGCCAAATTCTTGTCCTTGTTCTCTTGCAAGAACCTACATGTGTGCAATGCCACCAACACTTCTACTAAAAGTTCAATCATATGGCCTGCAATAGAGAAACTATTATCATTGATGAGGTTTTTTGAATAAGCATTATGCTTCTATAGTGCATCCATGTCATGAAGTCTCATATTCTAAATATCTACCAAAGTAGATCTAATTCTAGCTTCTTCTTTAAGCAATTCTACCTACATGTCTGTCAAAGTATTGATCCTCTTGAAATGGGTAGAGCTTGAACTCGAGTCAAGTTTTAATTGCACTCATCTTTAGATCTTCATCAATCTTAAACAATTTATCTTTGATTTCCTTTGTAAAACTTTGAATATCAAATAATTTACCAAAAAGTAAAGTTACATTTGTACAAGAAGTTTCAAGAGAACTCAAAATAGTAGATAAATCTACTTGGAAAATAGAAATATTTTGAGCATTAAGTTCTAAGACCTTATTATAAAAATTCTTTTCTTCTTTCTGTAATAATTGTTCTTATCCATCTTGATCTTCATTATACTTCTACACTACTTCTCCCAACTAATACAAAACTGGTTGAGAAGAATCAATTTCTATACCTATATCCTCTGCCAAAATATTCTTGGCATCCTTAATGATTTTAAATTCTTTATCTCTTTCCTCTCTTAGCCTCTACTATTTTCCTTTCTTTTGGAGTAATTTTCCAAAGGTTTGCATTTGATTGGGATTATGTTTTGAAATATCCCAATTAGGAATCACAATTTCCTCATCAAGATCAACATCCTCCTCCTTTTCTTTACCTTTGCCCAAAAATTTTGTGCTTGATTGAGGCTTGGTCTCAACTTTTCTTGTGTACTTGGAATGGAAACAATAGGAGAAATAGTGGGGCTTCCTAAAAAAATTGATACTACACTTATTATAAAGATGCTAGTAGAAGTACTTGTTAAAGCCAAATTGATGTATCCAAAACTATTGTATTCAAAATTATTGAACATGGAAGAGTCTTTAGCTTAGTAGATGAAGTACTTGACACCTCAATCAATGATGTGTTGAGCTAAAATAGTGCAAAGATTGATTGGATGCTTGTACCTTTAGTGCTAGACACAATAAATCTTGCAGAGGTTGTCTCCATTCTTGATGTTGTCACTATTTTTCTTGGAGGGTGAGGAAGTGAGGCAATAACTACTATAGAAATCTTGACTAGGTCAGTTTCCTCAACTTCTTGTGCATCTTCCTTAGTAGCCTCTTGCTTCTATTCCTCTTCATCATCTTCAATATCAAAATGTGTTACTTCTTATTCATCTTTTTCTTCATCCTTTTCTTGATCATCATCTTCATCTTTATCACTTATGCCAATCAAAAAATCTTTTGGTTTATGAAGAAGGTAGATATTTTTCCATGTGTTTGTTGCATTCTTGACAACATGCTCTATTTCTTGGAACAAAATTAGACAAGTATTGAATCTTAAAGTCTTTTATTCCTCATTTTTCTTCAAAGACTCCTTAAGCTCCTTATCAGTCAAATTTGGCATTATTTTCCTCAAGGTTTACTCATGAATGTCCTTAGCAGTTTTCTTTACATGTTTCCATCTTGGCTTGATTTTATCCATTAAAGCATCTAGAATTTTCTGACTGAGCTGGTCAGGAGAGTATTTCAATTTGCCCATTTTAGATATCAAAATATCTTCAATCCACCTTTGATCATCAACTATTTTGGTCTCATATTTTAGTGCTTTGAAATTATTTATCCCAGAACTTGATTCCAATTCCTTCGTCCCCTATTCAAATGTGGATGGAGAGCTCTTGAAAATTATGTGTCCCCTTCTTTATCTACCTTCTTCCTAGAAGATGTTCTTGTGAACACTACAATGGATGTCTTGGTAGGCTTGGTAATGATTACCTTGCCCTTTTCCTTTAGTGGTTTCTCTTCCTCTGATTCTTCATTCTCTACTTCTTCATCTTCACCTTTTCCCTTGGTCAACAAAAGAGTAGAATTTGTTTTTAACTTGGCAATCCTTTTCTTTCCTTTGCTAACCACCTAAGGGAGGTTGATCTCTAGTTCTATTCGGGCCTTAGCCTCATCACATATTCCAAAATATGCAACCTTGGGATCAACTAGTTAATTAATTAGTGCCTCAATTATATCCTTGGTTTCATCAATATATACCTCATATCCTAGAGGTTTTACCCATGCAATTCTAGGTCTAACTTCTTGAATATATACCTTATCACTATCCACTATAAAACATATATCATCCTTGTAATCTTCAACTAGTTTCTTGAGGATTTAGTATCTCTTATTCATTTTATCTTGGAAAGAATCAAAATAATTATCCATAATACTGGCATAATTTTCTCCCATCTCAATAATATATTCATTAATCTAATATAGTACGGGAACATCTTTCCTCCACACTATAGTACCTTTTGATGGAAATAATTTTTGAACATAAATGAATAAACATATTAACATAGAGCCAAACACATGTGGATTTTTTTTTGATGATTCTCTCCAGGTTTTTGTTGAATTGATTAAGCAATAGCTTACCAATGTCAAGAGAAAGGTTATTCTTAACAACTTTGTATGCCAGGTCAACTGCTTCACATGACACACTATTTAACCTACTCAAACTATAGATCTTGTGTGCAATGACATGAATGCCAAACTTCAATTCTCTAATTTTCATTCCCCTACCATCCCACTCAACTAAGGTTTTCTTCTCCAATTAAACCTAACCTATGGTTTTTCTCATTTTCATTTTAGCCAGCATAGAAAGACTCGTAATCCTATGAATCATCTTATTGATAATCAAAATAGGTTGTTCTAACCATAATTTTTGATTATGCACATGGCTAAGAATATACCTAATCCATTTGAATTGGAAACCATGGGGTATGTGAGGAATATGGGTTGAACCTTTAGCATCGAGATGTTGGTGCTTAGGTTTCAAAATGCAATAAACACATAACTCTTTTAAACATTCATCCATTTCTAGGATGCTAATATCTTGAATCAAACATTTAAAATGGGAACAAATGTTGTTGATTAACAGTAACTTGGAAGGGATTTGTGATTGTGCTCCACTTGGGTTTAGGATTTCAGTGATTGCAAGAGTGATCTTGAAGTCTGGTGCCTTCCATTCCACACCTCAAACTAGCATGTTTGACCCTCTCTTTGCCTTGCTGATGGTTACTACCATCTTCACTTGGTAGGGTTTCAAACAATTTGAAAAACATTTTGTGACAATTCATTCAAATAGCTTGAATGCCCTTGAAGATCACTCTGTATAATTTTTCTCTCAAAAATTCACAATGAAAATGACTTTGATTTCATTCCTTTTATCAAATATCACCATAATTTCTTGGTACAAAGGTTAGATGGATTTGACGGACTATCATCCACTTTGCTTGCATTAATTACTTCATAAAGTATTTCATCATTCAATAAGCACATGTAAAACTTAGTTATTCCTGACCTTGCTTGGTAGAGTCTATGACCCAACCTCACTCAGTAAGGAAGGTAGTTTAGTAGTAACTAGTATCTTTTACTTGATGATCCCTTTCACATCTTGGATGCTGATATGGACCTTTTGTCTTGATAGCTAGAACGTATTCAGATGTCTTCTATTTAGTAGCCTAGTTCAAATTCTTCTTTTGAAAAATCAAGATGAAATGGTGGAGTCACGCAATTCTTGAGTGACTTGATCATTATTGCTTGGACTTGTATTCTCAATAGATTTTGGAATTCATTGTTGTCTCATTTGTTTTCTAATGTTGTCAACTTTTGGCTTCTTTTCATCCTCTATTCTTCTAGTATTCATATACTTCTTGGCAAGGTGACAAAGTTCTATACAAATGAAATGTTTTTTGGTAGTATCTCTTTTCCTCATGTGATATTTTACACAATTCATACTAATGTGTTCAAATTCTCCACAATAATTACATCTACACTAGTTCTTGTAGTCCCAACCAAATATATCTTTCACAACTTGTTTTGCTAGATTCAATATCATGGTTTTGCATTCTGATGATTTGTGCCCATGCTTCTTACATTTGTGGCATTTTCCTTAAAACATTTGTTTCTCTTTGCATTCATTTTCTCTACGACCATGTTGATTACAATTGTAGCATTTTCCATTGAATTGTTCCTTCCCATTGCTCCAACATTTGTTTGAAGTATGACCTATCTTACCACAATGATTGTAAGTAGGTTTCTAGTTCCTTTGAGCTCCTTGCTTGGATGATTCTCCTTCTTTTGTATATCCAATTCTTTCTTTTCCTTTTTCTCTGAAGTTACTTTGTTCATTAAAATGATTCATGTATACTTGGGATTTCAACATTCTTTCATTAGTTTGGCTTTCAATGTTTAGATCACTATGTAATTTTTCATGCTCTAATCTCAGGTTTATGATTTCTTCATTTGCATTGGAGAGCTAATCAATGAAGCCTACTTACTAAAGGGATAGGTGCTAGATTTCATTGTTCTTTCCTTCTATCTCTTCTCTTATCTTTTTTTTTTCTCTTCTATTACTTCACACAATCTTACTAACTAAATTTCTTGCTCTCTTCTTAGCTTTCTTACTTCCTCTTGGATAGTGTTAATCTTTTCCAGTAGTTCTTTGACTACTTCATTAGATTCATATGAAATTCTTGGAATGATATATTCAATTCTTTCTTTAATGTAGAGTGAATTATTCATTTGGATTGCAAGAACTTTTTTTTTTCATGGAAATGGAGAGTTTCTCTTTTGCTTTCTTGAGTTGTCTAATGGCGAATTCCAAATCTACAATCTCATTTTCAATAGCCTTGTCAAGTCTAAATACCTCCATTTCCTTTGATCTTTGCCCAAGTTTGTTAAAATTTTCACTAAGAACTAGAAAACTCTAATACCAATTGTTGGAAATATTATGATAGCCTAAGTTACTAAGATGGGAGGGGTGAATCAATAACTTTTAAAACTTTTATCACAATTAGCAATTAATCTTATATATGAATTCTAATCTAAGTTCATGTATAAGAAACTTAGAAAGCATGAAAGCATATATGTAACACTTTGACACAAGATTTGGAGACCTAGAAACCTTGCAAATAGAATGAAAAACTAGGGTGGGGATGATACCCACAAGCTCTAGTACTCTAGTATAAAGTTGGTCTATTAAGGCCTACATTGATCACTTCTGTTGATCTTCCCTATTAGGAGTAATCATGACTTCTAGGTCCACCTTGTGAAAGGATTTACAAACATTCAATAAAGTATGTGTTGAAATTACAGGTGAGAAGATTTACTTTTGAGGCGAGGGGGGCGTGAATCAGAAGTAACAATATTTAATTTCTAAAAATTTTAACTGAGATCTTTCACATGCATCTACCATATCTAATTAACATAAAAGTAAAGACATGCATGAAAATAGATAACATAAGATTTTTGTCACCCAGAAACCCTCCAAAATGAGAAGGTAAAATTAGGCTAGGGATGACACCCACAAATTATCATTGCAGCAATATGTAACTGTTTAAAGTTATAAAGTTTGACCACTTCCAATGGTCTACCTTTTGAAATGCCTACCCTGTTAAAGGCTTTACACCTTGCTAAAAGTGACCTATCTAAAGGATTTACAAACACTCACTTGGAAGGTTACCCTATTAAAAGATTTAGCACCTTATTAAAGGTTTACAACAAGGCTATTAAACCAACCTATCTCCATAGGATTTTTATTCCTAATGTGATGGCTAGAGAGTATTAGAATGTATTGAATTGATGACTTACAATCTTTAATTGTTGATTCTAGATCCTTGTTCTGCATAATCTAATCTGATCCTTCCTGGTCTAATAATTCTCTACTCGAAGTGCTGATACTTTATTCTAACTAACTGAATTATGCAATGCTACTCTTCCTCTAATTCCTTATACCCCTATGAAATTTGCTAGCATTCTCCCATACACCTATCCCTCATGCATTAATTATGGGGTATCATCCTCCTTTTAAAGACTTTGAAGACTTAGGGTTAGGTATGAATCTACAATCAATATTCATCCTTCTCTTGCCACTCAAATCTTTAAACTTTTCCTATTATTTACATGATTTCTCCATTTTTCTTATTGGTTGCATGCTGATTACATAGGGAATGTAAAAGATTTGATCTTTTCTTTTAGATCCTTCAATATTCATCTTAAGTCAGCTCAAAAATGGTTTACATCTGAGTTTGTGAAGGCACAAACTCATATGTTGATCCTATGTTATTTGCAACTTACTAATTGCTAATGCTTAGCACATATAGGAATTCTATCTTGCTTAGATCCTATAGTAACTTTTTCTCGCTTGGCATCTATACTTTGCTCGGCACCAATAGTGACTTGGCATCACTTATCACTCGACACTTGAATCTTATTTGGTACCTAAAGTTCACTCAGCACTTGTTGAATTTCTAACTTGACACATACTGTAGCTCAACATCTGTATTATACTTGAAATCATCTTGGAAATTTTTTAAGTGCATTGACACTCAATTGTCAAAACCAATCTGAGACCAACAATCTCCCCCTTTGACATGAGTGGCCAAAATACTTAACTAATCATTATGAATCTGATCTCTATGAGTATAATACACATCTTGTTTTTCACATGTACAAACCTTCAAAAAATTCTTCAAAATTTTGTATAAGACTATATACCTTATAAATTTGTAACTCCCCCTAAGCTAATGTGCCATTTCTATATCAAAAATTCCTTATGCTGAATTTGTCTCATGCCATTTCCATTTTCTAAATTATCACTCCTTTGTTTTTGTTTATGTCTGCTCGTGTATCTATTTTGTGTCTAGTCCCCCTTTCACACACATTCCTTGTAGTTTTTGTATCCTTTTGGCTATATCTCCTTATTTCTCCTTAAAACTCAAAATTGGAATATCTCCCCCTTTGGGTATTCTTTCTCCTTTGGGTCTCATTTATTATCTCCCCAAAATTATTTTATCTCCCCCATTCTTATTATCTCCTATATTTATTATATCTCCCCCTTTTTGACACTTATGTCAAAGGGTCCTAAGAATGAATGGCATACTTAGCAAAAAATGTTATCTTTACGTCCATTGTAATCTTTAGAGAAGCATCCCAATTGTCCAATGCTATTTCCAATGCTTTGAGCTTGATGGTTGTCTCTACTGCAAGTTGCACTAGGTCCTATAATGTAGAAAGATTAGGATTTTTCTTTAAAATATTCTCTACATAGGTAATCTCTTTATGCAATACTTCAATTTGGCCTTAATATTAGCCTCGTCTACTATTAATACAGCTAACTCGGCCATCATAGTGTAACTATAATATCTTTTTCTCTTCTCGTGTTAGCTTATTAAAATCAATGGTCTTTAATCTAGTTAAATCTACATTATCTCTAATGTTATCAGAACATTTTCAAGGTTAGATTTAATCTACATTATGTCCTCTCCTCATCTGACTCTGGAGGTACCACATATTTTCTTCTCTTCTTCTTTACCAGCCCTCCTTGCTCTGTGGCTTTCTTCTTTTCCTATTCCTTTGCCACTTTTGTTGTTGCCCTAGTGTTTTCCCTTGTGGTAGGCTTTGCTAGGCTTGATTTCGCTACTTTCTTTTTGACTTTTGGCTATGTTACAAGCTGTTTTTGTTCTTTCCTTTTCTTGCATTTTGCATTACGTGCTTCCTACACGACACCTTCCTCTTCCTCAACATCCTCACCCATGCCTTGGGTCAGTGCTAATGGATCTTACCCTTCTTCATCTTCATCAGCATCTCCCTCCTCATCTTCTTCTTCCTCTACCTCAACTACCCCTTCTCCAAATTTAGCTTTGAGCTTCTTTACCTTGATTTATCCTTTTTCTTCAATGTGCAGGTAGTTTTTAATTCCATGTATACCTTTGATCTCACCACATCATATGTGCCAAAATGTGGTGCACTCTTATTCACTTCTTCGGCTTACAATGATGTTATTACTGCAGATGCCTCATCAATGTTTATTTCATAACCAAGAGGTCTAAGCCATCTAACCCTTGGTATGGCTACTTGAATATAGATATAATCAATATCCACAAGAAAACATATATCATTTACATGTTTTTCAACTAATGAAACAGGTATCCTCGGTCTTTGTTTCATAGATTTCTTGAAATCTTCAAAATAGTTGGTCATAAGTGTCTCAAAATTTCCCCCATTTGTTCAATATATTCATTCACTTGGGATACAATGTACCTATTGGTTTTATAGTGAACTTTTCCAAAGGATGGAAATTCATTCTATACATAGAAAAATATACAAATCAAAATTGTACCAAATTTGCATTGTGCTCCCTTAGTTCTCCTTATTACTCCTAAGTTCTTATTAATTTGATGCAATTGTAATTCTGCAAGGTCATAAGTATGATGCTTTTTAACTAATTTGTACCCAACATCTATTTTGATGTATGGAACACGGTTGATTCTACTAGATAGATAAAATTTGTGTGAAATAACCCTAATAGCAAAGTCAACAAGAGGATCCTAAATAGTATCTATGGTCATGCCTCTCTTGTTCCATTTGGCTCCTATATTTTTCTCAATTGCTTCTTTGGAGTCACTTCAGAGATTTTTGGGCTGATCTAGGGTTGGCTACCCTATTACCCTGTCAAAAATCCTATTTGATATTATAATTGGGCCATCTTCTAACTATAAACTTCCATCATGAATCCTACTCAAAACTATTCTAATCCATTCAGTTTTGAAGATAGTAGAGAACTCTAGGGCATGATTTAAACCCTTCCTTTCAATGATTAGGAATTCTTCCTTCAAAACTCCATTTTCAAACAACCTCTCATAAGCTTCTCTAATCTCCATATCTCCAATAGCACCAATCCTATAATTATAAGATCTCCTAACATCGTGGTCCATTACTACCTTAGGAGGAATTATGGATAGGGCTCTGATTGGGTTGTTTTTGTTTGTAACTTTAGGGATTGGCCAAAAACCTTGTTACTTGACTTCTTTTGATAGAAGTTGAATTTTGAATGGCTCTTTCTTCTGAGATTTCCTAGAACTAGTGGCCATTTCTTCTATCTAGGGTTTAAACATGAAGAAATTTAAAACAATGCAGCACAAAACAAGTGTAAATACCTCAGAATTGATGAAACTGTGTTGAAACTACATAGAAATCTATTCAAATGTTGGATTCTTTGCTTGGAAATCATTCTGCATTCTTCTTCATCTTTTCTCTTTGTTCACAATGAGGAAAAAATGATTCAAAATGTGATGATATACCCTTATTTTACAACATTTAATGCTTAGTGTGTTTATAGTTGTCCACTTGGCTTCTTGAGCATTTCTACATTACTCAACTTCCATTTTCTTTTAACAATTATCATCCACTAGAGTCTCCCTTACTTGGCTTCAACTGAAATTTCCCGCTGCTTGACTTACACTACCAACTCAACTGCAACTAATCAATCAACTTCTACTAACTTTGGCAATCAACTCGGGATGTATTGAGATTTTACTAGGTATCTAAAGGCAAGTTGGCTACACTGGTGAAAACTTGAAGTTTTAACTTTGCATCTCTCTTCGTGCCAATCTATTCTTTTTAGAAATTGCTTGTCTTGGAACTAATGTACAATAAGGCTCTGTATATCAGTCCCACATACCTTCTTTTGCTTAGTTGGATGAAGTGTGACCACTTGACCTTTTAGGTGAAGTGATCCCTTCATTTTATGTTCTACTTTTAGCTTTCTTCTTCCATGTTTTATTCATTTCTCCTTTGATGTGTTCAACATCTACCTTTCCTTTTCCTTTGTTGAACTCTAATTTGGGTGCCTTTGACCTTGTTTGGAAATTCCTACTGATGTGACCAGTTTTTAAACAACTAAAGCATGTGGTTTGATTAATCCATCTACTGTAATTTCTACTGAAATGTGTTCTCATGAAATTTTCAAGGATGTGTCCATATTCCTAACAGTAGTGGTAGCTATGCCTGGTGTTGTATTCCCCATTGTATCAATGTCCATGATTATTTCCCCTAACTATTTGATTAGGTGTCCACATCAGCTTTGATATGCACTCAAAAGAACTAAGTCCATACTTCTTGCACTTGTAACAATGTCCTTCAAATCTTGGTGTTTTGATGGTTCTAGTCTTGTAGTTATGTGCTTATGTCTGTGCTTGTTGCACTTGTGATAGTGACCCATATTTTTAGGTTTGTCATGTTGATGGGTGTTCTTGTTCCTACACACATTAGAGATATGTTTTTTTTTACCACAAAAATGACAAGTAGGTTTAGTATTCTTATCTTTATCACTTCTTCTATAGTCTTGGATGATTCTCCTTTTTTAGTGCTAGTGTATCCTAGTCTTGAAGTATCATTACTAGCTCTTGGTGATTTTAGTAGTTGTTCAAAGTATTTGATGGCCTCATTGGGTTTGTTGAAGCTCTCTACAATTTCCTTCTCTCTTTTTAGGTTATTTTGTAGTTGTTCATTTTGCATCTTCGGTCTGGAGATCTCAATATGCTTGACATTTAGTTTATGATGTGCATTCATCATCTAACTTAGGGTGTCTAGCTACATGTTGGAAACTATTGCAAGCTCAATTGACTTTTCTTCTATTCCATTGGCAACGTTTCTCTTGTCATCTCCTAGCACAACCTTATCTTCAATGGCTCTTTTCTTTTGTTCAGTCACTTCACAAAGCATCATGGCTTGTGATTCTTGTTCAATCTTGAGGGTTTTGATCTCTTTTTGTTGAGCACTATTCATCTCCATTAGGTCTTCTATTGTTGCATCAAACTCCTTGGAGTCTTCATTTGCAAACACTTTTGAGGTTTCAATCCCCTTGTATTGTGTATCATTCTCAACTATGGCAATTTCTCTTCTTCTCTTTAAGGATTTTCTCAATTCTTCCCTAGCTTCTTCCAAATTTTGTAGAGCGAGTTATACATCAATCACCTAGTTTTCTATGATCTTTAAAAGTTTTTAGACTTCCATTTCTAGATCTTTTATCCAAGCTATAAGGCTTCTCCTTGTGATAACATGGCTTTGATACCAATTATTGAAATTACAGGTGGGAAGATTTACTTCTAAGAGGTGGGGTGAATCAGAAGTAACAATATTTAAACTCTAAAACTTTTAACTAAGATCATTCACATGCATCTACTATATTTAATTAACATAAAAGTAAAGACATGCATGAAAATAGATAACAAAAGATTTTGGTCACCTAGAAACCCTCTAAAATGAGAAGATAAAACTGGGGTGGGGATGACACCCACAAATTATCACTGTAGCAATATGTAACTATTTGAGGTTACAAAGTTTGACCACTTTCAATGGTTTTCTCTATGAATGGTCTACCATATTAAAGGCTTTACACCCTATTAAAAGTGACCTGTCTAAAGGATTTACAAACACTCACTTGGAATGTTACCCTGTTAAAGGATTTAACACCTTGTTAAAGGTTTACAACATTTCTATTAAACCAACCTATCTCCATAGGATTTTCATTCCTAATATAATGGCTAGAGAGTGTTAGAATGTATTGACTTGATGACTTACAATCTTTAATTTTTGATTCCAACTCCTTGCTCTGTTCAATCTGATTTGATCCTTCCTGATCTAATAACTCTCTACTCAAAGTGATCATACTCTATTCTGACTAACTAAATTTTGCAATGTTGCTCTTCCTCTAAGTCACTATACCCCTCTGAACTTCACTAGCATTCTCCCATACAACTCTCACTCATGCACTAATTATGGGGTATTTTCCTCCTTTTAAAGGCTTTGAAGACTTAGGGTAAGGTATGAATCTATGATCAATATTCATCCTTCTTTTCCTACTCAAATCTTTACACTTTTCCTATTGGTTGCATGCTTTCTCCATTTTTCATATTGGTTACATGTTAATTACATAGGGAATGTAAAAGATTTGATCTTATCTTTTAGATCCTTCCAGATTCATCTTAAGTCTGCTCAAAAATGGTTTACATCTGAGTTTGTGAAGGCACAAACTCATATTCTAATGCTATATTATTTGACACTTACTGAATAGTGATGCTCAACACATATATGAATCTTGTCTCACTCATCTCCTATAGTAACTCTATCTCACTCGGCATCTATACTTTGTTCGACACCTATAGTGACTCATAATCACTTATCACTCACCACTTGAATCTTTCTTAGCACCTAAATTTTACTTGACACCTTTTGAATTTCTAACTCAACACATATTATAGCTCAGCATCTATATTATGCTCAGCATCATCTTGGAAATTGGTTAAGTGTGTTGACACTCAATTGTCAAAACCAATCTAAGACCAATAGTATGGACTTGGTAAAGAGATTCACATAAGACTATTTGGTCTACCTTCTTAAGGAATTTGATTGATCCACCTGTTAGGATGAAAAAATAGCTGATCTCTGATCTGCAAGTTGGTTTGCTAAATGAGATTCCTCTAAATGTGCAAATCACATTGCTGCAATAGATGAATCTTTTCTGCTCCTTATACTATTGTAGCCTTTCTAATTTTCTCTTCTACTCCTCTCTAATGATTACATTACTTCCTTTCCAATTCCATTCATACATTGGATGTGATATAATACGTTAAATATATATCCATCCAATTACATAATTACAAAGTCATCCACAGTAAAAGTTTACAAAAAATATTACAAATTTAGCCAAAGTATAGAAACTCAGGCTTTGTAGACTGACTCAGTGAGGTTTTGATACTCGACATCCACTATCACTTCTTAGCATCATCATGCACTTAGTAGACATAGAAGCTCAATCCATATTGATCACTTCCAAGTAGTCTTGAACCTAGTCTACACTGGTGACTTAAAAAATACTACGAAACTTGGCATATAAACTGAATTACTTGGTTAACATTGCATAGCTCAGTAAACACTATCATCTCAAGCTTGGTGTAAACTGAGTCTCTTGGTTAACACTGAGTAGCTCGATCAACACTAGACTCACATCACATCAACTATGAACTTGGTAAACACTCCACAACTTAATTTACACTAGTAAACTTGGCACACATTGCAATGCTCGGTTTACACTGTTGATCTTCAACTCTGTAGTAATTGCTCAGTTCAAACTGAAATCTATCCATAGAACTTAGTAGCAACTAAAATTCTTGGCTAACACTATTAACTATAGAATATGTTCAATTTGAATTCACAATCTAAATAAGTATATGTCACTAATAACAAACATGACTAGAATATCAATATAGACAACATAAATATAGTTAGAAAAGAAAGAAATTTTATTTCAGTGTACAATTTTAGGCATAAACATAAGACTTTCCTTTTACATATTGATATGCTATACTATTTACTTATATCCCTTTAAAAAAAATAGACATCCTTCTTAGGGCTCAAGTGTGATTGATTTTCTCCAAATGCATGCTAAGAACATAGCCTATTAGAAAAAAATGATATCCATCATGTGGGTCAAGTATGACTATTTTCTCCACATCTATGCTATATCTCATATCTATCCCACCCAGATTAGATAATAATTTAACTTTCCTTTTCTCCTTGTTTGACTCCATTGTTTGTTACATTCCATAAGCTAGCTGGTGTTCCCCCTCATTTACATGATTCAATTTTGTGATATCAACTCTTTTAACTTTATTTATATATTTAATAGTAGATTTTGCAATACTGTTGTAATTCATTCCCTCTTGAGACTTTTCCACAAGTCTATCATTATCAGCCATGTTTTAATATTTATCTTAAGAAATAAGTATGTATAAACTATTATTCATGAAATATGGTAAAAGAATTTGACTCAAAATTTAAAAAATTATTTGTGCCACGGTGATAGATTCTTGATGTGGTCACAACCAAACATGATGTAATTCACACTATTGAAAGGATTAGGAACACAAGTATGGCCATAAAACATGATATATCCAAGGTTTCTTATAAGAGCTAGAGGGAATTTATTTTTTATTTCCTAACTAAATTAGGATTCAATGAGAATTGTATTAACATTATTAGAATCATTGTGAGCATTGTCATGCTTTTGATTCTTTTTAATGGGGCACTTGGCATATATTTTTCTTCCTCTCAAGGTTTACAACAAGGTGACATCCTATCACCATACCTCTTCATCATTATGGTGAAGCTACTGAGTAGAAATTTACTAGCCCTAGCTAACTCCTATAGAATGAAATGCATCAAACCTACATCTTTGCACAACCCATAGATTATCAAGTAGTTTTTTGATGATTCCTTCTTATTTGGTATCTCTTATGTCAATGAAGATAGGGAGTGGAAAGCAATTATAAATTAGTATGAGATGATTTCAAGACAATGCATAAACTATCAAGAATGAAAAGTGTATTTTTCATATGAATACTTGTCTGAGAGGGAGAGAGAGTGACCAGAATACTTGAATTTCAAGAGGTAAGTCTTCTAGATACCTAACATGGCCTCCCACTTGTAATTAAAGAAGTTTCCAACTAGTACTACAATAGCCTAGTTAAACACTTTTATAGAAAGATGGTGAGCTGGAAAGGATAGATCCTAGGTAGTGTGGGGAAACACTAGCATATCTCTACTTCAGTATAGGGCATTCGAGTGTATTTCCTCTCTATATTTAAATTCCCAAGAAGATATAGAGACATTCTTCATAAAATTCAAAGAAATTTGTTATCGTCGGCATCTAAAGATAAATCTAGGATTAGCTTGGTGATTTGGTAAAGATTTTGCAACCTAAGGCTCATGCATTTGAATATCAAGGGATAGAACATATGAATATGCCCCTCCTAGTTAAGGTTGGCAAGAGATTGATGAATTCCCTGGGAAGTTGGTGTAACATTGTGAAAGCCAAATATCTCAGTGGGGATTCATTTCATCACTTCCTTTGGACCCAAGCTCTCCTATAGAGTTCTAGAATTTGGAACAATGTGGTGGACACTCAAAAAAATTTGAAGATGGTTGCTTACCTTATTATGGGGGATGGAAACAACATTAGCTCTTGGGAAGACCAATGGATTCAAGATGACCCCCTCATGCACACTAGGTTTCAACCCTTGTATGAAGGTTATATTAGATGCAAGGGTACTCCAATTCAAAGCTATATCACCCCCAAAAGACATTGGAAAAGAATTTGCAATTAGTAGTCTACTGGGATGAGATTTGTTCTCGAACTCTTAAATCTTATCTAATTTTATCACATGTCTTCCATCCAGATTGGTGATCCTTTGGTTTGGAGCCTTACCCCCTCAAGAGACTTCATTGTGAAATTGGCTTATCTCTATTGTCTTGTGAGGGATGTGGCCTAGGGGGACTTGACAAAGGTGTGACACTCATGGATCCTATCGAAGATTAATTTCTTTTGGTGAACTACTTTACATGGGACTATTCTCACCATTAGTAATCTTCAGAAAAGAGGGTGTTAGATTGCTAACTATTATGTATATATTACAAAGAAATGGAATCTATCCCATGGCTTCTCATTGACTTCTCTATTGCATATGAGGTTTGCAGGGGGTTCCCTGAGTAATGGGAGGTCCAATGGTGTGTTAATGTGAACTTAAATTAATTTTTTCACTGGAAGAGGCCATCAAATCACCCATATCTCAAAACACTATGGAGGATAATTCCCACATAACTTTTATGGAAAATCTAGTAGGAACAAAGTAACTAAATCTTCAGGGACAAAGCCACTACTAGTATAGTAGTAGCCTAGAAGGTTACAAGAGTTTTAAAGGAGTGTAAAGGGATCTAGATATGGACTCTTTAGAATGTACTAGGAACTATGGAGGGGGTTTGAACAATGAGGCAAAAGCCCTATTTCTTCTATGGGGAATGAGAATTATGAGAGCTAGAGGTTTTAATATATTGACAACTGAGGGAGATTTGATATTGATTATTAAACTAGTTAAAGCAGAGGGTTGGAGTAGCTCCAAGATCAAAATGATAATAGAGGTGACACACAAGTTGAGGGAGGGGTGTCAATAGATCCACCTAGACCATGTCTATCATGAAGGAAATGAAGTGGTAGATGAGTTGTAAAAATATGGCCATAATGTCATGCAAATAATTAAATGGGAGGATATTAGCAAAATTTCATCATCAAATTAAGTGATGATGGAATGTGATCATACTTTTCATGACATAGTATGAATCATTAAAAAAGGTTGCACATATTTCTAAATCCATATGGGTGAAAAGGATAGTAGATTCTGTTTCCTCAAGTTATTTGGCAAGATTGATTTAGGATTTTCTCTTGTGATCCTCTTACTGCAATTATTAATTTTTGGTGGAAAAGCAAGAGTGGCATGGATTTGTTTAGATGCAAAAAAATAACAAAGTTGGATGAGGACTCCTTCACCTAACCCCTCTTTGACTACATCTGAAGGAAAATAAATTTAGAAGGAAAGGTATTGATCACATCTAACATAGAAAGAGGCTTTTCAAATTCTAGAAATCCTTGTGATCTTATGATGGTTTTTGTCTACCTTGCCAATTTTAGCTTGGGTTCTATTTATTTAATATGTCGTGCTTGCAAAAATTCACTCTGTAATAAGGGGATGTCTAAAAACCATTAGAATTTGGTGGTTGAGGTTGGTGAAGAAATGGTGGCCAGGGACTACATTGAACTAGTGGAGGCTAGAGACTACATTAGAAAGAGTGATGCTAATTGGGATTATCTCTAGGAAGGAGGGTTATAAAAATTCATGGAAGGAATGGAAAGGCATGATGAGCACATCTTGATGTAGTTCATCAAGTTGTGGTATGATAGTAAGGTTAACATCAATGGGAGGTGTTTAAAATCACAGAGGACCTAGTGGCTAGGGTTGGAGGGTTTTTCCTAGAGGGAAAGAAATTGTGCAAGTAGGCCAGAGTGGCTAAAGATAATTAAACTTGAAGAAAGTGAGTAGAGTCAAACCCTAGACCTCTCACATAAGAGACTCACAATTCACCATTGTGTTGTAGGCTCTTGCCTATTATTGAATTTATCTTAAATATACATTTTTAACGTAATGTAGTGTCTGGGTATACTTATTTTAGAGGAAATATATATCAAGAAAATCAAAATATTGCAAAATGAAATTTACTTTATTGATTATCAATATGATAATAAGATATTTTGAAATAGCTACCTAGAAGTTGTGACCTCCCTTTCTCTCTATCTAGTAAAATCTCACCATGGATGTCATAAAAGGTGACTAGATTGTGAAGAGCATGAGAGAATATCAAATATTCTCCATGCACATAAAACACCATATAAGGCGCGCTCTCTCTCTCTCTCTCTCTCTCTCTCTCTCTCTCTCTCTCTCTCTCTCTCTCTCTCTCTCTCTCTCTCTCTCTCCCCCCCCCCCCCCCTCTCTCCCTCTCCATCTCTCCCTATTTCTCTATGTGTGTCTCTATGCATGTGTGTGTCACATTTTAGAACTTATTTTACATTCCTACTTTAGTAAATGACATGGATATATATCATTTCTAGGACTTATCTACTTTGATCTACTTTAATATATGATATGTTGATAAATTTCATGTTTAGCAATTATCTACTTTTATATACTTTAGCATATGACATGTGGATGTATATGGTGGATGTATTTAATGTCTTAAGAGTTATCTATATTGATCTATTTTAATAGATCACATGTGGATAATGCTCATTTTATGGACATATCTACTTTTGTTTATTTTAACATATGACATGTGAATATATCTAGTATTTAGGACATATCTACTATGATCTACAAATTAAAATACTACAATAGGACCCAATATTTGTAAGATTAAAATCTTTATTACTAGTTGAAAGACTATCCTATTATTCATATGACCTCTTCCAAATCACATTATAATATATAAGAAATAAGAAACTATTTTTTTCTTAATAATATTTTAATTTAAATACTTTAGGACCATATATTAATTCCTTTCAATATGTATGTAATGAATTCTTTAAAAAATATATTATTTATTGTAATAATTTTTCTTTTAAACATGAAAAGTAATTAATTAGACATGCTAAAAATAAAATTTACTAAAATCTTGTCAAATTTATACCATCAACTTATGCAAGAGTCTTATGGAACAACTATATAATTTTTCATATGCTATATTGAAAACTATTTCAGGGATAATCATAATGGCATAATTAGAAGTTTTTTAGACAACATAAATAAAGTTAGAAAAGAAACAAATTTCATTTTAATGTACAACTTCAGACATAAACATAAGACCTTCCTTTTACATATTGATGTGCTATACTATCGAATTATATAACTCTTTAGAAAAAAAAAAGATATCCTTCTTGTGGGTCAAGTATGAGAATTTTCTCCACATCTATGCTAACAACAATTTAGTGCCTTTTCTCCTTATTTGACTCCATTATTTTTTATTTTCCATAAACTAGCCAGTGTTTCCTATCATTTACATTATATGATCATCTTATATCGACACTTTAGATTTTATTTCTATATTTAAGAGTCAATTTTACACTACCATTATAATTCATTGCACCTTAAGACTTTTCTACAAGTTTACCATTGTCATCCATGTCTCGATATTTATATTAAGAAATATATTTGTGTAAACTATTATTCATGAAATGTAGTGAATAAATTTCACTCAAAATTTTTAAAATTATTTTTTTAGTACGACAGATTCTTGATGCGGTCATAGCCACGCATGAGGTATTTCACTCTATGGAAAGGAGCAAGAACCTAGGTGTGGCCCTAAAACTTGATATATCCAAGGCTTATGATATCATCATGAGGGAATTTCTTTTTGATATCCTAACTAAATTAGGATTCAATGATAATTTTATTGTAATTATTAGGATCATTGTGATTAGTGTCACATTTTTTATTCTTGTTAATGAGGCCCATGGAATTTTTTTTTCTTCCTCTCAAGGTTTGTAACAAGGTGATCCTCTATCACCTTACCTCTTTAGTATTGTGGCATAGTTTCAAAGTAGAAATCTAGTGGCCTTGGCTAAATTTGTTAGATTAAAATGTGTCAAACTAGTGTCTTTGTGCACTCCATAGATTATCCAACAATTTGTTGATGATAACTTCTTATTTGGTATCTCATCTGTCCATGAACCTAGGGAGTGGGAAGAAATGTTAGAATTTCTTTAGAAAAATTGAGAGGGGGAGGGGGGGGGGGTTGAATTAGTTATTCAAGGTCCAAATGTCCTATTCAAACTTTTCACTAGGTATAGTGGATCCATTCAACCATTCATTTATCCAAGCTTTAACTTATCCAATCAGCAAGTTACAGTAAATCAACATGAAAACATAACACATAAGGAATCAACACATGACATAGTGATTTACATGAAAACCAAATAAGAGAAAAACCACCAGTAACATGCTACTCAATTTTCACCCTTTTGAAGTGATGCCCTATAAAGGCCTACCCTATTAAAGGCTTACAACACACTATTAAATGTGACCTTGTTAGAGGATTTAACCACCCTGTTAGAAGTGGGCTTGGTTAGAGGACTTTAGAATGTTCACTTGGAATGCCACCCTATTAAAGGATTTACAAATGGCTATTAGGCCAACATAAGTCCATAGGATTTTCAAATCTAATATAATTTCTAGAGAGTATTAGAAAATCTTGACCTAACTACAACATACAACTTATCTTGTAGATTTCAGATCACTTCTCAGCTCATACCCTTGCCTAGCTTTTAAATCTTTGCAACTCTTGATAGCTTGCCCTTATTTCAAGCTTTGTCTCCTTGAGTCTCCACACTCAATGTACTAGTGCAATCATCTCTTCATGATCACTCATAGAAGCAAAGCCTCTATGCTCTTCCTTCTCCTAGATGTCTCCTCCTTGACACCCTTCTAACCACTTTGCAGATTTTTCTCTTCAATAGCAATAGTATCAACAACATTTTGCTTCTTGGTCTATGACTCCTTAAATAGAAGTCTCGGAGTGCCTTTTTTCGCTCAATTCTTCCATTTTTTAATTTTCAATTCGCATGGATTAGGTAGGATTCATTGCATCTAACACATATTCTATTTCCTCTAGAAAATTCTTGAATAATCCTTTAGAATTTGCTCAAAAAATGGTTTACATAGAATTCTATGCCACCAACTCATCATTCTTATCTTCCAACTTATTCACAAAATTCAATTTAACCACTATGTTGGCTTAGATTTGGCAAATCTTCGTCTTTTGAAATAATGCAGCAGGTCTGCACTATTGAAATATTGGTGCTTGAAACATACTTTGTTACTCGGCATCAACTATGTTTTTCCTCATGCTCGGCACCAACTAAAAAAATTGATGATGCCTGACACCTGATCTTCACTTGACACATGAAGATTAATTAGCACACACTATAAATTTATGTTACTCGGCTTCTACTAAGAATTTACTTGGCTTTAATTAACTTGTTTGGCACCCACTAAAGATCTTAGTTTAATCTTTGCATTCAACCTTGTTACAACTTCTTCCTGCAACATTTCCAAGTGTGACCAACCTTTATATCTTTGAGTATGTCACCAATACATTACTTAACCATTGACTTAATTGATCCTTGCACTTTATTAAAACATCATAACTCAACCTTTCCCTTAGGTGCTCTTGTTACATCTTGTTGACCAAATCCTCTTCATCAATCAACTAAGTGATAGTACTTGGATCTTATAAGGAAATATCATCCCTACAAATAGCAGGTTTGACATCAATGACAAAAAAATGATTAAAAACATTCTTTTACAACAATCTCCCTCTTTGATCTTCAACAACAATGAGCTTTTCGATCAGATTTCCAACAATCTCACCCTTTGGCATTGATGGAAAACCAAACTGATGAACAATCAAACTAAACTATTGAACCACAAGCTCACTAGGTTAAAACAGTAAGTCAAATTCCAAAAAGAGTAAATTGTAACATCACATCTCCTTCTACTTTTCTGATGTTATCTTTTCCCTCTTTGTTTTTGTATCCTTGTTCTTTTTCTTTCTCTCTCTATATTGCTCATCTTTTGTTGTTCTGATCAACCTCAAACATCTTTTTCTTCAAACTATTGATCAGTTGCCTACTTCTCCTTCTTTTCTAATCCTTTATCTTCAATAGTTGTGATCAGTTGTTTACTTCTCCCTCTTTGACAATAATTCCAAAGACATATTAGCACCTTGATATGTAAATATAGCTCTTACAGGTTCATCCAATTTCTCCCTCTGTCACCTTTCTTGTGACTGATTTAAAATTTTAGTACTTCTATTACTTTAGGCATGGATCCCAAAGTAAACATTCTCTGCATGAATGCATAAAATCTTCAACATTTAGCTTATTTGAAGTAGGGCATACTTGTTTTATGGTTCAAGTAGCCTTAGCTAGGGGTATCACCCCTAACTTACCTCTAAGATACTTAAAAACATCTTGAGGTAGTTCTTTTGTGAAGATATCAGCAATCTATTCTTTTGAGCTAACATATTCCATCTTCACTTGTTTGTCTCTTACATAGTGATACTTGATTGCAATATGCTTAGTTTTAGCATGCATTACTGGATTCTTTGATATATTGATAGCACTTGTATTATCACAATAAAGTGTCACAGGCTCAATTACCTGTTCCTTCATACCTTGCAGCAAATGTTTCATCCATACAATATTGGTACAATTTATAGCAGCTACCACATATTTAGCTTCAGTAGTAGACTATGAGGTGCAGCTTTGCTTTTTGCTTGTCCATGTAATCAACCTTTTTCCTAAGAAAAGTGCTCCTCCACTAGTGCTCTTTCTATCATCAATGTTACCTGCCAAATCTACATTAGTGTAGGCTTTTAGTTCAAAATTTTCACTCCTCTTGTAGTACAAACCAAAGTCATCAGTTCTTTTCAAGTATCTTAGTATTCTCTTTACTGCCATTAAGTGATTTTCTCTTGGATTTGCAGAAAATATTTCCACTATTCCAATAGCTAATGTAATGTCTAGTCTACTATGTACAACATATTGTAGCTTTCTAATCATTGATCTATACAATGTATGATTTACTTCAGTGGATTCATCATTCTTGGATAGCTTATGACCTATTGCCATTGGTGTGCTAACTAGTTTTGATTCTTCTAACCCAAATGTTTTGAGGATCTCCTTGATGTATTTGGATTGGGTCACAAATATTCCAAGCTTCAATTGATGTATTTATGATCCAACAAAGAATTTAATTTCTCCAAACATTAATATCTCAAACTCATGCTTCATTTGATCAGCAAAATCTTTGCATAAAACATCTTTTCCTCAAAATATTGTATCATCAACAAAAATTTCTAATATCAAAATGTCTTTACCTTCCTAAGCTTTGATGTACAAGTTTTTGTTCTCATCTGTTCTTTCAAATCCTATTTTCACAAGATATTTGTACAACCTCTCATACCATGCTCTAGGTGCTTGCTTCAATCCATAAAATTCTTTGTGTAGTTTGCAAACCATATCCTTGTTCTTCTCATCAACAAATCCCTCTGGTTGTTCTATGTAAACTTCCTCTTCTAGTATACCATTTAGAAAAGTAGACTCTACATCCATCTAGTAGACTTTGAAACCTTTATATGCAGCATATGCAAGTAATGTTCTTACTCCTTCCATTCTTGCAGCAGGAGCAAATGTCTCTCCATAATCTAGTCATTCTTCTTGTGCATAGCCTATGCATACTAGTCTTGCTTTGTTTCTTGTTATCTCACCATTCTCATCAAGTTTGTTTCTAAAAACTCATTTTGTACCAATCACATTTTTATTAGCTGGTCTAGAAACTAGAGACCATGTTTTTTTCTTTTGAATTTGATCTATCTCTTCTTCCATGGCTTTATACTAGTCATCATCTTGTAGTGCATCTTTCATTGTTTTGGGTTCAACCTTTCTTAGCAGACATGACTCATTTCTGACCCTATTCCTTGTAATTGGTCTTGCATCCTTGTCACTAATGATTTGATTTGTAGGGTGATGTCTTCTTACATACTTGGCTAATCTAGGTTTAGTCCTTTTTTCCATGTTTGATCCTTTAACATCAGAGTCATTTCATTCTTCTTCATCTAACATTTCATCATTCCTTTCTTGAATACTATTTTCAGAATTAGAATGTGTATTTTCTATGTTTAGTAGCTTAGCTTCTGAATGCAACTCAACATTCACAAGCTGAGACTCAATAGAGGTTGAAGTTTATTACTAATTCTCAACTTGATTTGCAACATTATCTTCAACTATCATTCCTTCATAGAAGTATACAAAGGATCTATAATCATCTGTTTGCTTTGACTTATCAACCTAAACTTCTACATGCTCATCAAAATTTACATTTGCACTCTCCACAACTTTGTTAGTGTTAACACTCAAACACTTATATGCCTTACGTCTAGTGGAGTATCTAAGGAATATGCCTTCATCACTTTTTGCATCAAAATCGTCATTTCTTGTATCTTTTAGAATATAGCATTTACTACCAAATACTTTGAAATGTTTAACATTACATGAATGACCATACCATAATTCAAAAGGTGTTGCATTTTTACCTTTCTTGACTTGAACTCTATTCAGTGTGTAGACTGTAGTACTTATAACATTTCTCTAGTACTTTAGTGCAACATTTTTCTCCATCATCAAGGTTCTAGCATAGTCAATCACTGACCTATTCCTCTTTTTAGAAATACCATTCTATGGTGGAGTTCTTGGTGTTGATGTTTGCCTTTTGATACCTTTATCATTACAAAATATTTCAAACTCTCTTGATGTGAACTCGTCTCCTCTCTCTGACCTTAGGCATTTTAGGTTCTTTCTTGTTTGTTTCTCAACTCTAGCCAAATACCACTTAAACATTTGGAATGCATCAAATTTTTTCTTTAACAACATAGCAGTCATCATCCTGGAATAGTCATGTACAAATAGCATTATGTATCTATCTCCTAGGCATCTTTGCACTTCTATTGGGCCACATAAGTCTATATGGACTAACTCTAGTACTTCATTGGAAGTGTATGTTTTACTTTTGAAACTAGACTTAGTCATCTTCCCTAGTTGACACTGTTTGCACATTGCATTTTCAGGTTTCTTCAACTTGTGCAATCCTTTGACTTTCTTTTTCTTGCTGATGCTAATCAGATTATCAAAGTTAACATGACACAGCCTTTTATGCCACAACCACACATCATTGATTCTAACAAAAAGACATGTTACATCTTCCATATCTAGGTAAAATAGATTACTCCTAGTTTGTTCACCCTTTCCTATTAGATTTCCATCAATGTCATAGATCTTAGAAGTTTTTTTTCCAAATTCAACTTTGCAACCTACATTGCCTAACTATGATACACTCAACAAGTTGTAGTTCAATCCTTCAACACAGTATGTATTATCACATGAAATTTTCTCCGTAAGTTTGATAGAGCCTTTTCCTTTTATTTGACATGGGGCATTATTACCAAATCTAACTCTATTTCTATCATATTTAGTAAAGGTAATGAGCTTACTTTTATCTCCTGCCATGTAATGTGAGCATCCACTGCTTATGATCCACTTGTCATTCTTGTTCAGACAGGTAACCAATGTTTTTGCTTCATCTTCATCTTTGTTTGATTCATCCTTTATTGCTACATAGACTACTTCATCATCATTCTCATCAAAGTCTTCTTCAACAATGTAGCATCTCTTGCCTTTCTCTTTGCTATCATCTTCTCTTTTGTTCCTGTACTTGTTTCCTTCTTTGTAGTTCTTCTTTAATGGACATATTGTAGCTATATGTCCTACTTCATTGCAATTGAAACATATGATAGGGAGCTTACCTTTGAATTTTCCTTTATCTCTATGGAATCTCCTATCCAGTAATGCTTCTAACTATTCCACAACTTCCTCATCTATGCTACTAACACTAGATGCATGTTTTCCTTTTCTTCTTTTCTTGCTTGATGTGTCCTCCTCAGTCTCTTTTATTGTCATCTTGGCCTTGAAAGAAAATTCAAGGTTCTCAAGTCTATAGTTGTCAAAATTGAATAGCTTAAATGTAGTAAGTCTTCCCACTATTCCTTCAAATGTTAGTGTGTTTCCTCGTACACACCTTAGCTCTTGAATGGCTAAAACTCTTATAGCATAGATAGGGAGCAAATTTCTTAAGTGTTTGCTGATAGATGTTTCTTCTTCTAATTGTCTAGCTAGACTTCTTATTGCACTCACCACTTCTTTCATTCTTGTAGAAAACTGAGCAGCATTTTCACCTTCCTCCATCTTCATTTCATCAAACTTTCCTCTTAGGCTTTCTCTCTTTGCTCTCTGAAAATTTTGATCTCCTCCATAGATTTTTGACAAGGTTTTCCACATCTTGAATGCAGTATAACAATCTTTTATGTCATCATATTCTACATAGCTGAGTGTAGAGGCAATCTCCAACAATGCTTGGTTATGCTCCTTTTTGTTCAAATCATTCACAGTGAGAGGTCCTTTTGGAGTTACATGTTCTATTCCAATTGAGATTTATACATAGTCACTTATTGATCCAAGGTGCAATTTCATCAAACTCTTCCATGCAACAAAGTTGTCTTTGTTGAGCTTAGGAACTTCTCTCTTGGACATCTTGATCTTTCTGCTTCTAGGACCTTGAAACTAAATCAGCAGATGTCTCTAATACCAATTGTTAGAATTACTTTAGAATAATTAAGAGGGGGGCTGAATCAATTATTCAAGGTCCAAATGTCCTATTCAAACTTTTCACTAGGTATAGTGGATCCATTCATCCAAACTTGAACTTATCCAATCAGCAAGTTACTATAAATCAACATGCAAGCATAACACATAAGGAATCAACACAGGACACAGTGATTTATGTGAAAACCCAATTTGAGAAAAATCACTAGTAACATGCTACTAAATTTTCACCCTTCTAAAGTGATGCCCTTTGAAAGGCTTTCCCTATTAAAAGCTTGCAACACACTATTAAATTTGACCTTGTTAAAGGATTTAACCACCCTATTAGAAGTGGGTCTAGTTAGAGGACTTTAGAATATTCACTTGCAATGCCACCCTATTAAAGGATTTACAAATGGCTGTTAGGCCAACCTAAGTCCATTGGATTTTTAGATCTAATACAATTGCTAGAGAGTATTAGAAAATCTTTACCTGACTACAACATACAACTTATCTTGGAGATTTCATATCACTTCTCAGCTCATACCCTTGCTTGGCCTTTCAATCTCTGCAACTCTTGACAACTTGCCCTTCTTTCAAGCTTTGTCTCATTGAGTCTTCACACCTAATGTACCAGTGCAATCATCTCTTTATGACCACTCATAGAAGCAAAGCCTCTATGCTCTTCCTTCTCCTAGATGTCTCCTCCTTGACACTCTTCTAACCACTTTGTAGATTTGGCTCTTCAACAACAACAATATCAGAAACATTTTGCTTCTTAGTCTATGACTCCTTAAATAGAATTTTTGAAGTGCCTTTTCCCACTCGATTCTTCCATTCTTTAATATTCAATTTGCATGGATTAGGTAGGATTCATTGTGTCTAACCCATATTCTGATTTCTCTAGAAACTTCTTGAATAATCCTTTAGAATTCACTCAAAAAATGGTTTATATAGGATTCTGTGCCACCAACTCATCATCCTTATCTTCCAACTCATTCACAAAATTCAATGTAACCACTATGTTGGCTTAGATTTGGCAAATCTTCATCTTTTGAAATAATGCAGCAACTCAACACTATTGAAATATTGGTTCTGAGCACATACTATGTTACTTGGCATCAACTGCATTTTTACTAATGCTTGGCACCTGAAGATTACTCTACATCATCTTTAAAAAAAAATTGATGCTTGACACATCATCTTCACTTGGCACATGAATTTTACTTAGCACACACTAGAAATTTCTTTTACTTGGCTCTTACTGAGAATTTTCTCGACTTCAACTAACTTGCTCGGTACCCACTAAAGATCTTAGTTTAAGCTTTGCAATCAACCTTGTTACAACTTCTTCCTACAATGTTTCTAAGTGTGAGCAACCTCTATATCTTTGAGTATGTCACCAATACATTACTGAACCATTGACTTAATTGATCCTTGCACTTCATTACAACATCATAACTCAACCTTTCCCTTAGGTGCTCTTGTTACATCTTATTCATAAAATCATCTTCATCAATCAACTAAGTGATAGTACTTGGATCTTATAAGAAAATATCATCCCTAAAAATAGCAAGTTTGACATCAATGACAAAACAATGATTTAAAACATTCTTTTACAACAATCTCCCTCTTTGACCTTCAACAACAATGACCTTTTCAATCAAATTTCCAACAAGAAATTCTAATTTAGTATTAGATGATTTAGAGACAATGCATAAAATATTAGAAAAGAAATGTGTATTATTCAACATAAATATTGGTTTGAATGAAAATTTGACCAAAATACTTGAATGTCAGGAGATAATTCTTCCAGATAAATACATTGGCCACTCACTCAAAATTAATGAAGTTTCCAACCAATAATAGGATGGCCTAGTTGAATGCTTTTAGAGAATGTTAGAAGGGTGGAAAGGAAAGATCCTGAGTAGTGCAGGGAGACTCTAGCTTATCTACGCTTCATTGCAGGGAATTCTGGTGTATTTCATCTCTATTTTTAAACTCCTAGGAAGATATAAAGACATTTTTGAAAAAAAATAGAAGAAATTTATAATCGGTAGGATCTTAAGAGAAATCTAGGATGAGCTTGGTAAGCCTAGAAAAAGTTTGCTAACCTAGGACCCTTGGGCATTTGAATATCAAAAGATAGGACATATGAATAAGACCCTCCTAACTAAGGTTGGCTAGAGTTTGATAAACTCCCCGGGTAGTTGATGTAACATTATGAAGGTAAAATATCTTGGTGGGTATTTATTTAATTACTTCCTTTTGACCCATGGTCTCCCCTAGGGTTGTAAAATTTGGAATGGTGTGGTGGACACCAAGAAAATTTTGAAGATTGGTATTCACTCGGTTGTGTGGGATGGAAATAACACAGATTTCTTGGAAGACCAATGGCTTCAAGATGAATCCCTCATGCACACTAGGTTCTAAATCTTGTGCTGTGCTTGTATTAGATGCAATGGTACTCTGATTTAAAGCTATATCAACTACAAAATACATTGGAAAAGAATTCACAATTATGATGCTACTAGGATGGGGCTTTCTCTAGAATTCACAATTAGATTCCTTCTACCCCAGTTTGTGACTCTTTGGTTTAGTGGCTTATCCCATCAGGAGACTTCATAGTGAAATTGACTTATTTGTGTTGTCTTGGTGGGGATGTGGGCTAGGGGGACTGAATGAAGATCTAGAAACCATGTATCCTACCAAAGATAGATTTCTTTTAGTAGATGATCTTACATGAAACTATCCTCACCATTGATAATATTCAAAAAAGAAGATTTCATCTCACTAACTATTGTCTATTATGTTATAAAGATGTGGAATCTATTCCACACCTTCTCATCCACTACCCTTTTGCATTAGAGGTTATGAGGGGGGTCGTTGAGTTATGAGAGGTCTAGTGGTATAAAAATATTAACTTAAATCAATTTGTTCAGTTGGACAGGTCATCAGATCACCCATATCTCAAAACAATATGGAAGATAGCTCCCCCGTACATCTCATGGATAGTCAAGAAGGGAAAAAAAACTAAATCTTTAGGGACAAAGCCTCTATCAATATGTTAGTTGTCTAGTAGGTTACAAGACTCTTAAATGAATGTAAAAAGATGTGGAGATGGACTCTTGTAGGAATATACTGAGAACTACAAAGTGGGTTCAAAGAATGTGGCAAAAGATCCAACTCTTCTATGGGGAACAAGAATTATGAGACTTAGAGGTTATAACATATTGACAATTGAGGGGGATTAGATGTTGATAATTAATGTAGTTAAAGGAGAGGGCCAGAGTAGCTAATAGATCAAAATGATAATAGATGAGACTCACAAGTTGAGGGAGGGTGTCAAGAGATTCATGTGGACTACATCTATCATGAATCAAATGGAGTGGTGGATGAGTTGGTGAAATATGGCCATAATATCACATGAATAATTTAATGGGAACATAGCCAAATTCCTTCATAAACTTAAGTTGTGATGGAATGCGCGCATAATTTTTGCAACACATTATGAATCATTACAAAAGGTGGTGCATATTTTTGAATCCATGTCAGTGGGAAGGACATTGGATTCAATCTCATAAAGTAAAATTTTGGTAGGATTGATTGAAGATTCTCTTTTGTGATCCTCTTATCACAAGTATTAATTTCTTTAGGACAAGGATGAGTGGAATGGATTTATTTAGATGTAAGAAACTAACAAATTTGGATGACAAGGACACTTTGTTTTGCATCTCTTGTTGTTCATCTTGATGATGGATCATGTAGCATGAATCAAAATGTTGATGGTAAAAATCTTAACACAATCGAATCCAGAAATATAGTAGTGCAATACAATGGATTGTGGAATTTTTTTCTCTTTCAAGACACCTTTACTAAACCCAACTCTAAATAGGATTGGCGACAATTAAATTTAGAAGGAAAGGCACAAATCACAAATGCCACAAAAAGAGACCTTTCAAATTCTAGGAAACCTTGTGATCCTATAATAGTTTTTGGCTACATTAGCATTTTCAAGTTATGTGTGATTAATTTAATCTATCATGCCTACCAAAATTCACTCTATATTAAGGGGATGTCAAAAAACTTTGAGAATTTGGTCGTTGAGCTTGGTGAAGAAATGGAGGCCAGGGACTACGTTAAACCAATGGAGGTTAAAGACTACATCAGAAAGAGTGATGCTAATTGAGTTTATCTCTTGGAAGGAGGGTTAAATTGTCATCTATGGAAGGAATGGAAAGGCATGATGAGCGCATCTCAATGTAGCTCATCAACTTATGGAATGATAGGAAGGTTAACATCAATGGGATGACATTTCAAGTCATGGAAGAACTGTTGGCTAGGGTTGGAGGGATTTCCCTGGAAGGAAAGAATTTGTGCAAGCAAACTAGGGTAGCTAGCTAATAAGACTAATCTAAGGAAGTTCTTCAGACCTAATGAGAACCTAGTTTGCATGTGTGGTGGGTTATCTAGAGAGTATCTCTTGAATCCCTAGGATGTGATTTTCTATGCCATTATGAGGTATATCATCCTTGAAGATTGGTTCTAGGTACTATATTAATACCATTTCTCCATTCTTAACCATTCAAGGAACCATGATCTAATTTCTTTTTTGTACCTCATTTAGTATTCCCTAGAAGATAGTGTCTTTAAAGTAGAGAGGAAAGAAAGAAAAAAAATTTATATCATCAACAAGGGTTTCATGCAAAAATTGTACATTGACCACCTTGCCTTAAAACTGTTGCTTCTAATCAACCTATTTCTTATAGTTACCCCCCAAATCTCCATGAACCCCATCCCCAACTCAAACAACAAAAAATACAATTAAACTTGTAGTTCTAAGGTAAAAATAAGCCTTATCGAGTCTAATATAGATGCAAGGAGGAGCAAGAAAACTACTCAAAGAGCTATTGAACAACTCAAAATGGAGAAATTCAAGTCCCTCCTAAATAAGACTTTAGCTCTAAGTTTATCAAGAGTGAGAGAAAACCCATCAAGAGAAAGAGGCCTCACTAGGACACTAGTAAGAAGGTGATCTCTAGCCCTCCTTGTCCCTCATACATCTTAGACACTGTGCCATCCATAAATAAAAGCAGGGGGGAGGATATCACCTACCCCATGAAAGATATTCCCAAAGATAGGGGGAAGAAAGGAAAGCATAGTCATGGAGAGAGTGAGAGAAAGGCCCCACTAGATAGGCTGGAACATTCAAGGAAGGACTTGGTTGACAACCACATTGGCATTTGCAAAAAAAATGACTATTTGGTGGAATTCTCCTTGAAGGTCATGCACTCGGCTACCAACTCTCTATTTCTAGTGAGTGAACAAGGATGAGAAGGACTTGGACAAGGAGAGTGAAACTATCTGCTCCATTTACGACTTTTTGGGGGAGGGTTGGATGAAGATAGTCCTTGATAAATCTATAAAGGAAGAGGGAGTGGACTTAAATAGGGAGGAGCTTAAGGAGAAGAAGAACCAGGAATGGGAAAGAAAATGGGCTGCTTGCCCTGGTTCTATTTTTTTATTCAGTTTCTATGTCTTGGATCCCACTGAACTTGGTGTTGTACGGGGTTTTCTTATGTATGTATATGATTAGGTACTAGACTAATATTAGAAATATATATCATTGCTATTGCTATATTTTTTTCAATTTGTATGATTGATAGGAATATGACTCTTAGGAAGGATTTCTCCATTTTGGAGCTTACGTTATTTTATTTTCTAAAATATAAAACTAGTATTAGTTAGATAATGAGAGGTAACCTCTAACGGTTTATTCAGCCTTTTTGTACTCTGGAATTAGCCCCATTTCTTTTGATAACTATCTAATACTTGAAAAGCAATATCATTATCTATCTTGATTCAAAATATCATATTTTTTCAATTAATTAATAATCTGCTCTTGAAATAAATATCAATAGTTCTTATCTTTATACTTTCAAATAAAAGATATTTTAAGTTAAGTGCCCTTCAATCATACTTTCGTACTGTACGTAAAACTTAGCCTTGAGTATTTTCTTTGATCATGCTATTGAGTACCCTCATCACATAACTCATAACTGGTCTCTCTTCCTTATCCTTCTCAGTACATTTGAGGGCTAAATTCGCTAAAACCAAAGCATTCATGAAATCACCCTCAGTGAAGCCTTCCACTTTCAGCCTTTCATCCAGGGCCTCTTCAAAACGGTAAGAGGCCATCATATAACGCACATAGTCTGGAATATGAAACTGGCTTGAGCCTCGTGCATCGTCAACATGCCTCTCTCCTGTTATCACCTCCAACACGACAATGCCAAAACTGTAAACATCATGCTTGTACGAGAGCTTGTGGTTGAGGCAGTACTCTGGAGCCCAATACCCCCTTGTGCCTGTTATTCTATCAGTTGATCTGTGGGTACCTTCCCAATCCACATGCCTTGAAAACCCAAAATCTATTATTTTTACCTCACCATCCTTAATGTTCACCATCATGTTCTGAGGTTTGATATCAACATGTATGATGTTGTTGAGATGTAAAAATTCTATTCCTTCAGCAATACCAGATATCATTTTGAGGCACTGCTTCCAACTCAGAGTAAACTCTTCATTATTCTGCCTCAAATATTCGTCCAGGGTGCATCCATTGACATATTCATATACTAAATAAAATGTGTTTTCCTCAATACACCATGCAATTAGAGAGACTAGATTTTTGTGTTGCTTCCCTTGGAGAAGTCTTACTTCATTATCTACTAATTTCTTGCTTTCTTTGCCTATACGTTTTATTTTCTTTATGGCCACATCTCTATCTTTCAGATTGCCCAAGTAAACTCTCCCAAAGCTCCCTTCCCCAATTTCATAACGTTCATTACAATAGCTTTCCATTTGAGTTTTTTCATCATCCGTAAGGTTTGTCAAATTGTGAAGTGAATGATTCATACCGAGATTCTCTCCCTGTTCAGCATGCTCTGGTATAGCTGGAGTAATGATTTCAGATGTCCGCGGTGATGAATCTCCTTTGCAGCAGCAATAGTATAAAGTAATTGCACCAGCTGTAATACGAAGAAAACCTAATAATTTAATCAATGACATTCGATTATATTACGCAATGTTAGTTACACACCGAGTTGTGTAGAATGGAACTCATATTTGGTAGATCATTACCTATCGGCAAAAGAACTTTTAATAGTATTTTTGTCTTGGTCGAACTGTGCCGCTTCTCTTCTTCACCTGAGATATATAAATTATCCAAATTCAATAACGGTTGGAGCGAAAGAGAAGAAGTTAAAATATAGAAATCTATTGGCAATGAAAAAGCAGAATTTTGAGCAATTAGATGTCTATTCTTATAGATCACACATAAGGAAAAACTAAGCTTGTCATTTTTTACTATTTAATACTTCTAACTAGACGTCAAACATGTACTATGTTTAAAACATTCGCAATTAAATCATAGTCCTATAGAACTATAAACTGTAATAATGAGTCCCACATATAATTAAATTACATCTAACAAAAGTTATTTTTAACTTAAAAAATAAAGTACACTTAGGGTCAGTTTGGTTGCTGGAATATGACTGTAATAGGAAGAGAAAATTAGAACATGTTATATATATGCTATTTGATACCCTCAATGAGAACCCTAAATATTTGTTATTGGAGCAGATAGTTTTTCTCTCCTTGCCCAAGTCCTTCTTGTCCTTGTTCACTTGCAAAATGTAGAGAGTGGTGGGAGCTAAGTGCATGACCTTCATGAAGAATTCTACCAAGGTGTCAATTTTTTGACAAATGCCAATGTGGTTATCCACCAACTCCTTCATTGAATGCTCCAACCTCTCTAGCCAAGCCTTACCTTGGATATATCCATGGTTATGTTTCCCTTTCTTCCCCCCACCTTTGGGAGTTCCTTTCATGGGGGAGGTGATGTCCTCCCTCTCTCTTCTATTTTGGGATATGACAAATTCTAGGGTATTTGAGATGTGTTAGGGACTAGGTTGGCTTTAGACTATCTTCATTCCAATGTCCTAGTGTGGCCTCTTCCTCTTGGTGGGACTTTTCTCACTCTCTGTAGACTTAGAGCTAAAGTCTTGTTTAGGGGGGGACTTGAATTTCTCTATTTGGAGTCATTTACTAGCATTCCTAGAAGTTTAGTTGCTCCTTCTTATGTCTGTCTTAGACTCAATAAGGCTTCTTTTAACCTCATAACTAGGGTTACTTTTTATTTTTTCATGCCCTAAGCTAGGGCTAGGATCCGTAGAGATCTTGGGAGTAACAGTAGGAATCCGATTGACTAGAAGTGGTAGATTTAAGGCACGGTGCTTTTTGTAATGTTTGTGCAAGAAACCCTAGTGGATGATGTAAAAGGGTTTGACATCCTCTTTCTTTTTCCTAGCCTTAAAGACATAGCCTTCCATGGAATATAGGATAAGGTATGGAAAAGAAATCAGATCATGGTTCCTAAAATGGTTGAGACTAGTGGAATGGTATTAATATAGTACCTAGAATCGATATTCAAGTGTAATGTACCTCATAATGGCATTGAAAATGGCATCTGAGGGCTCCAAAAGATGCTCTTTAGAAAACCCACCATGCATGTGAATTGATTGATCATTAGGTCTAAAGAGCTTCCTCAGAGTGGTTTTGTCAACCACCTTGGCCTTCTTTCACTAATTGTATCCCTCTAGGAAAAACCCTTTGACTCTAGCAATAAGATCCTCTATGATTTCAAATACCATCACATTGATATTAACCTTCCTGTTAGTCCAAGAATTGATGAATTGCATTGATATGTGCTCATCATTCTTTTTCATTCCTTCAATGAATGGCAATAGTTCTCCTTCCTATAAATAAAACAAAGTACCCTCACTTTTTATAATGTAATCATCAACTTACACTAGTTCAATGCAGTCATTAGTACCCATTTCTTCACCAAGCTCAACCACCAACTTCTTAGAATTTTCCAACATCCCCTTATGATAGACTAAAATTTGGCAGTAATGATAAATTAAATAAATTATACCCAAACTAAAACTGTGAAGGAAGCCATAACCCATTATAACATCACAAGGTTTTCTAGATTTTGAAAAACCTCTCTTAGTGGCACATGAGATCAATACCTTTCTTTCCTAAATTAACTATCGCTAGTCATAGTTGGAGTGGTTTTGGTGAAATTGTCCTTGTCATCAACCTTTTTCAAATTTTTACATCTGAACATTGATGTTAACCTTATTTTCAATCCAAGAGTTGATGAATTTCATTGAGATGTGTTCATCATTATTTTCTATTCCTTCCATGAATGACAATAATCCTCCTCTCCATAGATAATACCAAGTAGTCTCACTTTTAATAAGGTAACCCTTAACTTTCACTAGTTCAATGTGGTCACTGGCACCCATTTCTTCACCAAGCCCAACCACCAACTTCTTAGAGTTTTCCAACATCCACTTATTAAAGTCTAAATTTTGGTAGCCATGATAGATTAAAAAAATTGCACCCAAAAAAAAATTGTGAAGGTAGTCAAAACCCATCATAACATCACAAGGTTTCCTAGAATTTGAAAAACCTCTCTAAGTGGCACATGGGATTAGTACGTTTCTTTCGTAAATTAACCATTGCTCATTGTAGTTTGAGTGGGGTTTGGTGAAAGTGTCATTGTCATCCAACTTTTTCAAATTTTTATATTAGAACTTATCCATGCCACTCATCCTTTTCCCAAAGTAATTCATTCTTGTGGTGAGAGGATCACAAAAGAAAATCCTCTCGCAATCTTGACAAAATTTAACTTGATGGAAGTGAATCCCCTGGCCTTCCCACCCATGCAGATTCCTAAACATATGCCACCTTTTGTAATAATTTATATGACATTCTAAAAATTATGCTCACATTCAATCATCACTTGAGTTGATGATGGACTTTGGTTGACATCCTCTCACTAAATTAATCGCATGAGGTTATGGCTAAATTTTGTAACCTCATCCACTGCTCCATTTCCCTCATGGTAAATGTGGTCCATGTGGATCTATTGACACCCTTCCATCAACCTAAAAATTCCCTCTAGTTTATTTTGATTTTCTAGCTTCTTCAACCTTCTCCTTTTACTGCTTTAATCATCAACATCGAATTCTCCTCAATTGCCAATCTTTTAATTCCTCTAGCTATCATGATTCTCATTCCCCACAAAAGAGGAAGGGATTCTATTTTTTTTTTTGAAACCCCTCGGCATGTCCTATTATGAGCCACCACTAGCTCCCTCATACTATTTTGGAAGACACCCCCAACTACAGTACTTACAACTATGCCTGATCCATTAAAATTAATTTTTATCCATGTTTTAGGAGTGGGGTTTCATACCATTCTTTTCCTAGCCATGGCTTTAGACATATTAAAGTATGCCACCATTGAGCTTACACCCCAGGCAAACACCCACTTTATATCTAGTCTTTCTAAGGTTTAGGGGTGGGAGGATACTCCTATGTAAGGCCATCTACCAAATTAAATTTATATTTGTTAGGACTCATGGTTGCTAAACATTCCTCCAATCCCCTTGGGCCACATCCCACCCTAGACAAAAAAGATAAGAATATTTCAATCTAAAGTCTCCCAAAGGGGAAAGTCTACAAACCAAAGAGTTAGTAAACCAGGTGGAAGGAGCCCAATAACTCTGGAGAAGATTTTGGAGTTCTAGAGAAAGCCCCATCCTTGTAAAATCCTAATCTTGAATTATTTTCTATTATCTTTCAAAGGTAATATAGCTTCGAATTAGGGTACCATTATATTTAGTGCAAGCCCCTCTCATGGGTTAGAACCTAGCAAAGCATGAAGGGGTCATCTTGAAGACATTGGTCCTCCTAGAAGTCAGTGTTGTTTCCACCCACCACAACCCAATGAGTACCCATCTTCATAATTTGCCATGTGTGCACCACATTGTTCCATATTTCACAACCCTAGGGAGCACATGAGTCTAGAGGAAGTGATGGAAATAGTCACCTCCAAGATCCTTGTAATTCAAAAATTTTCCTAAACTACCCATGGATTTCATCAAACTATAGTGGACCTTATTGAGGGTTGCTTTTTTCAATATACCCTATCCTCCTAATAATCAAACTCCTAAGGGCCTTACATCAAAAGACATTTTTCCACCTCACCAAGCTCATCCTAAATTTCTCTTCAAAACCTATCCATAAGAAAAATCTTTGGATTTTTTTTAGGAATGTTTATATATTGACCTAAGAGTTTTAAGATAGATAGGAAATACGTTAATATTAACTATAAAGAGGCTAGGAGAAGATAGAGTTTCACTATATTGCTCAAGATATTTCCTTTCCAACTAGCTAACTTTCTATGAAAGTGTTCAACTAGGTCATTCTAGTATTGATTGGAGACTTCTTTGGTTGTGATTGGGAGGTTAAGATAAGTATTCAAAGGACTTTCCTCCTAGCATTTATTGATTTTGGTCACCTTTTCAATTAGACTTGTGCCCATGTTGAATAAATACACTTCTCTTTTCTAATATTTTATGCATTGTCCCAAAACCTTCTCATACTAATTCATAATTACTTTCTACTCCCTAGCTTCATGGATTAAAGACATGCCAAATAAGAGGGTGTCATCAATGCATTGTTAGATAATCTATTTGGGCCATAAGGACATATGTTGGACACATATCATTCTGCTAGTGTTAGCCATGGCCACTAAATTTCTTCTTTCAACCTCTACCACAATGATGAATAGGTAAGGTGATAGGGCATCATCCTGTTGACAACCTTGGGAGGAAGAAAAAAATCTACCAGGGGCTAGAGTAACAAGAACAAAAAATGTGATAGTGTTCACAACAATCTTAATAATTTTAAGAAAATTCTTATTAAATCCTAATTTAGTTAGGATATCAAAAAGAAATTCCTCCTAACCTTATCCTAGGCCTTCAATATATCATGTTCAATGTTCATACCTTGGTTCGTACAATTTTCAATTGAGAGAATTACCTCATGAGTAGTTATGCTATCCTATAATCCTATCAAGAAGGGGCTAGATGGGGTTAACAATAATCATTGGTGAGGACTTTATAGATTGTGTTGCAAAGACTAATGGGTATAGAATATTCTAGATGTTTATGGTCATCCATCTTAGGTATTAATACTATGAATATTTGGTTAAGTTCCTTCAATAGCTTTCCAATTCTAATGAATTCATTTGTGGTGTGAACTATGTCATCCTTAACAATATTCTAGATTTCCTAAACAATCTGGGAGAAACCCATTAGGTCCTTGGGCTTTGTACTAATTCATACTAAACACTACTTTTCTTACCTCTTCCACCCTAACATTATGAGTCATGGCCTCATTCATCTAGTTATTCACAAACCTTAAAATAGTTTCTTGCATGTTATTGCTCACCTGAATGCATGGGGGGTTGCAGATTTCCTAGAAATAGTTGTTGGCCCAATCTTCTATCTCCTATACTTACATTATCTCCTGACCATTCTTATCAACCAAAAGGTTTATGGTGTTCCTCTTTTTTATACTTGATGTTGATCTCTAGAATAAGGCTATAATCTGGTCATCTTCCTTAAATGGATCTCTTTATCTAGAAGATTTCCACCATATTCAAAAGTGTCATCAACCTATTCTCACACTCCCTCTCCTCCTATTAACGTTTAGTTTTAGCATTACCTTGTGCTAGGAAACTTTAAGATATTTTCTCCATAATCTAACCTCTATGTAGACTCTATCAAATATCCTATCAATATGGAACATAGTCATTCCTTCAACCAGATTATTCCACCATCGAGCAATACAATCCTAGATCTCTGGGTGTAAGTCTCACATGATTTCATACATAAAGGGCCTTCCTCAAATAATTTAATTTATCATGCATGCAAAGGCCATAATAGAATGGATTGAGATGGTCCTTTGATCTGCCTTTACAGAGGTATGTGGGAGAATTTTCCAACCAACCAAGGTGAGGGTCCTATCAAGCCTAATGTAGATCAATTTTTTCCCAATCTACTGTTAGACAGCATGAAAATAGGACCTTGTACATCAATATCAATCAAGTCACTCCTCCCAAGGAAGCCCTCCAAGTTATGCATACTCTCAAAGAAATCCTCCAAGCCCAACATTTTCTTCCAAGGGTACAGAGTGGTATTAAAGTCTCCCAAATAGAGTATGTTTTCCTATCTCATTGAATACACCAGTTTAGTTTCCTTATACAAAAACAACCAACCTACCATATCGTGTATTGGGGGAATGAAAGTTGAACAACTTCTAGTGACTAGCTTGGGAGGTGAAACCCATGACCATATAATGGGTATTGAGGAGGATCACTATACCCACCACCTTGTCTAGGTTCCATAGGGTTGCGATGCTTCTTAAAGCACCATATTCACTACTATAAGAAAATTTGGCTCTTGGCCAAATGTAAGAAGAAACTCTAGATAATATCATTTTCACTTCCTGCAAAAGAATCATGTTTGTATCAAATTCAATGATAATTTTCTTAATTCCATACTACTTCCTAGGGCTATTAAGCCCTCTTGCATTCTAGGATATTATCTTCATCTCTTGTGTGGTTGGATTTCCTTCAGTGTTTTTCTCGCCTATGCTATTTCTATTTTTTTTCTCTCTTGATGGAGGTTCTTGGTCAATGGTCTCCTCACCCTCACTGTTGACCTAGCATCAACCCTATTTCCCCCTCTAGGCTTTCTCTCAAGGACCATCCATTCAGCTTCATTAAATAGGTGGTCAATTCTTGAAAGCTCGGAGGTAGGGGACATTATTTCCACAATACCTTAGAGAAAGACCACCAAGGTTCCTTTTGTGAGTGGTAAGTCATTCTCCTTTCTTAGGGATATGATGTGGGGAGAATTCATCTCAAACTCATCCTCCATCAATCAATTGAGTTGTCCTTCCCAAGGTTGGGCCAGTTGCATTGAATGAGTTTTAACCATCTCCCCCTCCTCATGCTCAATTGTTACCTTTTCCTCAGTTTGACCACAAATGATCTCCTCTACTTTCCCATCAACACCCTCCCTCACTGGGGTTGTTACCTTCTCCCCATCCTTACTATGAGCTTTGTTAAGATCCTAGAATTCCTCCACACTTATGCTAATCGACCTTATTGGTTACATGGTCTTGTGGGGTTTAGTCTAGTTTTTAATTTCTATAGTGTTCAGGCTTTCTATGACCACCACACTAGGTAAGGTTACTTTGTCCTTGAATTTTTTTCCCTTTTTGCATTCTAATATTAAATGACAAAGCATGTTGGACTATTAGCATAAGGGTTCTACATTCTCATAAATGACTAGTTACAACCAATTGTCCCATTTAGATTTCAAATCCACTATCCAATGGCAATGGTTTATTCATACCCACATTCATATCAAACCTAGCAAATCCCAATTTAGTCCTAGAGCTAGTTGTTATATCCATTTGAATGAAATGCCAAAAAGAGTTTCCAATCCATCTAAACACTTGATCATCACAAAACTTGAATGGGAGTCTAGGTAATATTATCCAAACTTGTGTAGATTTGTAGAGGTCATGCTTAGGGTTAGACCCCATCTTTCATTTCCTAAATGTCAACATGTGTTTACCAAAATTCTAGGAACACATAATCATTGACTCACTATACATCTTAGCACTGAATCTAAATAGGAAAAGAGAGCCTACCATCATGAAAACAAGCACTGAATCCCATAGTTTCCAAATATTGGAACACCATTTTCTCACCATATCCATCATAGGTTGGAGCGAGAAAAACTTTCCAACAAGACTCAATAAAAAAGCTGAGGAAATTGAATCAACCATAGAGTCTGAGTTAGGTCGGTGGTCCTATAGCCCCTAAGGAAAAAATAGGTTCCGCTCTAGAGTCAACAAAAATCTTGGATCCAATAATAGCTCTTAGCTACTTTGACTTTGGGATTTCAATCTTGTTCACAACCATCATTGGATCCTCTAGAGAGTGGGGGCCCAAATAGATGCAATCATCAGGAATATCAAATGTTTCCATTAGGCATGGATTTAGCACTGAATACAACACCCAAATATTATGGGACTTAGCAGACAAGACTAGTTCTAGAATTGGGTAGACATGTTCTAAATTTTTAAGTTATTTTTAAAGATGTGTTCTATTCTTTTAAATAAATAAGATGAAGAATTTAGAAAAGAGTCAATGTTGAATAAAAAGAAATATTATTTTGTCTTTAATTTGAGTCCTATTCACATTTGATGAGAAGAAAGTTATTTTAATGGTCTATGTTAGATCTTTAAAAATATTTAATATTTCATAGTTTCATTGAACTTAGTTTATAATTTTCACCATTTCTACCTTGGTAATATTAATTCGAAATGATAGTGGTGAATGTGATTCTCCTATCTTTCCTTAGTGTTGATTATTTGTGTAGAACATATTTTTCCTTCTATTATCTAAAACATTTGAGACTTTTGAAATGATAAGTTAGTTATGATTCATGGTTCATGATTCATAATTCATGTCCATTTTTAAATTCCAGTATCCATTTTTAAATTCAATATAAGAAGCATATTTTTATTTCTATTATCCCATCTACAACATGTACAATTAGATACACATGTATTAATATGTTTCGTGAATTTGTCTCAAAATCATAGAATATTTTGAAAATCTTGCCACACTAAGAAATACATTGATCTAATTGTTTCTAGTTATCCCAAGTATGGTGTAGTGAAAGCCTCTAAATATTGCTACTATAAAGTACACTTCTAATAGGATTGTATTGTATGTAAGATAGACTGTTGAAAAAGTTTGTATTAGGAAAATGAATAACACAAATGACATGTACACTGAAAATTTGTGCATGCTCTATTTTCTATTATTTTTCTTCGCTAATTCTAATAAAGGACATGATATGTTTTAGTCATCTAATGATTTCTATATAGCGAGATTTTCTTCTAAATATGAATACATAGTTAGATTGATTAAGTGCCATAATTTTTAGATGGATGCCAATAGGAAATTTTAATATTATGGAGAGAAAATTGAATATAATATGCCATTATAATTTGTTAAATTTCTTTATTGCTCCTATGAATATATCACATTTATTTTGGCTACATATGTCCATTACAGGCCAATCATGTAGCTAGAAAGAATCTATCTCATGGAATGTGAGAGTTAAACACTCAAGTAGGAAAAATAAGAAAGTCTTAATTGGACCTAGAAATCAATATGAGACATATCATTGATTCTATAATACAAATTTCTCATTCAACATTTTTATTTTTAGTCTACATAAGAAAAAAAAAATTATGAACCCACTATTGAAATATCATTAAAGGCAACTAATTCCACAACTAATTATCAAATACTATGGAAAATCCCTAAGGGAGAAGCAGACTAGAATGTAAATATTCTTCTATCCCTTATAGGTTGTTTGAATTCCAATTTCAGCCTTGTTGACATTATTTATAAAGCATGTATGGTAATTGTCTTATTAAAAAAATATTAATTATTTCTATAACATCTATAGAAATATATATGGTATTATATAATTTCTAAACATAATAATAATTAATCAACCCTCTATTGTTTATACATGTATACTTTTACTCCAAATCTAAGTGCATCTTTTTTCCTCTTCACATTAGAGAGTTTTATGTCAGTTCTATTTAATTTTAAATACTAAATTAAATAATAAACAGTCAAATTTATAGTATTTGAACTCACAATCAAGAAATAAAGAACCTCTATTTTCATAAATTTTTAAGAAACAATCTTACTCTTATCTGATTAACATTTAAATTTAAGAAAATAATTTATCTACATTTTATTTTATCCCTAAACCCTATTATTATTATTAATATCTTACTGCAACTCGAATATAATGATAATTAAATTGTTAAAATAGTTAAACATTTAAATCTACTTAAGGATTTTTCTCACACCTTTGCTTTTATGCACAATTTCAAAAACGTTGACCAATCCAATTGGAGCTAGCAGTCGCTTTTTACAGCTCTAACATTGAGTAATATTTCGAAAAATTAACGAAATGCAGCTCAGAAAAATAATACCTTTGCTTGGTCCTAAGCTGGGTTGAGGAACAGGAGGTTTAAATGTCTGAGTTGTACCATCTGTACCACGAGGAGATCAGCTATTAGCGTTGCACTTGAAGAATTTATAATCAAGAAACTATTAGTGTTAGCTTATAGAGAAGATATGTTAATATACCTATTTCAGCCCAAGTTGAGCTATAAATCCAAGCTGTAACTAAAACTGCTAGAAATACAGTGGTCGGGGGAATGCCATTCATTTCAGAAAGGTTTTCTGAAGGATTCGGCTTTTGGGGGTCAACTAAAAAGTAGCTCGGCCTTTATAAGAAGAAACGCTCTCTCCCTTCATCCGGAGTTGCACAGATGTCAGTGCCCTTTGCAGATGTCCCGGGTCAACTGTTGTTCTTTAAAACCTAAGTACCTAATATTAGAATTGGACCAATAGAAATCAAGCACCCGTTAACTAATTCTTGTAAGAATGAACATAATATTAATATTTGACCGCGGAAACATATAGTATAGAATAGATAAGAACATTTAAATAGATATTTGTCTTTTCATCGTTGTATTCTTTGTACAAGGCCACTATTGTTTATTGATTCAGCCAGTTAGTCAAGATTCCATAAATTTTATTTCATTGCGTCATAGCATTATTATAAGATGCTTAAGTTTTGTTTATAGGCTCAGAGATGAGCCACATACGAAATCCAGATCCATGTTCAACGATTGTCACCTGTCTTTTGTGTGGAGGATACGAAAGTGAGTCGGTCAACGGTTAAATGTTTTCTTCAGTCCTCTGAAACTATCATTACGCTTTAGGAAAATATATTTTAGAATCTCTTCTTATTTTCACATAGCATCTGTTTTTAGCCACTGCTTCTTGAAAATAATGACAGATGGTTTCGTAAAAATCATTTATTAATATAATAGTTTTAAAAATTCATATAATTTTTTCATAAAATAGTTTTAAAAAATTATTCAATAATTAACTCTAAGAGTCGGCATGAGCACTTGTTCTAAAATGTTCAAATCTTTAAAAAAATATTCTAACAATAAGTACGATAGTTGGTTTTCAATTCCGGATAGGTTGAGGAGCTCTTGGGAAAAAAAATAAAAAATCTCTTTATAATTTTAGATTATTTTTTATTTTATTATTTGTTACTATATGAATGCTTCTTATTTAATTATATATCAATAAAAGGTTATGAAAATATGGAAGAAATTTGTACAATAAGAGTAGACAATATATGATTTATATGATTCTAAAATGCAAATGGAAACAAACAATACACCATAAGAATCAATGAAAGAACTCTAGAATGAGAAAGGTAGAAATAAGTTTCATTACACCTTATTCACCTTTGTACAACATGTGATTTATAATGACCCACTCAAGAACCCAAGAGAACTAAACCTAACATGTTATGAGATTTAATAAACTTAATTTTTTTAAAGTTTAAACAATATCAATTTGACAATGTGGAAGCAATATACACATACACTTTAATTATGCTTATACAATCCAACTATAGATTTCATTCCTCAAGGGTTCCTTCATGTTGAGTCATGGTTAAGAAGTTTATATTAAATAGTTTAAGTCTCAAATATAATGTTCATTATCATTAAGAACTAACAGACACATCATGTCATAAGAAAATGTACATATACAACTAATACAATGAAATACACCTAATGAATGACATCTACTACACATGTCACAAGTTAAGAATAGATACAAGTATATTAAAGTACAAGATACCTAATAACATATATACATCAATTGAATGAAAGTCTCCAAGATAGGAGTGCAATAACAGTAATGGTACAACTACATCAATGAACATCTAACATCTGTGACATTTGAAGGGGACCCAAATTGTAAGAAGTCACTGCATCCCAACCACGTGGTCACCTAGTGAAGCTTCTACCCACCATGTAAGGAAGTTAACGAATGATCTGCATATGGGTAAAAAAATAATAAACCTATCCTAGGAAAGGAATCCTGAAGGTCAAATACTACCTCAAAGGTCCACAAATTATAATATAAGAAAGATAATCAAAATTGAAATGACACCAATGCCAACACCACATACTAAGTCAACATACAAATATCAAGTATAAATTGAGTATCAAAACTCAAGAGATATGTTAATGATAAATAACCACTTCAAGTCAAAAGCCACATGTCAAGAGTACAATAACTAACAAAATACCAACTTCCACCAATGAAAGTAAAACATTAACAATAAAAAAACCACTAGTAAATGCACTATTAAAGGCAAATGAAAAATTTTATGGAAGAGACTTAGACTACATACTAGGCAGTGTCATCACATGGGTCAACTCTACGACTACCCAGGTACTCTCTTAGGACCTTGACTCCCTAATGACCCTATGTGGAACAAGAATACCCTCTCATGAAGAAGAGGAAAACTAGTCATACCTCTCAATGTATCATTTCATTCTCATCCTTAGACTATACAAGAACTCAAGGCATGAGTGGAGAAAAATCTCTACCTTATGTTTTTATAGTATCTTGAGAAAAGGACTAGGCAATTTATATTTTTAATTAATATGTTATCACTTGTTACACAACCTACAATGAGTTACCCTGACAACCACTTTGGGCTCTGACCCCCATTGTAAGCCACTCTCATAAAATGCAGTGAGACCACCTTCCAAAACACTCACAAACCACAACTATGTTCCATATCACAAAAGTAATAGTGATCAAATTTAGTTCCTTAATTGGCAATCCAAAAATAACATTGACTTTGAAAACTCAAGTTCTCATAAATGCTCATCAAAATGAAACTCATAAATATAAGTCTCAATTTGAATCATAAAAGATACATCATGACATCAAGTCAAATATTCATCATAAAACAAATCTTAAAAAGAAGGCTTTGGTGCACATTCTGGTTTGTCCAGCTATATAAGTCACATAAAACCATCGTAAAATTAATATCACGAAACACTAAAAAAATGATAAAGAAATACATAGTTTTCAGTCATATAGTTTAATTCCATGATTTTCTTATGCTGAGATTTAGCCATAAAAATGTATTTAGAAATACAATAAGAATACACATATTTACATTAATTGTTAATTAATTGTTAGGCTAATATACATATCAAAATGAATAAGTATTTAAATGTCTTGTTTGTGCATATAAAATATCATACAATATTATTATGTTATTAATCTTAAATCATAAATTATTTAATTACTAACATAAACATATATTATTAAATTAAATATTAATTTATGTTTATTTCTCAAAATAGTAATTAACAAAATAGGTTTTGAAAGGATCCTAAAACCCAAAACATAGAAGGTGGTTCATGTGATTGGAAAAAATCGCTCTGCTAGGGTTTTCTTGCTTCATGCGAACTTTCAATTTTTTTTGGTGTACAGCCCTTCGCTTGCACTCCCCTTCTGTCGGCACTTGTTGTACCACATTTTTTGTGGGAGCTTTAGGTTAGGATATAATGGCTCCGACCAACAATGAACCAAATGTTTCTGGTGTTCATGTTGCTGCTTCGAACTGCCATGGCACTGCCATCGAACAAATGCCTGCACAAGTTTGTCCCAAAGGTTTTCCACAAGGTAATCCTGATATTATCCTTCCTTTGTAAGAATTTGATGTTGCATGTGACTGGTTAGAGGAACATACCTTGATAGGGTATTTTGTTGGTAGGACTCCTCCTAAAGCTATGCTCAGAGAATGGGTCAACAAATGTTGGACTCCTCATGGAGTCTGCCTTGATGCTATACAAAACCTTACCAAAGGTTTCTTTTTATTTTTCTTTGCTAACCTGTCGCAAGCAGACACGGTCTTTACCAATGGCCCTTGGTCTGTGCGGTCCTCCTTGCTTGTTTTTCAGAAATGGTCCTGAGACTCCACTGTCTTAGATGATAAAAAGCTTAGGGTTCCTGTATGGGTTGAATTCCCAGGTCTACCCTTGCCCTGCTAGCCTTTCATTGAGTCTATTGCCCAAGCCCTTGGCAAAGTTTTTACCAAGGAGCCTGAGAAATTTTTTAATGCTTGCCCTCAGTGGCATGTTTGCATTAAAGTTGATCTTTCCAAAGATCTCAAAGATTCTGTGGAAATCTAGATTTGAACTCAAACCTTCTCATAGAAGGTGCTTTACTTGAACCTACCTAACACCTGTTATAGGTGCCAGTCTGCAGAACACAAGATCAGGGATTACCCTTTGGCTATGCCTAGGGTCAAACCCCAGCCTAAAGCGGCGCCTATCAAATAGACTGAAGGAAAAAAAAAAGAATGGGTTACTGTTGGGTGCAAGGGAAAGCCTACCTTGAATCCCTTGGCCCCTAAGCCATCCTATGCAGCTGTTACCGTGATTCCTCCTTCTTCCACGAAAGTATCAATGCCTGCTAGCGTGGAGCCACCAACGGCTTCCATTGCACTTGTTCCGGGGGTTTCATAGGTTTCAAACCTTGCTGGTTCGTAGGGGATCAAGGTGGCTGCCAGGGCCTCGCCCTTGGCTGGGGCTCGTACTCCTCTTGCAGTTTCTTCCATAGTACCACCAGCAACAAGGCATTCTCATAGTCCTCCTAGACATGTAGAGATATCAGGGGTAAAACGGAAGGCTATAATTCTAGAGAATTTCTCGTTTGACTTCCACCTAGTTTCTACCTTTTTGCAGAATAGCTACTCCTCTCTGGAGGACGAGGATGATATGGAAGAGTTCTCATGAACTTCCTCTAATGGAATGTTCGAGATCTTACAGACCTCACTAGAAAGTTCTATGTTCGGGATACCCATAACAAACTTGAGAATTTAGATTTTCTTTGCCTGCGAGAAGTTAAGATTTTTGATTTCATGCTTTCTGTTGCATGCCGCATCATTTGGCAGGATAGCGTTATGTTTTCTTCTCAACATGAAGCTGGCCGAGGTGGTATAGTTACTCTCCTATCACCTCGCCTTCATTCTGCTATTATCTCGCATGGTTCTGACCCCACACACCGTATTATTTGGCTTTTGCTCTCCATTAACAATCATTCTTTTGGAGTCATTAATGTTTATGCCTCTAATGATGTTGTGGAAAGGGCACAAATGTGGGTTTGACTTGCTAATAACTTGCTGCCAAGTACTTGGGTCTTGTGTGGGGACTTCAATATGGTTGAATTGGCCTCTAACAAAGATGGCATTCTGCCTTTCTATTAGACAGCTGGGGAAAGAGAAGCCTGGTTTTACATGCGACATAAATTGGGCCTATTTTATCCCAATACAAACTGCTACCATGGTAGTGGGGCTTGACACACTTGGTCCAATTTTTGAGCCAATCTTGACTGCATTTTGAAACATCTTGATCATGCTATGATCTTGGTACAATCTTTTTTCTCCTTTTCTAAAGATCATGATTTGCCTATCATTCCCCTGATAGATGTGATACTATCAGACCACTATCCCATTTATTTTTGCATTTCTTGGCAAACAGTTGTCCCCAAGGTTGCCAAGTCTCAATTCTTCCTCAACACGTCTATGCTATTGCATGCTTCCACCATCTCCCACATCCAATGAGTCTGGAATTTGGAGCCACATCCGCATTCCCATCGAGGTTGGATTCAATGGTGGAATGATGCCATTACCAGAAGTACTCAATTTTTGTGCACCTACGAGCATCAGCTAGCAATCTTTAGAAAATGGTCTTATGAAGCCAATACCCTTGCCCTAAAAAAAGCCTCTAAAGCTCTCACCTTCAACCCCTTTGATGTGGAGTTACAAATTCAGCTTGCCAAGCTTCGCCATGATAAGAAAATTGCTAATAACTATGCTACCCGAGGAGCCCAAATCAAAGCCCATCTCCACTAGTTGGAGCTCGGCGACAAAGCCTCGAAGGAGTTCTTCCAGGCTCTCTGAGCCCGTCATACCAATGTTGGGATTAAAAAGATAAAACAGGGACCTGATGTTCTTTCCACTCTGCCTAACATCCTACAAGCATTTGTTCTTCACTATGAGAATGTCTTTGCTTCATAGGGCAATTCGGTTGCTCAGGAGGAGGCCCTCAAAAAGTGTATTGTTGTTACTCCAAATCACCTCGCGGTTGAGAAACACGCTTTCTGTGAGCAACTTCTTTCCCTCCGAGACCTTAAAGAGGAAGTTTACTCCATGGTGGATGAAAAATCCCCTGGGTGTGATGGATTTCCCTGAATTTTACAAACATCTTTAAGAGCAAATTGGTCCTGATCTGCACAAAGTCTATCTTGAAGCATATCATTCTAGAAGCCTAGGAGCGATCATAAATAAAGGCAATATTAAATTCATACCTAAAGCTAGTGATCCTGAGTACATATGCAATTGGAGGCCCATCACCCTCCCAAATGTGTCTTATAAGATCATTTCCAAGGAACTCTCTCTCAAAATCTACAATATGCTACCTTTAATTGTGCAGCCTGGACAAACTAGCTTCATCAAATCCAGATATATTCTTGAGAACATCATTGCTGTCTAGGAAGGTATGGAATGGGCTCATAAGTCCAAGCAGCAGGCTATCTTTGTTAAGATAGATTTTGCTAAAGCCTATGATCGCATTGAATGGCCTTTCATTTTGGCTATGCTTCAGGCTCTAGGTTTTGATCCCAATTTCTTTCAGTCCGTGGAGATGCTCTTTGGTGATGCTAATGCTTGCATCACCATCAATAATTCACAATCTAAAGCTTTTGGGCTTTTTCGCTCCATCAGGCAAGGTTGCCCGCTAGCTCTAATGCTTTATGTCCTTGCTGTTGAAGGTTTTGGTTATTTACTTGCTCACTCTATGTCTTCAAGACTAGTCTATGGCATTTCCTTGCTTGATTCTTCCTCCCAGTTAGTCAATGGTCATTTTGCTGATGATTCTTTTCTTACTCTTCTTGAAGATGAAGAAAATATTAAAAATGCTTTAAATTGTCTGGACACTTTTTGTCAAGCCTCTAGCTCTGCCATTCAATGGTATAAAATGCTCTGTTACCGCCAGTCTTTCTTGCCAGCTCCACCTTGGCTCAGCCAGTTTCAATGGAAATGGGTTACTCATGGAGAAATCTTTCACTTTCTTGGCATTCCCTTTGCTTTCTAGGCTTCCCCTGTGGAACTTTGGAATGTTGTACTTGCAAAGATTAGCAAAAAGCTTGATTATTGGATCACTAAGATGCTTTCTCTTGCTAGTAAATTCTAGATTTGTTCTAAGATTCTGGCTGCCACCCATGTGTACTATTCTTTATGTTGGGCTCCCTCCAAAGCTTCCTATCTCAAGCTAGAACACTTGCTTAGAGATTTTCTTTGGGCCTCTGGTTCTGACCATCATGGTTTTCACAGAGTTGCTTGGGATTTTTGTTGTCTCCCAAGGGAATTTGGGGGTCTCGGCCTACTTTCCACTCAGAAGCAGGGCCTTGCCCTTTGTGCTAAATGGATTATCAAAGCTATTTCTAGAGATGAAACCTGGAAGATACTAGGAAGGCATTGCATTTCTTCTGGCTTCCCTATTAATAGACCGGCATGGAAGGGGATTAGTTTTCAGACCCTTCTCACTATGTGTGAACCAATGGTCATACAAGGCTCTTTTGTTATAAAGAGCATCTAGAAAGTCTGGGAAGTTGTTAAACCTTGGTTTCGTTGAGCTGGTGATGAGTTTCACAATGGGCTATCCTTAAATCAACAGAACATTTGGTGGTCTCCCCTGTTTTTCATCCAGGGCACTCCTCTTGCCAAGACTCAAGGTGCCAGTGCTCTGCATTTCTTTAAATGTGGCATCCGCACTACCAAGGATATTTTTTCAAGAGTCACCATGAATTTTAGGTCATGGGAGGATATGCAAGTTTAGTACCACCTTGTTAGTTTCGATCGCCAGACTTTTGACCTTATGTTATCTTCCATCCCTGTGCACTTAGTTCATAAAGTGGGGATTTTGTCTATTCGTCCTTGGTGGCATGATTGGAAGTGGTATCCTACCACTCCATTTACCAATTATAAGCCCAACATGGGGTACAGATGGCTTTCGCCCCACCTTCCAATGGTGGACATGCTTAATCAATGGTGGCATTTACAATCTTCGCTTTCTCAATGGAGAAAACATTTTGACACCATTTGGATTGCTGTTACTGAACCTAAGATTGTCCACTTTGCTTGGTGCCTTTCCTTCCAAGGTCTTGCCCTGGGGCCTCGACTCAAGCACATTGGGGTTCCTGATCCCAGATGCCCCTTCTGTGGTCAACCTGAGTCCTTTTTGCATATTATTTAGTTTTGCAAGCATGCTCAAAATTATTGGCATTGGATTCATGATTTTTTCAAGCCTTTCAGGCCCAAACCTTTTTCATGGCACATGATCCTACTAGGTGATTCCCCTAGAATACCTCGGAAGTTCTCCCAGATTTGGCATACCTTCAGGATGGAAATTTTGTTTTCTCTATGGAAAGATAGGAATGCAATTTTATTCACTCATAGTTTTTTGGATGTTAACATTGCAATGTACACTAAAGCATGCATTTGTAATAATGTCATTATGCAGATACAGGTGCAAGCTAATAAAGTTTCCTTGGAAGTTGCACACTTATAGGAATTGTTAAATCATTGAGGCAATGCTCCATGCACCATTGCCAAAGTGCCTTTGGATGCCTCGGCCAATGCCTCTTCATCCCGCGGTCGTCGTTTCTGACGCCAGTCCTCTGGCTGCCATTCACACATGCTGCGCCCCCAGGGTGCCCACCACCGCTCTCCCAGCAATGGACATGGCAGTTGGAGGCGCCGCTCCGCTTCCCCACTGTGTGGTGGTTCTAGCTGGTCCCCGGCTCCTCCCCCTAGGCGAGGTTCTAGCTGGTCCCCAGCTCCTTCCCCTAGATGGGTGCACTCTGGCAAGTTTCCTCGGCTGGCCTTGGCAATTTCTCCTCCACAGCCAGACAAGAAGGATGCAAAGACTGTGACTACCCCAGATCTTGCTGATGCTGCTAATGGTTGGACTATTCCTAGTCTGCCCCATAATCCCACTGATGCATGGGGATTTCATGATAAAGATGAACCTCCCTCTGCTGGTACTGCCTTGGCAGCTTAAAAGTTTTTTTTTGATGAATAGTTAATAGTTTATGGCTGAGGCCATGTTTTGTTTTTAGCTTCGGCTGTCTGAACTCATTCGTGGGGTGATCCTGTACCCCCTGGCCCCTTTTTTGTGAATTGTAATCTTAGTAAATTTTATTAATTGAAAAGGACTATTCATCAAAAAAAAATATTAATTAACTATAAATCCAAGCTGTAACTAAAACTATTAGAAATACAGTGTTCAGGGAAATGTCATTCATTTTTAGAAAGGTTTTCTGAAGCATTGGCTTTGGGGGGTCAACTAAAAAGTAGGCTGGCCTTTATAAGATGAAACACTCTCACCCTTCATCCGGAGCTACACAGATGTCAATGCCCTTCGCAGATGTCCTGCCACAACCCCTGTTATTTGAAACCTAAGTACCTAAAATTAGAATTGGACTAATAGAAATCAAGCACCTGTTAACTAATTTTTGTAATAATGAACATAATATTAATATTTCACAGCAAAAAGATATATTATAGAGTAGAAAAGAAAATTTTAATATATATTTGTCTATTCATCAATGTATATTTTGTACAAGACTACTATTGTTTATTGATTCAGTCAGCTAGTCAAGATTCTATAAATTTTCTCTCATGGTGTCATAGCATTATTAGCCGATTAGGCTATTTTCTACGGGGTTCTTGGCTAGGAATTGTCCAGTCCAAGTCAGAATCCCCTGTTCTGGTGCCGAATTAACATATTCCATTTTAGAACAGTGCTCGCAGAGTGGAGACGGACAGCGAGATGCTTCCTTGCAAAGTACAAAGGCCACAGAGCTGCTTGACAACACCATCCTACTTCTGCAGTGCACTGTCATCTTCCAATAATAATAGTTGGGCAATGAGATTAGCATCAGGGCCACTTGAAGACTTACCACCATCAAAGGTAAGGGAAAAATGTTGGGTGCATATGTGAAGCCCAACAATCAGCTTTTTTATTATGCACATTTTATTATTATTTCTTCCAAATTGTTTGTCTCTTCACTTTTTTGAGACTTTATAAATATGTTTGGAGGTTGTTCATTGTCATTGTATTCAAAGAGCTGAAGCAACAACTGTGATGTAAAGTTCAACTATTTACATTAATAGAGATCTTCCCTACAGTGTGGATGTCATGGAAGATTTGCGAGTGCAAAAATTCTCAGAACAGAATTTCAAATTGTGAAAAGTTCAGATGCGTTCATTGTTAGTCAAGCAAGACCTGGTAGTAGCAATTGATGGAAAGGCAAACAAACTGGCTACAATGACGGATATAGACTAGGTTAAAATCGATGATAAAGCAAAGGCAACAATATTTCTTTCTTTATCACATAATGTTTTATTCAATGTTCACAATAAATCTTCGACAAAGGAAGTTTGGGATAAACTTCAAACTATGTACGAAAAGGCCTCAGCAGCAAATAAAATATTTATTATGAAGAAGCTCTACAAGTTGAAAATGAAAGATGGGACTGCGATATCAAATCATATAAATGATTTGAACACCTTGCTATGCCAAGCAACCTCTGTTGGCATAACACAAGATGATGAATCTAAAGCTATCATCTTGTTGTGTTCATTACTGGACAACTAGGATCCCGTTGTTACAGCAATTAGTACTTCTAACTCATGAAACAAAAAGTTGGTCTATGATGAAGTGATGGAAACTCTACTTGGTGAGGCTATGTGGAGAAGCAACAAGGAATCCTCATCTGGTGAAGCCTTGATGGCGGCCAGCACTGAAAATAGAGGAAGAAGCCAAAATAGAGGAAGGAACAATCATCATAGAAGATCAAAATCAGCTAGGTGCTCAAAGTCAAGGGAAAGGAAAGGAGGAGACTGGTAGTTTTATGGCAAAAGTGGTCACATGAAAAAGGATTGTAGAGGTTATAAGAGAGCACAAGAACGAGTGCAAGAAAGTCAAGCCAACACCATCTATGACAAAGATAATAGCGTGTTGATCTTATCTACAACTGAAACCACTTCAGCCTCATGGGTTTTGGATTCTGGTGCATCATTTCGTGCCACTTCATGTACGGAATACTTCTCGAATTATCAAGAAGGTAAGTTCGGTGAAGTATACTTGGGTGATAATAAGGCATGTGAAATAATACGAAAATGAGATATTTTATTATCTTTGAAAGGAGGTGTTAAATGGCTATTAAAAGATGTGCGTCATGTTCCAAAACTAAAGAGAAATCTAATTTTCGTAAGTCAACTATTTGCACAAGGTTTTGTCACTTCTCTAACTGATTCATGGAAAGTCACAAAAGGATCCATGTTAGTTGCAAAAGGTGACAAGATTGGGAGCTTGTATATTGTAGAAAATATCAGTGAAGTGGGGGACTGCCATGACAGTTGAAGATAGCAATTCAAAACTGTGGCATTAAAGGCTCGGTCACATGAGCCAAAAGGGCCTTGTTGTTATGCATAAAAGGGAGCAATTACCAGGGCTAAAATCCGTTGACTTACAATTTTTTGAACATTGTCTTTATGGAAAATAGAAGCGAGTCAGCTTCTTGAGGACCGAACATGAAAAGAAAGGTACTCTTTTGGTTCTTGTTTATTCTGATGTGTTTGGACCCACCGAGGAAAGCTCTATTGGAGGAGAAAACTTCTTTGTCACCTTCCTTGATGATTACACTAGAAAGGTATGGATTTATTTATTGCATAAGAAATCTGATGTTTTTAGCAAGTTTAAAATCTTTAAGGCTTTAGTGGAGAATCAGTTTGGCCACAAAATAAAGTGCTTACAAACGAACAATGGTAGAGAGTTTTGTTTATCAGAGTTTGATTCATTTTGTGCAGATAATGTCATCCATAGAATTAAGATTGCTCCATTCACCCCGCAAGAAAATGGAGCAGCAGAGAGGATGAATAGAACAATCCTTTAGAAATCTCGCTGTATGCTCTCTAATGCCAATTTAGGCAAGGAGTTTTGGGCAGAGGCATGCAATACAATAGTATATTTAATCAACTAAAGTCCCTCTTCTTGGTTGGACTTTGGCATACCTGAGGAAGAGTGGCTGGGAAAGAAAATCTCATATTCACACATCCGGGTGTTTGGATATGAAGCTTATGTACATGTTCCAAAGGAGAAAAGACAAAATCTTGATCCAAAATCACTAAAAGGTATTTTTGTGAGCTATGGTGAAGACCAGTTTGGTTTCAGAATATGGGATCTAGTTGGGAACAAAATTATCAGAAGTAGAGATGTTGTCTTCAACGAGAAGGTATTTCTAGCATTGCATAAAGAAGAAAACACGGTATGTGAATATGCACCTTTCTCTATTTTTGATAATAATAATGTTGGTAGAAATCAGAATGTTGTTTCTCCAAATGTTCTATCTCCCACCTCCATCTTGGCCCCTGCCCCTCTATCCTCTTCTTCTACTAGTATGTGGACTCAGTATGATGAAGAAAATTCAGATTATCACAGTCAGAGTTATAGCACCTCTTCCTCAAATCCAAATCAGAACAGAGAACATAACTCTCTATTTGAATACAGAGACATTGGAAAACATATTCCACAAGTCACTTGGCATAATCAAAAGGACAGGGATATATCTACCACGGATAGGGACAAGTCATTACTTGCTCAACAAAACATTCAAAATAATGGTTCAAATTTCTGTAGCAACAAGGGTGAATGTTGTGGTTTCACTCCTCATTACATGCCATAGGAAGACCATGAATCTGATGGTTTAGCATTAGATAATACAGTCATTAGATTCACATGTGATAATTCTCCTCACACTGGACCAAGTTCTCCCATGACTCAGCATGAATCTCATCACCATCGAATGTTGACTAGTCATGCATAGGAAAGTGTCAACAATGGAAGCATGAATTTTCAAAACATTAACAAACTTGGCTGCAGGCATTTTTCTCTCTCTCACAGTGGATCATTGACCTCCTCAATAGGTCACGCAGGGGATTTACAATGCATTAGCAACCAGCATGTTCCTGCAGTAGTGTCGAGGGTTGAAATCATTGATAAAAATGATTCAAAAGTTCAAGAAAACGTCCATTGTAATCTCTATCCCTACGCAGGTAAAATAACAAAGCCCGATATAACTTTTCAAATAGCATGACTATTCATGGCTGAGGCAAGGGTGAATGCTATGGTTCAAATTGTTCACAACGTGGTCCCTCTGATCAAGTTTTTTATAATACTCAGCCATAGGTTTCCCTTTATAATACAATTCCTAAGTCAGGTGATAATACTATCAGACTTGGAGGAGAATTGAATAACTCACATTATGAGTTAAGCCCACCCTTGAGTCAGCATGGAGTCAAGACTCATTTTCCAAGTGAGCAAAGTCACTCACATAGCATTGATTCAAATATGGGGATTGTGCAAACAAAAATTAATCAATGTAATCGAACCTCTTCAAAGGGCAGTGATTTTGAACTGCACACACCAAACTCTCAGGATCAACAAAAGGAACATTCTGAGCATAATGATAACATTCAAGGGCTGAGAAAATCCACAAGATAGAGAAGGTTTCCTGCCTGATTCTCTGATTATGAACTCTTGTACTCTGAAGAAGCAGAGCCAAAACTCTTTCTTTCAGAAAAAGTAGAACCAACTAGTTTCAAAGAAGCATGCAAAGCATCGGATTCTCACAAATGGGAGACAACGATGCAGGAAGAGATGGATTCTCTGATGCAAAACAATACTTGGGACTTGGTTCCTTTTCCACCAAATCAAAAAGCTCTTAAAAATCAATGGATTTATTGATTGAAAGATGAAGGTAAAAATCAGAAGAGGTATAAAGCTAGGTTGGTTGTCAAAGGTTTCAATCAGCAAAAGGGTATAGACTTCAATGAGATTTTTTCTCCCGTGGTCAAGATGACTACAATCCGGGCTATTCTTGGCTTAGTTGCTACTCATGATCTTGAACTTGAGCAGCTGGATGTCAAGACCGCATTTCTCCATGGTGATCTGAATGAAGAAATTTACATAATTTAGCCTGAAGGATTTATTAAATGTGGTAAAGAAAACGTATATTGCAGATTGAGGAAGAGCTTGTATGGTCTCAAGCAAGCTCTGAGGAAGTGGTACCTCAAGTTCGATCGATTTATGACTGAACATAATTTCATTCAGTGTGAATCTAATCCATGTGTCTATTACAAGAAGTTACCTGATGGTTCCTTTATTCTTTTACTTCTCTATGTTGATGACATGCTTGTCACAAGTTCATCTATGAAGCTAATTTCAGAATTGAAAGGAAAAATGTTAGAAAGGTTTGCCATGAAAGATTTAGGGGCAGCGAAATGGATACTTGGCATGGACATTATCTGTGATAGGCACAAGAAGGAAATAAAGCTTTCTCGAGAGCACTATGTTCTTAAGGTACTAGAAAGATTTGGCATGGCGGATATCAAACTGGTCAGTACCCCTCTCACTGATCATTTCAAATTGTCTTTAGCCATGTTTCCCAAGACACAAGAAGAAAAAGACTAAATGAAGACCATCCCTTATTCTTCAGCAGTCGGTAGTCTTATGTATGCAATGGTTTGCACTCATCCAGATATTGCCCATGCAGTGGGGGTTGTCAGTAGGTTCATGAGCAATCTGGGTAAATAACATTGGGATGTGGTAAAGTGGATCTTGAGATATCTTAAGGGCACTTCTAATTTTGTACTGTGTTTTGGTGGCAAAGACACTTCACTCAGAGGTTATACGAATTCAGATATGGCTGGAAATTTAGACAATAGAAGATCTACTATTGGTTATGTCTTTAAATTTGTTGGAGCAGCGATCAATTGGGCATCAAAGTTACAACAAGTGGTCTCACTTTCCACTATTGAGGCTGAATACATTGCTCTCACTGAAAGAGCAAAAGAGTTGATTTGGTTACAACGTTTATTTGGTGACTTTGATTGTCCTCAACAAGGTTCAGCGTTGAATTGTGATAGCAAAAGTGCTATTGACTTAGTTAAAAATGCAGTGTTTCATAGCCGGACAAAGCATATTGAGGTTCACTATCATTTCATTCGAAGTAAACTTGAAGAGGGCAAACTTCAAGTCTTGAAGATTAACACCAAGGAAAATCCAGCTGATGCATTAACCAAGGTTGTTCCACGAGAGAAGTTCGAGTTTTGTTGAACTTCTCTTGGTGTTGTAAAGAAATAATAGTAGGGGAATTCAGGGGAGACTCATACATTACCGTTGTTGGACTTCAAGTGGGGGTTTGTTGGGTGCATATGTGAAGCCCAACAATCACCTTTTTTATTATGCACATTTTATTATTGTTCCCTCCAAATTGTTTCTCTTCACTTTCTTTGAGACTTTATAAATATGTTTGGAGGTTGCTCATTGTTATTGTATTCGAAGAGCTGAAGCAACAACTGTGATGTAAAGTTCAATTATTTACATTAATAGAGATCTTTCCTGCAGTGTGGACATAGCCACAATTTGTGGTGAACCACGATAAATCGTGTGTTTGCATTTCTATTTTCTTTTGCTTGTTCTGTTCATTTCCAGGGTGCACTTTCAGCAAACTTCACACAAAATGCAACTATTTATATGGTATATGCAGCTTCAAAATATAATTTGGCAAGATGAATACTTGTTACGCAGAGTTTATTTGTAAATGGCTTATGCAGCTTCAAAATATAATGTGGCAAGATGAGTACTTGTTATGCAGAGTTTATTTGTAAATGGCTTGCAATGTGAATATGATGCATATGGTTGGGGTCTGGCAACCTACACAGCTAACTTCATCCTTCACTTTTCCTTTTGGAGCTGATAAAATTGGAAGAGTATTTTACTCATCGCCGTCTACCAGGGTTAAATTCACAAGGAAAATTTATTCATTGTTGCCTCAGGCTAACCCTCGTTCTCTATAATGGCATCCACACAGAAAAAAATGTAAGCTTCAACTTTTCAAATCCTCTGACACTGAACAAAATTATATGACTAGCGAATTTGTATTTTAACTCATTTATTCTTAAATTGATTTATAATATGTTCTTATTCACATTTATAGAAAATATTTGTAACTTGAGAGTGTTGAATGTTGTCTAAGAGCATTTCGTAAGCAAAGCGCGAGTTTACCAGATCACTTAGCTTAAAAATTTGCAGACTCTAGTCAAGTAGAACATTTGCCTAGCTCTCATATCGAGCTTAAGGAAGATTCTGATCACACATGGTAGCCAAGCACTCGGTACATACTTGATGCTACATCTTTTGTTATAATTGACTATGATTTAGGTCCACTTCAAGCACAGGGTTTAGACATGGAGAGACCACTTTCGACATCTGTATTGCTCTCTTATAGATTTTTAATGAGAGAATCATCGGACTCTTTCAGGAGGCATAGCTGCTCTGGTCCTCTACGAACGAATAGAAGTAAGCCTACTTCATACATGATCCACAGTCTAACAAGAGGTAGGATGAGTGAGCATGGTTTTACGAGGCACTTGGAACTGGTTTAGGCATAGATGTGAATAAATTTTTATCCTGATGGTTGTGTGTAACATTTTGACCTGGATAAGGACATGAACTAGCTGGCCTTACATTGCTTGTGATACTAGGGTGCAAGGTGGAAAGAACTAAGGCTCCTAATGGAAGTTTTGTTCATAAGAAAATGTTTGAGCTTTTGAAATAAATGATTTAACAAGTTGCTTGCTTGAAATTTTTGAGCATTAGTCTAGTAAGTTGTTCCTGCATGATGCATGTAATTTTGTTTGTGCCTTGAGTATCCTAGAAAGAGACAAAATAATTATTGGAGCCATAGCACTATACTTCTGGTACCAGATCATTAACCACTTTTCTTGACCATTGGGATTCAATTTTATAATGAAATGCATACTCTAGATTCATGTCTTGCTGGGGGAAAATTATTTTCTTATCTCCATGCTATAGTTCGAAAGGAAATAATGAACAGATAGAAATCGAGAACTGCGTTGTCCCTTGTTGACATATCCTTGGGGAACATCTTATTACCGAAAGTTCAGAAGTGAAATAAAGAAAATCTTTCTTGCAGCCAGCGAGTTGAAGATTCATATTCTGGAATATAATAGTTGGAGCTTGTTAAAGAATGGACACGGCCTAATTTAATCAATGGAGGTCATTTTGTTGCCACTAATTTTTTTTTCTTTTGTCTGCATTAGTGATTACTTCACTCCAATAAAGTGACAATTCTATGTACTATTCTACTTGTACTAAAGATTTTGTTTTTAAAAGCACTTGAACAGTTTTCCAGGGGTTTTAATTTTGAATTTTAGAATACAGAAAGACTTAACAGTTCTAGTTGAACTTTAGTGTGAAGGGAGGTTGAGGATTAGGGCACATCAAAATAATGCTCAATAACAATCTTACATATTTTGTATCATTGTATACAAACAATGGGGCAATTAATGATCATCAATATATCTAGAAGTGCCAGATGCATTTAATATTCTTTATCTGAACAATGTGCTAAAACTATCATCAAGATTATAAATTTTCCCATTGACAAAATCCAGTAAGGATCAGTTGGTCTCGATATTTCTTAATCCCCAAAGTAGTCTAATCATTGTAATGTGCATTAGCTTGTAAATGTCGCCTCCTTGTCCACATTATATTGGGTGTAAGAGTAAGAGAGATAGAACTCTCCATCTCAACAGGCTAGTTTCAAAACCTGACATCTGTGCTCTGTTCGATCGATGTACCTATCTTAGTTTTGCAGTCATGCAGCTTCATTTGGAATTAGAATCTGTCAGAGGCTTTTTGGACTACATAACTGTCTGTTGAGTAGTTTTTTACACTATGGGGAAGCACCAAGAATTTGCACACTATAGCAGACTTGTTTTATTATAGAGTTTGATGCAAAATTCACTATCTTCATTTTTATTCAATATTTAGGTTTTGAATTCTTGAGAGAAACAGTGAAGTTGATATTTTTTAACACGTAAGGAAGGAAGGAAGGATTTTTTTGATTTAGCTCTAAGAAATAATCTAATGTTGGATTCATACATGTATGGTGGCCTAATTAATACCAACAGTTTTTTTATGCTGGAGTTACTTGAATTCTAATTTGGAAGAGGTAAGGGTTTTCACTTTGAATACTTTATGTGAATGTTTATATTGATAAAAATCTCATCTTTTCTAAAACGTTTGGACAATGTAGGTTTAATTCCTCTAATTCGGGGATGGATATTAATTGCAGTTGGCATTTTCCCTTGGAGCCAAACGCCCACCTACCACTCCTGATGGATTGCAAAACAGACAGAAAACATGAATGTGGTAGGTGAGTTTTTTGAAATTCTGAAAAGAGGGGGGAAATTTTTGGCGAAGACAAAAAGGAATGTTCAGTTCCATTTGACCTGTAGAAGCAGTTGAAGTTGAAGAGATTAGAACATGCAGAGAGAAGAGAAGTGATCAGCAGATCCAGTCATCAGAGTGCAGAGACAGAAGGAAGTTCATTTCATGCCTGCAGATGCACGTGTTTCTTCTTTGGTCATTCTGTAAGTTTATTATTTGTTGAGTTCGTCCTGGTTATTCTGTAAGTTTATTATTTGTTGAGTTCATCCTGTTGAAGGAGTGATTGCTCTAGGCATTATTGTATGCAACCATTAGAGCTGCAAGCTTAAATTTTTTGAAGTATTCAAGTTGCAGGGTTATTTTAGGTTTTTTTGGTTGTAGCCAATTACTCCTAGATTTTGTAATAGTTTCAATCAAAGTTGAATAGCAAGCAAGCAAGCATGCATGAATCCATTGCTCCTTCTTATTCATTGCATTTGTGAATTTTATTGTTGAATATTTTAAACTTTGGGTTCTCTGGTTTTAATGGTGGTAACATTCACATTGGAAGTCTGTCACTCGGTTTGGTCTTTATTTGAGTTTTAACTTTAGAGTTATTTTCGAGTTCACTCCACATCTACTTCTACCGAGCTCCACCCTGCAGTGGTGACCAAGCTCACTCAGCATCCATTGGTGTCGAGTTGCCCTTCACCTATCGAACTCACTTGATATCCATTGGTGCCGAGTTGTTCTTCATTTGCCGAGCTCACTCGGCACTCTCCTGCCACTCAGTTATTAAGGTGTCGAGTAAATCTAGCACTCGGCAACAATTAGTGCTGAGTGAAAATTATTAAAAGTTGTGAATTTATTTTGATATTTATCACATGGTATTAGAGCCTTGAGGCCCCACATCCACAGTGAGATAGGACAATTTTTTCTTGGGGTATTTGACATGGTAAGAGATGCAAAAAAGATATGGCAGCAGCCACCACCCTTTAATGGACAAAATTATGACATATGGGCAAAAAAGATGAAAATCATTATGGTTGCAAATGATTTATGAGAGTTTGTAGTTAATGAGTTCAATGATGTGACACACCCAACTCAGTATGTTGCTCTCACAAATGCATAGAAGACTCAGTTGAAAGAGTCAAGGAGAAAGGATGCTAAGGCATTAAGTTTGATTGAAGCAAGAATGACAGAGATAGGTTTTCTCAAAATTGCAGCAACAAATTATGCAAATTTCAAGGGGACCAATAAAGTTCGTACAGTAAAGCTACGGAATATAAGGAGGGAGTTTGAGAACCTTCAAATGAAGGAAAACGAATCAATTGCAAATTTCAGTTCAAGAACCTCCAATGTAATTAACCAACTGAAGTCAAATGGAGAAGACTATCAAGAGCAGAGGATAGTGGAAAAAATATTGAAGATTTTACCTCATAATATGATAATTTGGTCATGACCATAGAAGAGGCAAAAGACCTCACTATTTTGACAATGGATAAGTTGATGGGTATTCTTCAAACCCATGAGCATAGAATCAACAGATCTACATCTTGTTCTTCCCAAGAGCAAGCATTCAAGGCTCAATCAAATCCAAGAGGAAGGGGGAGATGAAGAAATGGCTTAGGCAAAAACTCCAAAGGCAGAGGCTGAGGTAATAGAGGAAAAAGAAATATTGCAACAGAAAGCTCAAGAAGAGCAGATGGAGCAACTAGCTAACAAAATACTTCAAGACGAGGTAAGAAAAACTACAACTCAAATAGGAGTAATGTAGAATGCTACTACTGTCATAAATATGTCCATTACGCAAGTGAATGCTAGAAGAAGCAAAATGATGAGTCGGGAAAAGAAAATGTGGCTGATGTGAATATGAGAAGTGGAAACAATGCCACTGCCTTCATCATGTGTAATGTTGGTGAAGAAGGAAGCCCTGAAGTTTGGTACCTCAATAGTAGATGTAGCAACCACATGAGTGGTAATGAAACCTTGTTTTCATTCATTGACAAGAGTTTCAAATCTAAGATTAAAATGGGTAACAATAGAACCCTACCAGTTGTGGGCAAAGGATCTATTATGATTTGCACCAAGCAAGGTGAGAAGAAGGAAATACAAAATGTGTATTTTGCCTCTGGTATGAAGCACAATTTGATGAGCATTGGTTAGCTCATTCAAAATGGATACAAAGTACTGATGCAGAATGACACGTGTGTCATTCATGAAAAGGATGGGAGCAAGAACTTACTTGCAGCAGTTCAAACGAAAAAGAATAGAATGTTTCCCTTGAAGATAGAGACGTGTTTCTCATCTCAAGTTTGTGTTGCACCTCACACACAATCAGCTCTAAGAAGTGTGATTGCACCTCAGGTATGGTCATCTCGGGTATGCTAGTTTAAATTTGTTGTCAAATAAAAGAATGGTAGAAGGTTTGCCATGAATAAAAAATTCATGTGACAAGTGTGAGGCTTTTATTTTGGGTAAGCAACATAGGCTTCCCTTTAATTCTGAAAATTCTAAGAGGGTTAGATATCCATTAGAGTTAGTGCATACTAACCTAGTTGATCCTATGCAAAGTACTTCCATTCAAGGGAGTACTTATTTCATGACATTTATTGATGATTTTAGTCATAGGACATGGGTTTATTTTTTGAAATCTAAATTTGAAGCATTTGATAATTTTCTTAAGTTCAAAGCCCAGGTTGTGTAATGGACACCTAGGAATGCCCAAAGTTGAACCGAGGTTGAAATTATATTAATTCTAAAAATGTTGCAATCAAGTACAAAGAGATGTATTCCAAAGGCCAAACCCTAAGGGAATGACATCTAGAATGTTACAACAGAGAATGAACATCCTCTATTGTCAAAAAAAGGAGTGTGATTCACACATCCAAGCTCTTATCAAATGCAACTTATAATCATCTGATACAATAATCCCATAATCAGCAATGAGACTTTCAGCCCTATTTATCCTTTTCTTCATCCTTCTAGAAGGAACTAAACATTAATTAATTGCAAGAGCTAGAAGCTTCCTCCTTCCAATAATTAATGTGTTCTCTAAAAATTCCTCCCTAGCAATAATTAATTAAATCACGAGAGGCTTCTGTCCTTCCAATAAATTATACATACCCTAGAAGCTATTAATACAAAGTCACCTTTTTAATTTTAATTGAATGACTTTATAAGAAATTAATTTAATTTCTTCTTATCCTCCACTTAGACTTTGGAGAATGTGAGAGCTAAAAGATGGGATCATTACAAATCTGCCCTCCTTGAAATTGCTTGTCCTCAAGAAATTAAGTAACATAATGAACTCCAACCTCCACCTAGATCCCAATTGAAGTAATATGTGATATCCATATGGACATTAAACAAACTAAAAATGAACATCATTAAGACCAACCACATGTCCTGCAAGTTAGCTCCCAAAACTTGTGCTGATGAAGTATAAGTCTGGATGTCACCAAAAGGTGGCTCCATAGAAGTTCTATGAGACCTCTTCCTCCCAACTACTGCAACACAAAAATGAATCTTTGTAGATGGTGAAAACTGAGCCCAACTCAACTTAGGTGAATGATCAACATCAGAAATTAGATTGTCATAAGACAATGTTATATCCATGTTGAACAAAGTACTATCCCAAGAGTGAACATTAACACTTTGTTGATCGATAGTATAATATGACTCTATCACTATATTTCTCACCTCATTAGTAATAACAAGGGTACTATCATCAGAGCACACATCTACAATCACATGCTTACTGCCAAACTCCTCATTGGATGGTTCAACTGACATAGAAGTGGTTGTTGATATGACAGTTCCCTTGCATCCTCCTAATTCCACTATTGCTACATCATCATCCCCTGACAAGGCTTCATATGTGGTCTCCTGACTTTGCACGCATGTCTCTACTGACTCTGCTGAAATGCCCACATCACCAACATCATAGCTGGCTAGCTCTATACGTGTCTCAATCCCACCTGAGGAATCAACTACCTTCTACTCTGGAGCAACATACAAATCATCAATGTTGATGCCCATCTATCTAGCCATAAGCTACAACATCATATCCATTTGCCTATTCTGCTCCTATTGCATACGTTGCCCCTTCTCTAATGTACCCAATAACTGTCTAAATATCACATCTTGATCTGGACTAATATACATTTTTTTCAAACACTTGTCCCTTTATCTGGCAATCTATATGATCCCCACAGGATGGTAGGACGTATAGCTCTGATACCACTATAATGGGCATCTACTAGTTATAACTTTGTGAAACACTTTGCAAGTAAGCTCTGATAAAACTGTAATGGGCACCTTGGAATGCCCAAAAGCTGAATCAACTGCTGAAATTATATTAATTCTAAAAATGCTGCAATCAAGTACAAAGAGATTTATTCCAAAGGCCAAACCCTAAGGGAATGACGTCTAGAATGTTACAACAAAGAATGAATGTCCTCTATTGCCCAAAGAAAGATATGTGAGTGACACATCCAAGCTCTTATCAAATGCAATTCACAATCATCTAATACAATAATCCCATAATCAGCAATGAGATTTTTAGCCCTATTTATCCTTTTCTTCATCCTTCTGGAAGGAACTAAACATTAATTAATTGCAAGACCTAGAAGCTTCCTCCTTCCAATAATTAATGTGTTCTCTAGAAATTCCTCCTTGGGAATAATTAATTAAATCACGAGAGGCTTCCATCCTTCCAATAATTGATACATACCCTAGAAGCTATTAATACAAAGTCACCTTTTAATTTTAATTGAATGACTATATAAGAAATTAATTTAATTTCTTCTTATCCTCTACTTAGACTTTAGAGAACGTAGAAGCTAAAAGATGGGATCATTACAGGTTGAAAGAGAATATGAACACTATATCAAGGTCCTAAGATCAAATAGAGAAGAGGAGTATACCTCCAATTCTTTTGTAATTTTTTACAAGAAACATGGCATAAAGAAAGAGCTCATAGCTAGCTATACACCATAACAGAATGGAGTGGTTGAAAGAAAGAACAGGACCATTGTTGAAATGGCAAGGAGCATGATGAAAGAGAAAGGTCTCCCAACTGAATTTTGGAGAGAGGCTATGGGAACAACAATTTACCTAATCAATAGGTGTCCTACAAAGGCAGTCTGTGATAGAATTTCAATGGAAGCATGGTCACGAGGAAGATAGATAGTTGAACACCTAAGGGTGTTTGGATGTGTTGCATATGCATATGTTCCTAAAGAGAAAAGGTATAAATTGGATGACAAAGGTGTGAAGTGCATCTTCATAGGGTACAACTCAGAATCAGAGGCATACAGATTGTATGACCCATTGAATAATAAGATGATTCTCTCAAGAGATGTGGAATTTCTTAAAAATCAGTCACGGTATGGACCAACTGATGAATCACTGAGCACCTCAAGTAAAGTGCCATTTATGAATGAAGAAGATGTTGATGAATAGCAAGAAGAAAGAGCATATAGAAGAAAAGGCAAGCAGCCTCAGTCATTACTGAGCTCCTCTAGGAATGACCGAGTGTTAGTGCCAAGTAACAGTGAAGACCAAGCTGGTTGGGAAAGTAGCAGCAGTGAAAATTTTGATCCCACACTCTCCTCCCTGTTACCAAGAAAGACCAAGAGTCTTAGGGAGATATACCAAGATGAAAGGTATGAAGATTATGATGAGAGTGTTAATTTTGTATTATTTTCTCATAGTGATCTAATATATTTTGAAGAAGTTGTTAAGGAGAAGAAATGGTGTAAGGCCATGGATGAGGAGATAGATGCTATAGAAAGGAATGAGACATGGGAGCTAACTAAATTGCCTCCCAAAAGATAAGTGATTGGAGTGAAATGGGTCTACAAGACCAAATGCAATGCTGAAAGAAAGATTTATAGGCATAAGACAAGGCTGGTAGTCAAGGGCTAAAAACAGCAGTATGGCAGAGATTATGATAAGACATATGCCCTGGTTGCAAGAATGGAAACCGTACATGCTATCATAGCAATTGCAGCTCAGCACAAGTGGAAGGTAAACCAAATGGATGTGAAGTCCTCCTTCCTAAATGGTGTATTGAAGGAAGAAGTATATGTGGAGTAGACACCTAGTTATGAAGTAGTAGGTGAAGAGAACAAAGTATATAGATTGAAGAGAGCTCTTTATGGGCTCAAGCAAGCTTCAAGGGCATGGTACAGTAGGATTGACTCTTATTTGATGAGAAATGGCTTTAGCAAAAGCAATGGTGAGCCTACTCTCTACATCAAGGCATCAAATAGAAATGTGTTGATTGTTGTCTTGTATGTAGATGATTTAATTTTTACTAGTAATGACAAGGCTCTAATTGGTGAGTTCAAAGAGGCCATGAAAAATGAATTTGAAATGATAGACCTGGGTCTCTTGAAATACTTTCTAGGCATAGAAGTAAAATAGATGCATGATGGCATTTTCATCTCTCAAGAAAAATATGTAAGGCAGATCTTGGAGAGATTTAAAATGCAGAATAGTAAGGCAGCCCCAACACCAACAGCAATAGGTCTGAGGTTGAGCAAGGAAGACTCTAGTAAAAGAGTGGATCCAACACTATACAAGAGTATGGTTGGAAGTTTAATGTATTTGACTGCAACATCGCCAGACTTGATGCATGCAGTAAGTTTGATTTCCAGATTTATGAAAACACTAAAAGATTCTTATTGGCAAGTGAGAAAGAGGATCCTAAGGTATGTGAAAGGTACCAAAGGATTTGGAATTTTGTATGCTACAACAAATGAATTCAAGTTGGTAAGTTATACAGATAGTGATTGGGTTGGAAGTATAGATGATAGGAAGAGCACTTCTAGATACATGTTTCATATGGGATTGGGTGCAATTTCATGGGCATCAAAGAATCAACCTATTGTTGCTCAATCTACAGCAGAGGCTAAATACATAGCAGCAAATGCAGCAGCATTTCAAGCTATTTGGCTAAGAAGGATCTTGACAAATTTGAATGAAAGGCAAGAGAATGGAACCACAATTTATTGTGACAACATCTCATCAGTTGCATTGTCTAAGAATCTAGTCTTCCAAAGGAGAAGCAAGCATATTGAAATCAGATATCACTTCATTAGAGAGTTGGTGGAGAATGGGGATATCAAAATTGTTAGGAATAAGGTGTCTCAACCTTGTATAATTCCTATTCTTATTATTATTTGTTTTGTAAAATGTATTTTTGAAAATAATATGTAAATGTGAGTGTACATGTCTAGTTGGCATGTTGATCACTTACATGTGTCGGCATCTTGAAGTGTGTGAAGGAGATCATGACTGAAATAGTTATGACAGATTCCTATGACGCGTAAGAGCTATTTAAAGAATGAGCTATGACAGGTGTAAGAGCATATTATGACATGAGGCCTATTTGGGCACCCAAGAATGAGTGGTTGGTGTGTGTAAGAGAATATGCTAAAAATAGGTTGGTATGACAGATTCCCTTACACTTCTCTTGTGACCGCTATTTTTGGCAGATTCTATGACAAGCTGTCATTGTCTATTCAAGGGATGGACGCCCTTTTCTTGGTATTGGATGTACATGTGGCATTGTGCATGTTTCTTGGTGGTTGAGCCATGAAAAATGCCCAACTCCATTATGGGAATTTTGTTGTGTCATAGATGTTCATAAAATGGGTATTGCATGTTGTGATGCAATAGTGTGATAGATGAAAGTTTGCAGGTAGTGAGGTGCTGTTGGAGTCTTCTATTTTTGATATTAAACTTGCATTGCAAGTGTATTGTAATCTTGTGTTGAAGATAATACATTGTGCAGGTTCTGGAGGAGTGGGGTTGTTTTACTGAAAGGTTTTCCTCATCGGCAAATCTTTGTGTTATGTGTTCTTTCTCTATCTAATTTCTGTATGCATGGTTGGCTGCAATAATGTTTTTTACATGATATTGAATCTGTAAGTCTAGAAGATTTTAAAAGGATTTGCACCATACTTTCTTTATGAGATTAGTGTAGGAAGCTATTTTCGCACCTGAGTTTCCTTACAAGTGGTATCAGAGCTTGATCAACTTTTGATCCTAGTTGTTGGGTAGGGTTTTTTGAGCTAATCTCAAGTTGAGTGGGAGTCTTGTGCAGAGCATCCTGAATCTTATTGTAGATTGAGATGGCGAGTTCATCATATGGAAGAATGGAGGTGGAGAAATTTAATGGCACTAATTTCGAGTTGTGGAAACTCAAGATGGAAGACATGTTGGAAGATTGTGACCTATGGGAAGTGACTACAAGCGCTACAAGACCAACAACTATAACTCAAGTAGATTAGGATATCAAAGATCGTAAAGCTAAGGATCTCATAAGACTCTGTTTAATCGATGCAGTCCTTCTGAATGTTCTAGATGAGAAAACCACATATAGTTTGTGGGAGAGACTTGGGGCCGTGTATCAGGCCAAATCTCTGGTGAACAAGTTGTTCCTAAGGAAGAAGTTGTATTCTCTGCGAATGGAGGAAGGTGGATCCTTAACGGATCATTTAAATGCATTTAATCTGTTGGCTGCATAGTTGACATCTGCTGGTGTCAAGTTAGAGAAGGAGGATTGTTGCTACACACTTTTGTGTTCTTTATCGGATTCATGGGACCATCTTGTGATGGCTCTCGGAAGCACATTAGTCAACTTCAAAATGGATGATGTGGTGTCTTTGCTGCTATTAGAGGAGATTCAAAGAAAGGCTTCCATTTCAAAAAAATAAGCCCTTGCTATTCGTGGGAGATCCATGGAAAGAGGAAAGAAAAATGACAATAAGTCTGACAATAAGGGTAGATCCAAATCCCGTGGGAAGTCAAAGACTTCCAATAAGTCCAAGGAAAAATGTTGGAACTGTGAAAAGACTTGGCACTTCTGTAAAGACTATAAAGAGCCTAAGAAGAAGAAGAAAGCCTCAGATTCTGGTTCTAAAAAATCTCAAGAAGATGGCGATGCATTCATCGTAGCTTTGGCATGCCATGCATCTGATGATGTGTGGTTGGTTGACTCGGGTGCATCTTTTCACATGACCTCTCATCGAAGCTGGTTCTCAAGATATGAAGAGTTCGATGGTGGAAAGGTGTACTTGGGTGATGATTCTCACCTGAAGATAGTTGGACGCGGAAGGGTCACTATCAAATTTCCTGATGGATGAGTAAAGGGAATCAATGGAGTTATGCACATTCCAGGTTTGGCACGAAACCTATTATCTGTAAGTATGCTGAATGATGTAGGTGTGCAAGTTGTTTTTTCGAAAGAAGGATGTAAGATGATTAGAGGATCGATGGTGCTTGCTAAAGGTATTAGGAGAGGTACTTTGTTTCAGCTAGATGCATGTATTCCTCTATGTAATAGTTCTTCATCCTCACCATCTGAACGAGCAGTGAAGAATTTTGTGGTTATTGGTTCCGATGGCAATGCAAACACTTTGGAAGGAAAGCTTCCTGCAAAAAAGACAATGTTGTGGCATATGAGACTTGGACACATTGGTGAGAAGGGTCTCAAAATCCTGAAAAAGAAAAATCTCATGAGGGGTTAAATGATTGCAATCTCGAGTTTGACTTCTGTGAACACTGTGTATATGGTAAACAAAATCGTGTTTAGTTTTACTCTAGTTCTCACAAATCTTCTGATGTTTTGGATCTTATTCATTTTGATGTATTTGGTCCTATAAAAGTCCCTTCGATCTCCAAGTCTGTATTTTTTGTATCTTTCATAGATGATTATAGTAGAAGAACATGGATTTATTTCCTTAAAATTAAGACACAAGTCTTTAGTCGATTCAAGGAATTTAAAGCCCTTGTAGAGAATCAAACTAGTAAGAAGATTAAGTATGTGAGAACTGACAACGGTGGTGAGTTTTGCTCAGCAAAGTTTGAACAGTTCTATAAAGAACAAGGTATCGAGAGGCATAAGACAACTCCTTATACCCTGGAGCAAAATGGAGTTGCAGAGAGAATGAACAGGGCACTGATGGAGAAGTCTAGGAGTATGCTTAGTGGAGCTGGTTTAGAACAAAGGTTTTGGGTCGAAGCTGTGGCCATGTCTTGCTATCTGGTTAATAGAACTCCTACATTAGCTCTTGTTGGTAAGACACCCATGGAGGTGTGGTTTGGTAAGAAGCCTTCAATTAGACATCTTCATGTTTTTGGTTGTGAAGCTTATGCATATGTTCTAAAGGAGAAAAGATCTAAGTTGGAAAAAAAAGCTACTAAATGTATTTTCATTGGGTACAGTGCCGGTGTGAAAGGATACAAGCTTTGGGATCTTGTGACTAGTAAGGTGTTGTATAGAAGAAATGTTATTTTTAGAGAGCTAACATCTTCTCCTATTGTGCTACAAGTAGATGAAAACGAAAAGAAAAAAGATGTTGTTCAGTTGCCTCCTACCCTTGAGAAGACTGAACAGAGAGACCATGTTGGGTCTAATGATGAGGAGAGCTCTAGCAGCTCTAATAGTTCAGAAGAAGAGGAAGAACAACCTCAACCTCAGCCCTTGAGGAGATCCACGAGAGAAAGAAAGCAACCAAGAAGGTTTGGTTATTCTATGTTAGATTCCAGTTGTGCTTTTGCTTTGATTACTAACATTGATGAGCCTAGATCTGTGCAAGAGGCTTTGGGCATGGAAGATGTAGGTTCTTGGATTGAGGCTATGGATGATGAGATGGCTTCATTAGAGAAAAATAAAACATGGGACCTTGTACCTTTTCCTAAAGGGAGAAAACCTGTTGGCTATAAATGGGTGTTCAAGAAGAAATTATGTTCACATGGTAGTGTTGAAAGGTACAAAGCTAGATTGGTTACAAAGGGGTATTCACAGGTAGAGGGAATAGATTATGGTGAAATATTCTCTCTTGTTGCAAAGTTGACATCCATTAGATTTTTGTTATCTCTTGCTACATCATATGATTTAGAGATAGAACATATGGATGTGAAGACAACTTTCCTTCATGGTGATTTAGAGGAAGAGATTTATATGTCACAACCTAAGCACTACATTGTTAAAGGTAAAGAATCCTTTGTTTGCAGATTGAAGAAATCTCTATATGGTTTGAAACAATCTCCTAGGATGTGGTACCTTAAGTTTGATGCCTTTGTGTTGTCAATTGGATTTGTAAGATTGAAATCAGATCATTGTGTTTATTTCAGAGTTGAAAATGATCGCCTTCTTATTGTTGCATTATATGTTGATGATATGTTGCTGTTCGGGAAGGGTAAGCGTATGATTTCTAATTTTAAATCTTAGTTGTCAGCACAATTTGAGATGAAAGATCTTGGGGCAGCGAGGTACATCTTGGGTATGAAAATTAGTAGAGACAAGTCTAACAGAAAACTTTGGTTAAGTCAAAGCAAGTATGTGAAGTCTGTGTTGGACAGGTTCAATATGGAAGATTGTAGACCACTATGTATTCCTATTCCTGTGGGAACAAAGTTATCTGTAGATGATTGTCCAAAATTTTCTAGTGAGGTGGAGGATATGAGTAGAGTACCTTATGCTAGTGCAGTTGGCAGTCTTATGTATGCTGAAGTAGTGGGAGTCCTAAGTTAGTTTATGGCTAATCCTGGACGGATACATTGGGATTCAGTTAAGCGAGTATTCAGATATTTGAGGGGTACATCAGATTACTCCATATGTTATCATGGTAACTCTTCTAGATCTCCACATTCAGTTTGTATTCATGGGTTTGTGGATTCAGATTAGGCAAGTGACATTGATCGCAAGAGATCCACCAGTGGTTATGTGTTCACTATGTTTGGTGGTGCCATCAGTTGGATGAGTAAGCAACCACTTGTGGTTACTTTATCCACTATAGAAGCTGAGTACATGGTTGCTACTCATGCTTGTAAGGAAGCCATTTGGCTTAAGAGATTGTGTTCTGATGTTGGTGTTAATGCAGAATAGATTACTATTTGGTGTGATAGTTAGAGTGCTATTTGCCTTGCAAAGAATCCAACTTTCCATGCTAGAACGAAGCACATTGATGTGCAGTTTCACTTTGTGAGAGATATGGTGGAAGATGGAAAGGTAAATTTGGAGAAGGTAGATATTCTGAAGAATGTTGCAGATGCATTAATGAAACCAGTGGGCACTGAGAAGTTCAAATGGTGTTTGGAGTCTATGGGCCTTTCGGCCTATAGTGGTTAGTTCCTGTTATGTTCCTAATTCCTCTTACAAGGTGTTCGAAAAGTGGGAGAATGTTAGGAATAAGGTGTCTCAACCTTGTATAATTCCTATTCTTATTATTATTTGTTTTGTAAAATGTATTTTTGCAAATAATATGTAAATGTGAGTGTACATGTCTAGTTGGCATGTTGATCACTTACATGTGTCGGCATCTTGAAGTGTGTGAAGGAGATCATGGCTGAAATGGTTATGACGGATTTCTATGACGCGTAAGAGCTATTTAAGGAATGAGCTATGATAGGTGTAAGAGCATCTTATGACATGAGGCATATTTGGGCGCCCAAGAATGAGTGGTTGGTGTGTGTAAGAGAATATGCCAAAAATAGGTTGGTATGACGGATTCCCTTACACTTCTCTTGTGACCGCTATTTTTAGCGGATTCTAAGACAAGCTGTCATTGCCTATTCAAGGGATGGACGCCCTTTTCTTGGTATTAGATGTACATGTGGCATTGTGCATGTTTCTTGGTGGTTGAGCCATGAAAAATGCCCAACTCCATTATGGGCATTTTGTTGAGTCGTAAGATGTTCATAAAATGGATATTGCATGTTGTAATGCAATAGTGTGATAGATGAAAGTTTGCAGGTACTGAGGTGTTGCTAGAGTCTTCTATTGTTGATGTTGAACTTGCATTGCAAGTGTATTGTAATCTTGTGTTGAAGATAATACATTGTGCAGGTTCTGGAGGGGTGGGGTTGTTTTACCGAAAGGTTTTTCCCCATCAGCAAATCTTTGTGTTATGTGTTATTTCTCTATCTAATTTTTGTATGCATGGTTGGCTACAATAATGTTGTTTACATGATATTGAATCTGTAAGTGTAGAAGATTTTAAAAGGATTTGCACCATACTTTCCTTATGAGATTAGTGTAGGAAGCTGTTTTTGCACCTAAGTTTCTTTACAAAAATAGAATTTTTTAAATCTGAGCAGTAGCTAGCAGACATTTTCACAAAGTTATTAGGCATAAGAACTTTTGTACACCTAAGAGAGTGTCTTGGTGTAGTTGATGTGGATCAGCAATGATCCTTGCTTGTTTGGCTCGGGACAAAGGAGGAGTGTTGTAATATTAATTGCAGTTGACATTTGCCTCTGGAGCCAAACGCCCACCTACCACCTCTAATAGATTGTAGAATAGAGAGAAAACATGAATGCAGTAGGTGAGTTTTTTTAAATTTTGAAAAGAGGGGGAAATTTTTTTGGCAAAGACAAAAAAGAAATGTTCAATTCCATTCGACCTGTAGAAGTAGTTGAAGTTGAAGAGATGAGAAGTTGCAAAGAGAAGAGAAGTGATCAGTAGATCCAATCATCAGAATGCAGAGATAGAAGGAAGTTCATTTTGTGCCTACAGATGCACGTGTTTCTTCTCTGGTCATTCTATAAGTTTATTGTTTGTTGAGTTCGTTCTATTGAAGCAGTGGTTGCTCCAGACATTATTGTATGAAGCCATTAGAGCTGTAAGTTTAAAGTTTTTGAAGTATTCAAGTTGCTTAAACTTTTAGGGTTATTTTAAGTTTTTTTAGTTGTAGCCGATTGCTCCCAAATTTTGTAATAGTTTCAATCAAAGTTGAATAGCAAGCAAGCAGACATGCATGAATCCATTGCTCCTTCTTATTCGTTGCATTTGTGAAGTTTATTTTTGAATATTTTAAACCTTGGGTTCTCTGGTTTTAATGGTAGTAACATTCACTTAGTTTGGTCTTTATTTGAGTTTTAACTTTACAGTTATTACCGAGTTCACTCGGCATCTACTTCTATCGAGCTCCACCCTCCAGTGATGACTAAGCTCACTCGGCACTCTCCTACCACTCAGTTTATTAAGATGCCGAGTAAATCTGACACTCGGCAACAGTTAGTGCCAAGTGAAAATTATTAAAAGTTGTGAATTTATTTTGATATTTCTCACAGATTTGGTCCTAATCTAAAGAATCTCCTTTTGAAATGTTTTTCAGTTGCAATAAATAACACACCAGACACAAGTGTAAGTGTTTTTAAATTACTATATTAAGAATGGATTTTGAAAGATATTCCATTGGTGATTCCAAGAGCTATAGTGCTAACCGAGAAGTGAGAAAAGATAATCCGCCTGATTGATAATTATTATAGGAGGAGACAATTAAAGTTTGACACCCGAATCAAATGATTGCTGCATATGAATAGAACTTCTGACTCCTAAGCAAAGAACAATGCCGTACTATGGAACAAATGAATAACGTTGAGTGAACTGGCAGGAAGAAATGGTTGTTTCAGAGAACTTGGAGAATCATAAGATAGATGTAGCTCATGAATATAAACGATGCTATTTCGACGCGGTTGATTGTAGGGAATTATTAGCTTTAGGTGAAGCTATATCTCATTAGTATGAAGCCTATTGGTATAAGGAACTCAATTTTAGATAAAAAGACTAGGGCACAGAATGTTTTATAAAGAATGTGACAATGTCTTTCTACTGTAGCTTTCACAGTGGAAGATTTAAGGTTACACAATAATAAGCTCACATTTAACTTATCTTGTACATATCTGGTGATGATTAGAGTCTAGGAGAGTACATTTCTTTCAGGCATTCTATCAAACTATTCATAAATAAAAATATAGAAACGTTCGACCACGAAAATTTATAGTCAACATACATGTAGCAATCCAGTTTCTCTAATACTCTTGATTGCATAATAATGGTAATCTCAAGGTCATTGGCAGTGGAATCTATTTCTAATTAGAATAGGTAGAGTTTACAAGAGAAGCTCCGAAAATTCGATCCGATTCAATAGATTATGGACTTGATTTGGAGTTTCAATTGAACAAGCACTGTCAAAACCACTTGCACTGAAATTTTTTAACACTGGCTTGAGAGTGCAAAATAAGTTGGGATTTCGTAGCATCAGAGAATGCAAATTATCGGATTTTATTACAGAATGGACAAAGGACTGAAATGGATTTATCTCAAATCTACCCACAAACTATTCGAACCAACCAAGCTCAAAAACATTTATTCACAAATAAAATGGTGACAGTAAAAAACACACAAGTGAATCTAGAAAAATAACTTGTTTTAATTCTTGTACTATTTTGCATAGTTATAGTTCCATTTTGCAAGTAGGAAATAAAAAATAATAGAAGAATTTAAAAACAACTACAAGATTTTGGAATTCAGCATGGCACCTTTTTAAAGTTTTTTAACAAGCATACATATTTTTTTAATATGTTCAGTTTTTGCCATTTGTTAAATCCAAATCAAACTTTAGATACTGAGTATTTGCCAAATCTAAGATTTTAAAATATGATTTGCACATTTCATTGCCATCCTTTTGGCATTTTCAATGTTTTGTTTCATCTTTCATTCACATTTTGTACATTTTAAATTCATGTTGTTCAGGAATTGGCATCTCAAAACCTTCACAATCTTCGTCAAAGGGTTACCAGATAAGAGAAAGAGCACCCAATTGACTTTCCTCCTCATCAAGTGCACATTTCCCTTAGTTAATATGGGTATGTTTGGTTAGATCTCTACCCGTGTGAGGAATGTGGATTTTTTCAGGTGGGAAAATCAAAATTGACTATAAATTATGTTGGGGATTAATAATTTTAGTAGATACAGATTTCAGGTTATCGCTACTGATAGCTAGGACATATTAAAGAGACTCAACCAGGCCAATGCCTCTACATAGAGCCTACTGGATGATGAAATAGAGGAAATTGAAATAGCTATGCAACGACTTGACATAGCATATCAGGCACTAGAAAAATATTGCCTCGTCAAACAGGAAATAAGATATGACAAACACTTCACCATGAGAAATTCTAGTGCACTCCGGCGTCCATTCCAAATTTTTTTAGAACTTGCATAGTACATCTTTGCATAGATTAACCAAACAGTTGTATAAATTTAAAAACTACAAAATCTTTTTTGTCTCTGCTCTTGTAAAAAAATCAGGCATTATGCACTGCTTAGCACTACTTTCTCCTTATTTAGACATTGAAAGATATTATGTAATCGAATGTTTTTTTTTTTTAAAATGTATTAAATTACCAACTTAGAATATATCTTTTGCTAAAATAAGTGCTTCTACATTTTTGTATATATTTTTGGATTAAACAAAGCCTACTTTGTTTCTATTATTTTCTCTTTGCTATGAATAAATAGAAATGTTCTTGAAACATTCTTATGTCTTTGTTAAGATTATTGCCTATAAAGAATATACATACATGAAAATAAATTATTTACTTAAGCTTCAATAAGTTGTAAATTAAGAACATATTTAATTATAAAATTAGAATAGAGATTGTGACATCAAGAATTGGCATGACTCTTGAACCTCCAAGGTACAAGTGCTAGTTATATAATGTGTATGTTTTTATTTAATAGGCTCAAAGATGAGCCACATGTGAAATCCAAATCCATGTTCAACGATTGCCACCAATCTTTTGAGGGGAGGATACAAAAGTTCATCTATTAAGGGTTAAATGTTTTCTTTAGTTCTATGATATAAGTTATTATACTAAAATGTTTGAATGTAAAAATAATGATATTGTAAGAGACATTAAGTAAGAAAATTGGTTTTCAATTGCAGATATTCCTTTTAAAAGAATTGCTTTTAAAAGAATTATTTTATTCTTTATTACTAGACAAATGTTTCTTATCGAATTATATATCAATAGAAAAATATGAAACATGTGGAAGAAATTTTTACAATAAGAATATAAGATCATTATATGATTCTAAAATGTAAACCTGAGTATTGGTCCTAAGAAAAAGGCATGTAAAAATGTCACAGAAAAAGGATAGGCATGAAGACAATCACAATAGTTTTTAATCCAAACTTTATCAATGAATTTTGGTGTATAAACTGGCCCTCAATTACCACTTCTTTTTCACTAAAGCCCACTTAATCAATGTAGCATCTTCTAACTAATCTAGAAGTTCTAGTTTCATAACTTGTCCAATCATTATTATGAAAAGAACTCAATGTGACCACTCAAAACCTTATACTAAAAATTGTTTCCCTCTTGATGTCAGGCTCATCCCTAGAACCAAATCTAAACATATCCCAATAATGTTTATAGGATTATAGTTAATACATTTGAGTTACAAAGGCCACATTTTTGTCCATTCGATAAGACATTTAATCTCATTTAAGACCACCAAGACAAAATCACTAATAGAATAGTGTACGTCATTATCTAAAGTTCCAACGCATTCATTACCTCAAATATAAATCAATAATGCACTAGTGACTACCTCATATAAACATCATATCATGAGTATAATATTTATCAGCTTATATGCCTATGAATACAAAAATGACCAGCTTAACACACATCACATCATCTCCACAATAAATGATACAAATACATGTCACATGTTTACATAAAGAATATATCCTAAAGTGATAACACATGTCACATTTTGTAAAGACTATCGTTGCAAAAGCCATGCCGCATCAACAATCCCCATAGTATGCAAAAACCAAGTAGAGTCAAAGTCATTTGACTATTGACCAGTCAATATTAGTTGATTAATTCATTAAATTTAATTAAAATGATACATATACATAGATGCTCAAGTCTAACAGAAACCATAATTTTGGTACTAGAATGCAAAGATGAAGTCAATTATGTTGACCATTTGACATAAGATTCAAAATTTATCGAAGAACACAAGGGAAAGACTATTGTAGGAGTTCTTTACCACCCTACCATGGAGCTATTAAGCTTTCTTAGAATCTTTCTTGATATAAAACATACTTAGCTCAGCATTGATGAAGACTAAACAAGAAAAACTAAGAGAAAAGCAATGGAATTGTGTCCACATTTTAATACAATCAAAAAATTTCATTCATAGTTTAGCAAGTAACACAACCATTTGGAGCCAATGAAAGATATCACATTTCTATCAATTACATAAGAAAATAATTTTTGACTCAATAATTTTCTTCTTATGTGTCCATCAGGAAGCATATAATAGGATAAGATAAACTTGTTCCAATATTAGAACTTCATTAGTTAGTTCAATCTTCATTTCATAATAATCAGGTAGTTCATTCACTCTCATAATGACCCACAACTCAATTCAATGTATGTCACAAAATACCTAACTAATGACCACACTATCAATAATCTTTACAAGGCTAAATTTGTGTGCATTATTTCCAATTATCTTATCTTAAAAAAAAGGAACAATGCCGCTATTGGTGCAAACAATAGCATCTATTAATCATAACTACACAATCATGTTCTTATAAATTGGACCTTTACTTAAAAAGTTATACTACAATGTCTCTTGAATGCATATAAAACATACTTTAGGAATAAATCAACTCATAAAACACCACTCTATAAGGTAGTAGGAAAGTTCTTAATTTCTCCATTCCAAATGAACTAATTGAAAGAAAATCACGTACTCATGCACGTGTCACAAAGGTCATATTCCAGCAATTCATTTTCAAGTTAAGTAAGAATAATAACACAAAATGATGAGATTTCAAATAATTCCATGACTCCTAGTGTACTCATTTGAGGAATATTACACAAAGATGTTAAATTTTCAAACACACTCTCTCCCTCTTTAACATAATCATTACTTTGACAACCCTTACAATAACATCTCGCATTACAATGACTAATCAACCCATGTACTCTTAATAAAATACCATTTCACAAATATGCTAAAGCAATTAATTATGGAAAGATTTAGCCCTTATTAGTACCTTTCATTAGGTAGGATACTATAGTTTTTAGTTGCTTTTGTAACATTACTTTGTTTTTGAAATTGTGTAGAATATGCAAAACATTATGTCTTAAACAATATTTCTATTAAATTGAAATTTTCTATAATTAATTTTGATTTCCTCGTTGGCTATTTTAATTTATCCCCATAGTCTTTTTCCTTTTTAATGAAAAAATTGCACATTTAATTCACTGTTCAAAAAAGGCTAACATTTAATGATTTAGAAACAATAAATTCTTATGAGATTTTTAAAGAACCTGGAGAAGTGGCTACATTTATTCAACGTCATCTGTGTTTCCACCTATCTTATGAGTATTTCCACATTATGCATGCATTCCACAGAGCAACACATCATCTAGTAGAAGCAACACATCATCTAGCAAAAGAATGCCTAGATACTTGGCATGTCATATGGTGAAGGCCATCATTGTACATGTCTCATTTTTATTTCCAAATTCATGCATGTTTAATTTTTAAAGCCTAATTTTGTAAGAGCTTAGCATAACTAGTGTGAAACAAACAATGAAGATGGCAAGAAGTAGTAGTGCTCTTTTAAATGCAAAACCTCTTTCAGGCATACAACTTCATCATCCTCTCCTCTCTTTTCTCTCTTCATTTTTATGCCCTACCATCTGGACTTCTATTAGCTTTGGGCAACAAGAATATGAATATAAAGATTTTTTAATTTATTTTTACAACTTTTTTGTTTCCATTATTTTGAATATAGTTGTTTGATTTGTGGATTGTATTTTATATACAATTTATTAGTCCCTTCCCCCTATAGGGGGGACTAATGTTTTCGCCTAAATTTTAGTATTAATCTTTTTGTCTAACTTTTACTATTAAATCCCATCTTGAGAATAGTAAAAATAGGAAAGAAATCCCATAAATATATGATGAGTTCTCATTTCTTATTAAACACTATTTTTATTTATGCCCTCTCATTGGCTCCTTGCCATTTTGCCAGTAGTCTTTATATCTTTTTCACACAAAATTGAGAGGAAATTCATATTTACCAATGGAGTGTGGCAAGAGGTTTCATCAACAAATGGAATTATGCATGAATGCATAATGACAAATAGAGGTGTGTGAGTCATGGAGCATCGCTATGCATGAATGTTGTTTATTACATTGCAGTTTAGTCAGTACTAGCAATTTACTAAGCAAGTGATTCCTCTATTCAACCATTACCTATAGCAAGACAACATCAGTACATAAGAAACAATTTATTAAGTACTAATAACATTGGGCCCAACATCTGATCGAGCAATGGAAGACTTAGCAGAAGCAAGGTTTCTTACTATAGCGTTAGTACCAGATCAATATGCAGTTTTTTGATCCACTTGCATCCTTTGCATGATAAGAAGCTTGCCAACAATGATTAAGTCTATTTACTCTAAGTCAACATATGATCAAGTCATATGAAGATGAAGTATAGTTTTTATTCATCTATCTCAATAATGTTGAGAGAACGGATTGATTTCTATCTGAATCAAGACATTACCCATGCAGCTGGCTTGCTCAGACTACATTTCCATGTCTATTTAAAACAGGTACACTCATTTGACAAATACCCTGGTTACATGTATTTTTAGGTATTTCATGTGTTAATCAACTTTTTTGGGTATGAATTTGATAGGGATGAGACGTTTGAGTGCTACTTAAATTACATCAAATAAGTGGGTGACTCGCCATGAAATGTATCATTACGAGTGATGGCCTTCAAAATTATTAATGACATAAAAGTAAGATTGGAAGAAGCTTTTAGTGGAATCATGTCCTATGCAAACACCTTGGATGGATGTGGTTTCTCGTCAATCAATCAACAAGATCTTGAACTTTTAAACTGCAACCATAGTTTTCATCTTATTGATTAAGTTTTTCATATGTTTTTTTTTTTAAATGGAATTTTAGTGTGTATTTTGAAGGCTAGAGGAACATTCTATCCGTTGTCACTAGGGGGATATTCTTGGCAATTTAGAGAAATCCTTGGCTTCACAAATTTAAGAATTATTCTTGATAATTTACGTGTGCTTAGTTTGAATGTAACTGAACATATGAGCATCTTGTCTCTTGAAAACTTAACATTCATAGATTCAATGGCTCTTTCAAGAAAACATTTATATATTTGTTTATTTGTTACTATTGATCTTATCAATAGGCATTCCCATTTATTTTGTTCCTTGTAGTATTTGATTTTCAGGTCGGTACACAATGAGCAAAGCGAGCTGCTTCTTGTTCGATAATAGACTGCACAACAACACGACCAGTGAACAACGACAAGATCCAACTCATGACTAGACATTTGCTAATCAACTTAACCTCATTTGTCCAACAATTACAATTATAAATAATTAAAAAAGGCTATTCGCAATCCAAATGTGTTGGACAATAAATATTAGGTGGACCTTCTCAATAGACATGAGATGCTTTTCATGTTGAATAGTTCATTTTGAGCATGTTGAAGATGGGTCAGCTAGATATCCTTATGGGTGCTATAGTTGCCTAGGTGGTTTAACCTAAGTGGAAGCAAGAAAGACACAATTGAAGCTAGCTACAAAAGCTAAGCCATAAGCATAGGCAAGACACATGTAGGGAATTTTTATATGTTGATTGGGTTTAAGGTTTTTGTGTTTTAATATTCTCGTAATAAATTTAATTTAATTTTTTACAATTGGATGTAAAGGTTGATTCTCACTGTATGCTCCTAAGAATTTCATAAATAACTTTTTCCTTTTTCAATTTCAACCAATATATCAAAACTTGAGTCTTCCTTACCAAGTTTTCTATAATTGTATTTTAGTTGTACGAGTTTGTAAACTATATGAGTTTTGTGTCAATTCTTAGATTTTCACACATTTATCATAGTCAAATTTTGTGATAAAATTTAATGTAACAATTTCTCTTAAGTTTTTTATTCTTGGTTTGCCAATGCTTAGATCTTTGTACCTTCAAATATTCATTAGAGTAGACATCAGTTTTATATATATTTTAGTGTAAGGACCAGTTATGTGTAACAACATAATGGCTATGGTAGATATGTTAGGTTTCATAGTCTTTATCCATGAGATATTCCATCCTAATGTGTCTTTCTTGTCTTTTTTGTAAAATTAGATGTCTACCTTCCAGAATAAAAGTATTAAAAAGAAAAAGAAACAGTTTCAATGATAGTAGAAATGTCTTAACATTTGCAATGTCCTATCCATTGGTATTAGCATCTATAGAAGTATTAGTTTTAGGGCTTCCCTTTTCCATTAAAATATTTAAAATTTGACCAAAGTACTCCCTTCAACAAAGGAAAGAATACAAAATTGTACAAAACCTTAAGTTGAAAGTTCAAACAAAATGCAAGATGAGAGAATTTGAATGAATTTGATTATAGATTAAAGTGTGGATGCTTCTTGTCCTATCCATGAAATGTTTTCAATGGATTTTGGAATAGATTAAAGCATGGGTGCTTCTTATCCTATCCATCTAATATTTTCAATGAACTTGTTAAGGCTTGAATCATAACTACATTTTGTGGTCTACAGATATTTTCAATGAACTTGTTAAGGCTTGAATCATAACTACATTTTGTGGTCTACAGAGTGTACCAAAGGGATAGGGTCAATCTTTTCTCTACTATTTTTATTTTAGATTTCAGAATTTTTTCTAATATCTACCCATCTTTGCTCCATTTTGTTCTCTTTTGATATTGACTTGCTATTGTTATTTACACAAAGTTTCATTTATTTTTGTTTCTTAAACCATTCTAGTCCTATGCTACATTCATAATTATGAGGATCATTCCAGTTGCTACTATTGCAACATGCTATCACCATTGCCCTACTACCATACCATTTAGCCCCACCACCTTTCAATATCCATGAGGATGTATTATCATTAGGAATCCTACCAATACTGTTGGTATGTCAGCATCACTTTCATAATGTGGAACTAGGTACTAGCAACTCTAGATGGAAATCAAAATAGAATACCATTTGTTTTGATAGCTTGATGGAAGATAAGTTGCATCATTGTCACCCAAAGTTGTATTAGAAAGACTACCATAGATAATTTGTTGGCCACATATATCTAGGTATTTAAATTTTGAAAATTGATTTTCCTCTAGATATTGTCTAGTCTTTCACTTGCTAAAGCCATCTCCAAATACCTTCCTCCTACCCCAGTATAGGCAGGGACTACAGCCACACATAGCCCTTGTTTATATAAGAACATACAAGAAATAAGGGATTTTTTTTTTCCTTAGTATCTATATTTTATCTATTGGTATCTATATTTCGCCTCTTAACAACATGTGTGTATCATAAATGATATTGTAGATATTTTTCTACTATTAACACCCTAGAGTTTCTAGGGTTCTTGTGAATATTAAAGCTTTGTATTTAGTATTAAGGACCGCTCCAAGTGTATTTAAAAGATAACACACAATTACAAGGATATATGGATGAAGTAAGGTAATAGAAGAATATTCTAATCTTAATGTAATTGATAACAAGTTATTCTAATTCTATAAAATAGCAATAATGTAGCTCAAAATATGTACAAGAAACAACCACCATCTTAGGAAAGAATCTAATCCTTCTTCCCACAAATTGAAGACAATTGTTTTGAATAATCTAGCAAGGATTTGTATCAACAAGAATAAGATATCTATAGGTCTTATACACATATATAATAAGACATAATGAATCATATTCAATAAATCTTATAGCTACAGGTCATACATGTTGGCAACTTTCCTCCAACTATCACATGTGGCTATACCATTATCTATATGTGAGGTGTTTCATGATATATATATCACATTGTGCATTGTTCAGATACCTTGATAATGTTCAAAGAATATTATTGATTATAAACATAGGAATTTATATTTAAAGTCTGTTTGAAGTCATTAAATTTTGGTGTCTCAAGCAGTGGAATTCTATCAAATAAGGAAAAAAAATATAGTGATCATGTACTAGAAGCTTAATGGTTTATAAGATAGATGTAGAAAATCTGTCAATCTGTGAGTTCCAGCCAAAAATTGGAAGGAATGGTGCTTGGAAATTTTAGTCTTTCATTCTAGAATCTCTTACATATTTTTCTTTCAATCTATGATGACCATCTAACCATACTAGAATTAGACTAAGAGCTCTATTATAACCAATTGGAGACATGGACATTAACTAGGATAGGAGAGACAAGAAGGCAACAGCTTTGACAAAATTAACACTTTTTTAAGAAGTGATTTTAGAAGTTTGAAATGAAATAAGTTGAGTGCAAGTATGGAAGATATTGAAAAATCTATATCAAAATTCAGATGATGTATGGATTATATCTCTCACCATTGAGTTGTATAATATGAAATTAACAAGCTCACAAGAAATAGTATCTCATCCAAGTAAATTGAAGGAAAAGAAAAATGAGTTGGCTTCACTTGGAAAGAACATAGAAGATAAGGATATTGTTAAATTCATATTACAAAGTCTTTTAGTTTCTTATCAATCTTTTATAAGGGGACCAGATACTGTAGATAAACTAAAAGCTATTAAATTTGATGAGTTGTGTGGTAATTTAATTCAAGAAAAATTTCAAATAAAAGAAAGATAATGTTGTACTATTGAGTGCAAATTTCAAGCATTTGTAATTAAAAGTAAACCATATCATCAAAAGGTAAAAGATAATAAATCAAATGGAAGGAATTGTAAGTATGATGATAAAATTAGTTCATCTAAGAATTGAAATAGAAGCAAGTGGAAATGCCACAATAGTCACTATTGTGGTAAACAAGGACATAAAGCTAATGAATGCTACAAAATAATTAATAATATAGAAAAGAATATGTTTACAAAATAATTTGATTCTAAGAGAAATGCCTTTTTTGTAGAACTTAAAGAAAATAGTTCTTTAAAAGATGAATGGATAATTGATTTTGGTTGCACACAACATATGTCACATAATCAAGAGAAATCTGAGTTACTAAATGAATGAAATGGTGAAGATATATACTTGGGAGATAATAGTCCTTTAGAAGTTAAAGAAAATAGAACTATTGAAGTGAGTAATGGAATCTTTAAGAATGTGAAGCTTGACCCTCAATTATCAACAAATCTTCTCTTTGTATTTCAAATTGCCAATCAAGCATATAAAATAGAATTTTATAATGATAAATGCTTAGTCAAGGATGTAACCAATAATTATAAAGTGGTTGCAATTGGTAGAGTGGAGAATGGATTATATAAATTTTAAGAATTCATTGAAAATAAAGATGTATGTGCTACTGCCAAGTATGATGATGTGAGTAGGTTGTGGCATGACTATATGGGTCACATTAACTATCAAGGCCTCACGCTTATGGAGAAGCTAAATATGGTGCATGGGCTCCCAAAAAGCTCACCTAAGGAAATGGTATGTGAAGGATGTACAATGGGTAAACAACATATAGAAAGATTCCCACAAGGAAGATCGTGGAGGGAAAAAACATATTTACATTTGGTCCATAGTGATGTCATGGGTCCTTTTAAAATACCCTCACATAGAGGTGCAAGGTATATTCATACATTCATAGATGACTACACTAGAAAAATACTATTCCATAAGTTTTAAGAGTTCAATGTTCTAACTGAAAAACAAAGTGGGAAATCTTGAAGAATCATAAGAACAGATAGAGGAATTGAATATATGAATAAAGAATTCTTGGGATTTCATAAACAAAATAACACAACAAAAGAATTTTCTTACTCACCATAAAAAAATGTGGTTGCAGAAAAAAGAAGAAGAAGGAAAGTTATAATGGAAATGGCTAGGTGCATGCTTCATTTTAGAAATATAGAAGTCAATCTTTCAGCTGAAGCAATTCATATTGTAGTTTACATTCTCAATAGAACTCCTACAGAGGTTGTTATGAACACAAAACCTAAAGAGGCTTGGAGTGGAAGAAAGCCTACTATGTCTCATTTCCTTATTTTTAGTTGTACTACTTATGCTCACATTCCTGATGAAAGGTGGAGTAAATTAGAAAGAAAAAGTGAGAAGTACATAATGGAGGGATATAGTGAAGAGTCAAAAGGGTATATGCTATATAATCCCAGTACAAGGGAGATTCATTGTAAAAGAAATGTTTGGTTTGATGAAGATATTGAAAGTAGTAATTTTCCCACATTTTCTCATTTTGGTATTTTTCTTGAAGAGGATAAATCTATTGGCACTAATGATTTAGATCAAAATACGACATCTCTTATGGAGGGAGAAGACATATAGGCTAAAGATTCAAGTAGCAATGATGATGAGGACACAAGGAAAACAAGAAAGACTCAAAGTATTTGAGAATTCTATCAAGACACCCCTAAGAACTTTGCTAACTATTCTTTTATGGTTAAGGTGATGCAAGTTGAGACCCCATGTACATTTAAGGAAGCTAAAGAAAAAGATGAATAGAAAGAAGGTATGAAAGAAGAGTACAACTCCTTGATGAAGAATTACACTTGGAAATTGACAAAACTTCTAGAAGGAAAGAATTTGGTTAGTTGCAAATGGACCTAAAAAAAAAGTTCACATCAAATGGAACCATTAAGAAATATAAGGAAAGGTTAGTGGCTTGTGGTTTCTCACAAGAAGAAGGTATTGACTATATTGAGACATTTACCCTAGTTGCTAAAATGGCTTTAATTTGTACCATTATTTCTTTGGTTGCAAAGTGTGGATGGAAAATGTTTCAAATAAATGTAAAAAGTTTTTTTTTGTATGGTGACTTAAAATAAAAGATTTACATGCAACAACCACCAGGATTTATTAAAGATGGTGAAGAACATCTAGTTTGTAGATTGAGAAAATCACTATATGCTCTTAAATAGGCTCCAAGGGTGTGGTACTCCAAAATAAATGAATTCTTTTGTAAAATATGGATATGAAAGAAGGAAAGCTGACCTAGATGTATATGTAAAGCATCTTGACAATGAAATGGTTATTATTGTCTTGTATGTGGATGATCTAATCATTTAAGGAGATTTAGAACAGCAGCAAACAACTCAAGCAAACTTGTGAGACAATGGATCTAGGATAAATGCACTATTTCTTGGGTATGAAAGTTTAGCAAGGTGAATAAAGGATCATGATTTCTCAAAATAAGTATGCTCTTGATGTAATGAAAAATTTCAATATGAGTGATTATAAATCAGTCATTATTCCATATGAAGTAGGATTAAAATTAAGATCGCATTCTACTCAAAAGAAGGTTGATAAAAAATTGTATAGGTAGCTTGTCAGCAGTCTCTTATATCTTACCATAAATAGATCAGATATTGCATGTGTTGTTGGTGTTGTATCCAGGTACATGACAAATTCAAATTATAATCAGTGGAAAGCTACTAAGAGGAACTCAAGGTACATGAAAGGCACTTCCAAGCTTGGCATTGAGTACAAACATTAAGGAGAACCTACTTTAGTAGGTTATATAGATTCTAATTATTCATGAGATATTGATGATAGAAAATCAACTTTAGGATACATCTTCCATCTTGGATCTGGACCAATTTCTTGGAGCATAAAGAAGCAATCAATAGTATCACTTTCATCAATAGAGGCAGAATATATTGGCACATCAAAGGCATCTCAAGAAGCTCTATGGATCAGAGTACTACTTGAAGACACACATCATCAATAAGCTCATCCAACCACCATATTCTATGACAACCAAAGCACCATCAAGCTTGTGAAAAATCATGTACAACATGTCATGTTCAAACACAATGAAATTCATCATCACTTTATTTGTGACTTAATGGAGAGTGAAGTAGTGGACCTACACTTATGTGGCACTAAAGATAAAATTACAAATATATTTACCAAAACATTATCTATTGTCAAATTTCTCAAGTTTAGAACCTTGCTATATCTCAAAGAGGTTGATGTTTGAATTCATTCTTGTAATAATTTATCCAACTTAAAGATGCATTAGTGGTAGAAATTAAGGGACTGTATTGGAATAATTACACAATTGAAAGAGTAGTTATCATTGTCTGCCACAACTAAACAACAGATTGTTATTGACCTCTTTTAGTCCATCAATCAGTGACAGAGTAAACTTGCAGTTCTGCAATCTTTTACCTCTTCCAAACATGAAGTCAGTTAAGATTTTCTTGGTTTTAGAAAATGCAAATGTCTCTATATAGAGAGAGAGGTAACTGCATTGCAATCTATCAATCAATAAAAATATTTTCTCTTCCAATATGTTTTGCGCTTCTACTCTTTGCTCTTAGTTTTATTTTTATTTTTTCTACACCGTTGTCCATATTAGTATAAAGAGTTGCAGTTCTATAATGAAAATGCATCCATGCACACTTAACTAGAAAAGTAATTAATATACAGAGATGTGAATGAAAGAACCTATGATTATTTTAGTTTCTCTGCAAAAGAACCAACCCACACAAAGTCCTTCAATTCACTCTTGTATCTAATTTCTGAGAAAGTTTGTATGTGTCCAAGAGATGCCTCTCATCGTGGTTTTTTCAATTTTCTAATACCTAAGGGTCTATTTGGCTATAGGAATATAAATATGGGAATATGAATACTTATTCTTGAATTCAAAATGGGGGTACATATTCCTATTCTTATTTGGTTTAGCTAGAAGTTGATGGGGAATTCATAGACTCAAAAATTTACGTTTTCTAAAATAAATAAAATTGAAATAGGAAGATCAGATAAAAGATGTGCTCTCCTAGGGTTTGTATGGCTTCCACCTGAATCCTTGCTGGTTAATGTTTTCTATCAGACCACATTTACTGCAAGACTATTTTTAGTTTTTAATGGCCGCGACCTTCTCTAGCCCAACAATGGATGCTAGTGCTAGAGTTTTTTCTAGTATTGGAGGGAATGGCTCCATTGAACAAACATTCATGCAAGTTTGTTCCACAAGGTAACTCATCTCTTGATATTTTTTTGAATGTGAAGGATTTTGATAGTAAAAATGTCTATTCATCAAAAAATTGAAATAGTAATACATATTCCAATTTCATCTATTTAGGTGGAATAACAAATGGAAAGAGTTCAAACCAAACCATGCAAGAGGAGGCTAGAAGGAATTTGGCTAATGGGAGCCAAAGAACCATTTTGGAGTGCTCCGTTAAAAAGAATGGAAGATAATATCCTACAATATAAGGGGGCTAAATGGAGCCCATAAAATAAAGGTTATAAGAAAATTATTGTTGCGAGTTATAAGAGTGCATGCATAGGAAGCTAAAGAAGAATCATCATGTTGTGAAGGATTAAGACAATTGAGTTATGTAGTGAGGAGTTACTGGAGATCAATAAAAGTGAGATGATTATAATTTAGATATAAATGATATGTTATTAACATATTAGTGCAAACTAAAAGATCAAGGTGTGTTATATTCTAACTAGAGTATCAAGTAAATTTCTTAATAAAGTGGTCCTAACAGTCCTATTGTAAATGTCTTAACAAAGTAACCACTTCAGTGATGTTGAAATCATTTTTACAAGTAGACTTAACAATCACACATGATTTTGGTAGAGTAGGCCCCTCATACGATAGATCATCAAAAGTGATTAAAATTGTAGCTACAATAGACACTTTATTTGTGTTGTACTAAAATTTTTGTGGGTGTCATCTCCATCCCAATTTTACTTTCACCTTGGAGGGTTTCTACATTATCAAATCTTGTGTCATGTTGATTACTTGTTTATGTGATTTTAGATGTTAAATTTTATATTACATTTTATTACATGATGATGCATGACTAAGGTTAAGGTTAATGTGGTGTGTGTACATTTAGTTAAATACGGTTTATATTTGAAGTGGTATAAGTGTTAAAGATCTTGATTCACACCTTTTAGTTTAGCCCACCCTCCCCCCCATCCTGCACCATAAGTAGAAAACCATATGTTATAATATTAATAAAATTTACATTCATAAAATGATATTTAACAATCTATATATAAAATAATAATATTTAAATTATTATTATTTTTCAATTTCTAATTCTAAATTATTATTTTCTATAATTATATATATTTAACACTAATGGTTCTTCCAGAGGGAATCCAGAGCTTGTTGGTATTGGGGGAGTGGCTCATTGCAGTTATGGTGACGTTAAATTCTTTTTCTTAATACATAAGAGTGATTACACTATCAATCTCATAGAGGCTCAGGCTATTTTATATAATGTGGAACAATGTTGCTTGTGGGGATGGAGCAAGATTATTTGTGAGTCTCATCCCAACTGGTGGTGAATTTGTTTTCCTCACAGAAGCTTGAGGATGTTAGTTGGCAGCTGGCCACTATTGTTAATCAAATTATTCCCTTTTGTACCTCTTTTGAGTTCATTAGGTTTACTTATATTCCTCGTGAATGGAACAGAGCTGTTGATTATTTAGCCAAATGGGCTTCTAGTCATGCTACAGGCTCGAATATTATGGATAGGGAACAAATTCCCTTTGAGATAGTGCAAGAATTTGATGAACTTGTTGCTCAAGATAGAGCTCCTTGTTGAGCTCTCCTTCTTGTATTTCTTTCTGTTTTAATAATTTTTTACCCCTCTTTTTCCAAATTATATATATTTAAAAATTATATAATTATATGAATAAAAACATATAATTAAGCCGATAGGCTTCATTTCTTGGAAAACAATGATCAGTTTGTAAGGATTTTCCCAAAAAAATGGAATGATCCCAAGAAATGGTGGAAACTAAGCATCGAAACTCTATTAGTAGTGGATAACTGGCATACTTGGTAGTGATATTTTGGAAGGATTTGTCTGCTTTACACGAAACTAATATAAGACTAATTTATTCGTTCTATTCAGGGTGCTAAATATACACATATCTCAGTTTCTGCACAGCGCATCCAAAATTATTGTGCAAACTATTCCATTTTATTTTGAGGCATTTAATGGAGAATTTAAAGGTAACTTTGATGAAGTGGGAAAAAAGATATTTGTGATAAGAGTCCTAATCATTCACTTTACTTATTGCTAATAGGCTTTCACCTTGGTGATAGCCCACCGGCATTTCCTCACGCAACTACTTCCCTAGGGTTGTCAGGATTTCCTGAACTTCGCCGGTGGCACCGGCTTGCCACTGTCGTGCTCCACGGCTGACTAAACACCAGAGGGGAGCTTAAGATGCTACGCAGTTGCTACGGAGCCAACCAAAAGACCATTAATCAGTTGATGGGATAACCGCTGTAGGGCACCGTTTCTCCAACCACAGCAGTTCGAGTGCCCACGTCTCCTATAAATTCGGTTGCTGAGGGGTTTGTGTAAGGTATGACTCATATGCTACAGATTAAACAGGTATTGTTCCTCTGCTGGTTGCTTTCCATTCTGTTTACATGCTTACTACTTCTCAACAGCCTTGCTTAGATCATTTTCTTTTGCTTCCTATAGGAGCTAGGTATAGAGTATAAGAGGCCGACAACAACGGCTTGGAGTTCTCCTGAACAATTGTGGTAAGATGACGTTATGCAATTCCATGTTTGTGTATTTTCTTGTCTTATTGAAAGCAATTTTAATTGATTCCCTATAAATGGCAACGATGATAACACTGGTATTTCACTTTATGAACTATGAAATAGATTTTGTGATTGTCATGGGTAAATAGCTCGAGACGCGTACACATTTCTTCTGAATTAGTATGAAAGATTTCTACAGTATAAGAGTCGAGATTTCTATATTGCAGGGGAAAGCTACACTGGTATGTGAAACAATAATTCTATTGATATATGTACACAGAGTATAGCAAAAAGTAGAGAAATTGTGCAACAGTTATTTTTTCCGATAAATGATTAGATAAAGTCTAAGTGATCCGGCACAGGTTTCTATGCCGTAAAAGTATACTGTAATCATAGCTTCCTAGAGTAATATATGACTTGGTTTTTTGAGCAAAAGGTGTTTTCTTGAGTATGGCAGCCAAGATGTTTTTCAAACTTGATATTTTCCCTTACTGAAGGCAGAAATTTACCTTATAACAAATGATTTATCAGAGTACTCTCAATAAAAATGTCTGTTCAATAAATCATAACTATATATTAGCATTAATGTTTGGAAGAATGGAGAATTTAAAATATTACTAGATGCCATGTAAGAAATGGCAGTTTGTAAGCCCATTTTTGGCTTGCCAGGCAAGCTGAAAAAGAACATAAAGGCATAGAAATTTGATTACAATGAGGGGATCTAGGAATGGAGACCAGCGTCAAGAGCTTAGACAACTCAAATTGTCATTATTAAATGCCAATTGTAATATCATGCTATCAAATGTACGTAGTTTTGCAACAACTACCATCGTCTATTTATAGTTATATTGATGGAAATATTCAAAAAATTAACCATTGGATACTGCTGCTAACAAAAGTATTAACCATTGGATACTGCTGCTAACAAAAGTATTATTAATATATATAGGTCATTTTAATATAGCTAAGTACTGCCAATGGGGCAGCTCGCATGATATATAATCCAAAAAAAGGAAAAATGCATACTCTATACACCAGCGGTGCAACACAAAAGTAGGACAAAGTTGTGCTGTCAATTTATCCTACTCAACTGGCATTGAAAATAAAGCATTAACAGACAACAGAACCATCAACAACCCTCAAAGGTCAGAGATTTAGATTTAAAATAGGAGAGATTAACTTGTTATAATGTCCATGCCAAAAGACTGAACAAATAGGCTGATTCTGTGGCTTTGATATTATTCAAAAACCCTGTTTTTGGTCCCAGAACCTATGGATAGTAGTGACTTCTTCGATGCTCTGACGTTGATGCTGGAATGATAAGCTAATCTATGAACTGAGCTTGTTTAATTACTGCACTGTGACTGATGGGGTTATAGTCAAATCCTAGTAGCATTTTGTTCGTCATATCTCTATATATGGATTATATGGATTATCAGCTCCAAACCCTAGTGATTCACCCCTTTGATGGAATGATTATTGTTAGCTGATCGGCCACCATGCACCTGCATAAATGAATTCTAATTCATTGACTTATCAATCCAAACACCCTCTTGCCTCCTTCTAAGGTGCCCAGGTTGAGTGATTGAATTCTAACTAAAGATCATTGCTCTATCTTCTACAAGGGGAGTTCATCCACATCAATTTCCACCATCATTTGTCCTAGCTAGTGAGAATGTAAATTATATTGGTTTATTTTCATGCTAGGCTCCAAAAGCGGCACCCAAAAATTGAGTGTCTAGATGAGCCACCAGAAAAACTATTATTATTTTAAAATTAATTAACAATAATACTCTTACACATATATATTATTTTTATTATTATTTGTTAGTTTTTAAAACATCTATGTTTTATAATGAATAATTATTAATTCTATATAAATGATGATGCCATCCAAGAATTGACCAATATTAATAAAAAGATCATTCCATCTCAAGAAATTCAGAGATCAGCCGTCACAAGTTGGACAACGTTCTTTCTCAGCTGAGCAAGTCTGGTTTGAATGATCTCTTGAGCCATTAAAAATCTCAACACATTGCTTGATTCTAAAACCCATTATAGAATATCTGTCGTTTATAGGCATGGTTGCAGAACAGTGCTCTCCATTGGGTGAACAAATTTGTTTTATGCTTTGTATCTCCTAGACGAATTTGGAAGATTGAGTTTGTTCTTTTTAAAACTTAATTCTGCTTCTTGATTCCTTCTGCCTGAATATCATTAGAAGAGGATTTTATCTTCTGGATGTCAGTATTTTCAAGCCTTAGTAAGTGGTAATTGAACCATAACAAGTTAAGGCCAGAGATTTAGATTTAAAATAGGATAGATTAACCTGTTATAATGTCCATGCCAAAAGACTGAACAAATAAATAGGTTGGTTTTGACGCTTTGATATTAATCAAAAACCCTATTTTTGGTCTCAGAATCTATGGATACTAGTGACTTCTTCGATGCTCTGGCGTTGATGTTGGAATGATAAGATAATCTATGAACTGAGCTTGTTTAATTAACTGCACTGTGACTGATGGGGCATAGTCAAATCCCAGTAGCATTTTGTTGGCCATATATCTATATATAGATTATATGGATTATCAGCTCCAAACCATAGTGATTCAGACCTTTGAAGGAATGATCGTTGTTCACTGATTGGCCACCATGCACCTACATAAATGAATTCTAATTCATTGACTTATTAATCCAAAGCGCCCTCTTGCCTCCTTCTAAGGTGCCTAGGTTGAGCAATTGAGTTCTAACTAAAGATCATTGCTCTATCTTCTGCAAGGGGAGTTCATTCGTGATCAGGAATATGCAGATTAGAACTGATTTTGAAAATGATGACCAGGCTTCTGCAATGATTGCCAATGATGGTACAGCCCATAAAAATGATGGGAGTGAAAATATACCTCCTATTGTAGTGGCAAAGAACACAAATGGTAATAGGAATGCCTAGTAAAAATTTACACTTTAAATTACACATATTGTTACATGATTGTGACATTTTAGTTTCTATTGGAAACTTAAATTCATTTTTTAAATACTCTGGTGGATTTTAGCACAACTGGTGGGGCATATATTTTATGAACATTTTGCATTACTTAGTATGAAAAGAAAAAAACCTCATTTGTGGTATGGGCACAGCTACATTCATGAGACCAAGGGATGAAAGGGAATTCATGTTTGCCATGTTGATGTTTTGAATGTTCAACAGTGAAACAATAAGTAATTACAATGATAAACATCATCTGTTGCACAACCTGACTACTTGTTGAAGTTATGCCAAAAGAGTCTAGTCAAGGCCATCATTATGGGTGCCAAGAAAAATATTGAAGGAAGCTCAGTAACATATAATATCCAATATTCCACGTGCCTATGTAGAGGACTAAAATGAACAGAGAGCAAAGTACTCTTAACAGCTGTGAGGAATATAAGTGAATACTAAAAGGTGAATTTTACTATTGAGCCTACTGGTACATATCAAAACTAAGCTCAAATAAGTTTGCAAAAGTATTCGTGGTCAATAGATAGTTAAAATGCTAAAAAGTGATCTTTCCCGCCTAACAACTAAGAAATATGATTGTAAGCCAAACAGAGGAGATGTAAAGCATCCCAATGTGTAGAAGAGAATTCAAAAGATCAGATGTAAAGCATCTCAATGTGTAGAAGAGGATTCAAAAGATCGAATGTTGTCCCATTTGCCATCACTCAATCAAGTTAATCTTTAGCAGTTCACTAATTTAATGGAACAAAATGTTCGTATCCTGAAAAATGACAAGAAACAGAAATAAGCAATTTTTGTTGCCTATAAACAATTGGCAATGAACTTTTCCTAAGGAGTGCTTCCAATTCTAATTTGCTCGCTTTTCTTGCTGATAGATAGTTTTTCAAACTGTTCAAACAATTTCAACATGGTTTTTTTGCTTGTTTGTCTCGTTCTCCATGTTTGCTCAAGAAAATGGTACATAGTTGCTTTGGGTATGAGTATTGTAAATTCTGGGATGGATATTTATGATTTTATCTACGAGATCAATAAAAACTATCATAACTTCATCTTTGTGCGCACATAGGTATTCTGCAATCAACAGAAGACTACAAACTATCATAAATTCAGGTTTGTCCACACTTAGGTATTCTGCAAACAGAAAATGACCAAATTTTTGGCATACGTGATTATCAATCATTTGGATCTTTGTTTATCATGTCATTGCTTATGAGAATATATGTTATGTAAGATGTCAGTATTTTGCTTGCTTTTCCTCTTTGACTATCCTATCTCCATCCTTGCTTGAAAGACATGCCTCTTGGGCATAAAAGATCTCAACAAATATGCTTTTCTCAAACATCCAACTACATTCAGTAGTCTAATCTACTTTTGTACGTTCAACGATCTAGCCATGCAGTGGCATCAGAAGATGCAGATTGATGTCATTACCATCTCCAACACCAGTCCAGAGAGTGACAACAAGGCACATGGAAACAATAACGATGCAGAATCGAAGGTGGGCTCTGCACCCGTACACCAATATGCACAGGGCAACGATGAAATCGATGAAGTTTGTTGCAACATTGTGCGATATTCTGAAGACATTGTGTGGGACATCAGGTGCGTGTCTAGCATAATGGAGACCGCTAGCACCATTACCATCGAAAGAATGCAACATGCTATTGTGCAATGTGGCAGATGCCTTCCAGAAGTCATCGCGTCAAATTGTACATGGAAAGTTCTATGACATGGACATGTTGGGCATATGGAAACAAGCATTTAACTGTTATTTAAATAGAAAATGGCCACCTAAATGATGGCTAGGATAGTATACCCCAAAATGCTGCACCCCCAGATTTGAGTGCCTATAAACATAATTGTCGATAAATGCAAGGATAATTGTACAAATGTAGTCAAGACCAACCCTGCAAATCTCCAAGAAATGTAAAAACAATATTGTCTCATCTTGTACGACTGAATTCTTGAAACAGTGATACCACATCCACGCAAATATGTAAAGCGGTAGCAAGTGTAAGCTAAATATCCATATGACATACCGACAAGTATGTAAATACATAGTAACGTTAGTAAGATGTACAAATAGTAATGTACAACTCTGTTATATATATCAGCTTCTTCTGTCTGTAAATGGTTCTGAAATGATTTTTCTTTGCAAAATGACTCTGTACTAAATTAAGATAAGCTGATTCATAATGATGGTTCTAACTTAATCTCATGGCGAGTACTGCAGACATTTTTTCAACTATCATGCACCAAGAAGATAGAGGATGCAAATGGCTTAGTAAATATGTATTCAAAATGTAGAAGCATAAATAGGGCAGTCAAATAGTGGGTTCAATTTCAATATGAAGCAACTTGAGAGCCACGTAGGGACTTGATATTGTTGCATTTTTTACATTACATGTCTGTACTATGTGAATAGTACAATATGAATGCAAATGAGCATGTCATTTTCTTTTATAGTGATGTCTATTGTGACGGTAGAGCTTGGTGCCATATGGGCTTTAGTTTTGGATGTTATGAGCAGCCTGCTATGTAGGACTGAGCCATGATTTTTTCTTCTTGTATTTCTTGTTGATAAGCTCACTGTTTTTCTGAGTGATGAATTCACTCAGCCTTGTTCTTTCACTTATATTTCTTGGTGAGAAGTATCCCCTACACTGCTTATTTGGGAGTACTCTAAATGAGTTCAACTCTTCTTGTCATAGGACTTGATTGTTTTCAGATGTCCTATTTGTAGTCTTCTTTACTAATAATAAATAATCCTCTCCATGTGACAGAATTTAACCAATTTTCACAACTAAGATTCTAGAAATAATCTCCAGGTAGATAAAATAAGAGCTTCTTCTATTTACCTAAATGTCATGGTATATTTATGTAAAAAATGTAACTTTGCTTCTATTCTGGTCTGCATTTTACACAAAAATGATCAAGCTAACCTTCAAATTTTAGGCAGCCATAAATTATATTATTGGTTACAATAATAAATATTTTGAAATATCCCTCTCCGTGCTTGAATGACAAAAATGTGAAAGTGATCCATCACTGCCTAAACACAAGGTCTGTCCTATAGTCCATTACCGAATCAAGAGTTTTTTCTAAAGAATAAAGGTCTTGAGAAATCATCACCAGGCAGCTTGTTGAGTATAGTATATCAGAGTGAAGAAGAAAGGTCTTAAGAAATCATTACTAGGCAACCTATTGAGTATAGGATAAAGGTCCATGTTTGTATAGTCTAGCTGGTAAACAATGTTAACCTTCAGGGGCCAGTGTTGCATCAGTTCTCCAAACTATTCCTTATATACTAACAAATGCATAAGTTGAACATTATCTTTGGGCCTATAATTCACATAAAATCATATTTAAATGGCATTGATCTATGCGCAATCTAAAGCAGAGTTTTGAGTTAAAAAAACTCATATAGCCCTAGACTACCTCGGTGAGAGCAATGTTCAATTTACAATGGGCAGTGCCAAACAATACAATAACTGATTTCCCTTCCCTTATATTATGCTATCTTGACCATATTTTTACCTCTACTACAAATTTAGAAATATCTACTATACCCTAAAACCAATGTTTTCAAGCTTGATCCTTTTACATTTACAGTGTATGCTAGGAATGCGAAATAAAAGCAATACATACGGTAAATTCCAAATTTTAGATTATCTAACAAAACCCATGATAGACCTCATATAGATCCTTGGCATTGTAGCAGAGATGAACAATTTCCATTCCTCTTATAGGAAGTCTATGGCTTTTAGCTCTCAGTTTTTTAGTTTTAAAGTATGTTATATAACTCTGTGTTTGACATAGTTCCTTTTTTATCTGAACATATGATCTGTCTGTGATCATTCAGTGAGAGTGATTCATTTCAGTTGTGTTAGCATGTGCGATATACAAAGGATTCTGTATGCAAAACATGTGTTGTTCAATTCCTCAAGTTACAACTTTCAATATAGGGTTGAATTCTTCTTGTAGCTGGGTAACATCCCACTACTACATCAGAGACTTCTCACGATTTCTCCAGCATATCTATGCATTTATATCAACATGTAGAATTCTATGTCTAAGACAGTTCCTTTTTTGCTAAACATATAAACTATGTGTGATAATTCAATGAGAGTGATTCATTTCATTTGTGTTAGTATCTGCGATATATGAAGGATTCTGCATGAAAAACATGTGTCGTTCAATTCCTCAAGTTTCAACTCTCAATAGAGTGTTGAATTTTGCTATGTTTCCAAAACATATAATTCAATATTTCATAATTAGAGTGGTTTCTATCATAAGTGTGACTACTTGCTGATATCCACTCCACATTTCAGAACAACCGGGCCAACCAAAGAACAAGGCATTATGGACATGCTGACACCAAATGCCATAGGTTAGCTGAGTGCTGGACACAAAATTGTGTCACCTACCGTGCAAATATTTTCAACCAATAAACTTCAAGAAGACCTAATCGAAATGGAATGCCATATGTTAGACATTTCAAATGGTACACGTGCACCAAGCTTCACTGCCTACAAAGTACAATGAGAAAATTACTCTTGGAGAAATCACAATTGGCTCAATCATACAACTATCAAAATACACCTTGTCAGCAACAAATACATCCCAGTAAGATAAGAAATCATACAAATGGTATTCTTGCCTCCCATACTTAGCTCAATGCAAAATATAATGTTGTTATTCTCATATTGTGTCAATGTGAAGGTGGATAATTATTCTTGCATTGGAAGTGGTACATCGAACTCATGATATAATTGGATCACCATTAAAGCTCCCACTGCAAAAAACAAACAGAAAAGTACAATTGAAGAGCAGCTAGCTACCCATGAACAACGAAAATGTCGCTTTAGCCTCACGCTGCCACGACCACTCGAAGACATGTCAGATGCAATTATACTGATATAGAATATAAATCCATACCAACCATGGTGGAACATCAAGGTCCGTGTAACTATGAAGAAGGAAATGCATCACTACAAGACACAAAGAGGAGCAGGCCAAATGTTCAACGTCGATGTAATAGATAGCGATGGCACCAAAACTCATGTGTGTTGCGTTAACAATTTAGCAAACAACTATTACGAGAAAGTACAAGTTGGTTGCACGTATGTCCCTATCTAGAGGTACAATAAAACCTACAAATAAATTGTACAACGAATTGAAATATGGATTGGAAGTGATACTACAAGAAAACTAAAAACTAATACCATGTGAAGATGACCGCACCATCCCAAGCCATCAATTCTGCTTCAAACCACTTGACCTCATTTCAAGCATGCCCGACAACTCTGTGGTTGATGTCATGGGGAATGTTATATGTGTACAACCAACCTATAAAATAAGAAGAGCTAATGAAATAGAAGTTTCACAACATACTATATAGTTACTTGATATGACTCGTACACCAATTAATGTAACACTCTAGGGACTAGCAGTTGAACGAGTGGGTGGTGAAATGCAAAAAAAGTACTATTTACAGGAAACCACAATTCTAGTAGTCAAAGGTGGTCATGTTACAGAATTCAATGGCAAACTAATCAGCACTACAAGCTATACGCATCTAATGCTCAATGTTCAGACACCATAAATGGAGCAATTAAAATTATGGTTCGATGAAAATGTGAATGATGATGGTCAAACATCAGTCAGATACATGTTAGTACCTCCTCCAGTAATGAAGATGAAAATTAGTGACATACATGAACAGACCAAGAAAACACCTCATGCTATAAGATGCATTTTAAGAGCAACTACTCTAGAGATCAATACAATCAAGCTCTCCTACCCAACTTGCCCCAACCAAGCAAGAGGAAAGCAATGCAAAAAAAATTGACTGAAAATCAGGGCGATGAATGGTACTGTGGGAAATGCGATAAATACTTCACAGAATGCAATTACAGCTACATGGCCCATATACAATTAAAATACCATACTAGAGAGCTATGGGTAACAACATTCAACAAAGGAACAACACAACTGATAGGAATGGCTACAAATGAATTGCTAGAACTGGAAGACTTAGACGTGGAAGATAGACCACAACAAGTTATCAAGGGCATATTAAATAAGTAGTTCATATTTATTGTAACATGTCAGATGCAAACATATGACAACAAAGAACGACTGAAGGCTTGCATCGTTCAAGTAGAGTCCCTAGACTTTGCAGGTAAGAGTAATAGAATCATAGAAGAAATCTGTGAAATCAGTGCCGAACTATGAACTATCCCACTAGCATGAAGAATATCAACTAGATGCCAAAAAAAAGAAAAAAGAAAAGTCCAACTACACTTTGTTCTGATATTCTATGTATAGTGTATAGCATGTCACAACGTTGCAATTGAATCAAGCATTTTGATGAGATTGAATTCACCATCATTACATAGAACTTGAAATATTGCAACTCGTTATATAAATCTTCATGTTGTAATTGAGTTTGTGCTTATGATTGTACATCCTAGAAAAATAAAATAGTGGAATATTCTATTCTATTTTGCAATTACAACCAATATGCTGCAGAAAATTGAAAGTGCTATATGTATAGTTTTTAGAACAGCATAATGAGTTGTAATAAACTACTAAATTCATAATAAAATGTAAATCTTTGTGATCTGTGGTATTATTCCATTAATAAAATGTACAACTTTGAGATTTACAATGTAGAGTACAATAGTTAAAAGAACCAAGGTTGTTGGACCATCTTGTGAAGTTGTTCATTTTCCACGGCCTCTATTGGAGTCAAATGATGCTAGATATAAAACATGATCTCATTAACTCTTCATAAATATGCATTGAACATAGATATACTGATTTATATTAAACTATTCAGGTATTCAGACATTATCATTTGCAAGAGTCTGTTAATAGGAACTGCTTCACCTTTTCTTAAGTGACTATAAGGTTTAATGGAGTTATAATTAAATTTAAACTAATTTTTGGTGTCATGTACATAAGATACATACCCTAGTGAAGAGTTTTTAAATGTAGTGGTCCAACATGGTGTAAATAGACACCCCATACAAACTTCAAGAGGATATATATTTCATAGTTAAAGACAATATCAGAGATATGGTTCCATTGAAAATGTGCTACAGAAAAATACTAGTAAGTTTGTATAAATGGATAATCTTATTTATGATTCAAATGGAATACTTCAGGATGACAACCCTTTTCCACAATCCGTCAATAAATGAACTTGTAACAATTCAATATTTTAAAGCTAGAAATCAATAGTTACCCAATTTTAAAAATTATAGAACTACAGTAAAACCTCCACACAGTCATTAAGAATTCTTTTGAACTCATATTGAACAAGGTAACCTATCACCTTGTACCTACATGTTGCTAATAGCCTCTACAGGCAAAACCCTTGAGCTGAAACTTTCTCTTATATCTGATCAAGCAATCAGCTTTCATACGTTGACATAAACAAGAACATCTAATACCAGTCCTCATTCATCTCATGTCAATAACACAAGCAGAGAAACCCTCAAGGGCTGCGAACGATATGGAAGAATAATCCTTCATTTCAGAGAGGGGTAATGATAATACACATTTTTCCATTTGTAGATTTCTTCCAAACAAACTGTTATCATTGAGGTAATGAACATATTTAATTATAAACAACAATATTAGAAAAAAGAGTTTAATCAAACTCAAAACTACAAATTTGTAAATTTTAAATTGCATTCTCCTATAGATGAAATCCCCATAGGAGTTTGGGCTTCAACAAAATACCTCTGTTTGAATCTAGCCCTTATTGAAAAAGTGAAAAATCCCTAAAAACAAATAAAAGGAAGAAGAGAATTTGTTTTTTTTTCTTGACAAGTTCTTGAAAAATGTTGTTGAAGAAAAGCTCCACACACACCATAGGCTTTAAGATATTAGAAAAATTATATTGTCCAGACAAGCCCCTGGTCTTCTAGGAAATCTGTAATCCTACAAAGGTGCTACACTAATGGATCCTGTTATCTATAAATTAAATTTATGTTTGCTGCTTTCTATGTTTAGAAGTTTGGCCAGTCCTTGAAAATTAGCTTCACTACTTCCACAAAATAAGTTCAATTATATTTTAAGACTATTCATTGGCTTATTGTTCATTGCAAAAAGTGATTACATAAGCTTACTGTATGTGTACATAATATCAAATAAAATGATATTGCTGACCTTGTGCCCAGAAATGTTGCGACGCAGGGCTAATGTGACAATTGAAGTCATTGAACACATAGGTCCATACAGTACTTATAGTGAACAGCAATACATCTCTATACTCGGACAACAAGCATTGGCACAAAGACAATTGATCACATATCAACAGCCATTGCAATGCAATTTAGACCATATATTTACAGACCCGAGTATTTGAGAATTGCTGACTTGTAGTACCTGCAATCTAATGAACATGCATTATGTTCCAACTAAGATATGGTTCGAATCAACATCCATAGAAAATGAATTAGAGCATGGTTACTTACAAGCTAGAATGAAATGTGGATAGAACAAATGTTGTAGAGATCCCAAACAATACTTTAGGATTAGGTAGTTTGCACTACCATGGTGAGATATTTAGGCTACAATTTGCCTTTAGTTTGAACACAATGTGGAATCAATAGCTAGTACAAAGGTGGGGTCCAGAAGGAGTCTACTTGACCCTACCAATAGAAGAGAGGATACAAACAATCACCATTAAGAAAATACCAACATGGACACATATAGATTGTCTCTTTTCCCAAAAATTGCATTCTAATTTGGGCATCTTGGGACTTCAATGTTGTAGATTTGAGCATGTATATTGGTTTGATGAAATATACCCAATGTCAAAAGAATTTGTACAACCCCAAGTTGTGTATGATGCCAACTACCTTGACCCTGTGTTGTAGACTAGTCAACTAACTATGTCCTAGCCAGAAATTATCTTACATATACTACTTTTTTGCCATCTACAATGTAATGTTTGTAATTATTCCACTACCTTAGTCTTGTCGTAGGATAATGCTTACACAGCTACTTTCATGTAACTATATAATCACTCTGCTGTAATAACCTAACTATTGTACTACTCTATCATAAGCTAATGTCTATACAAGTGAGAGCTAAGCTACTGATGATACATTAATACATGTTGTTGTTAAAGAGACTACTGTACAAGTAGTCCATTGAAACAGAACAAAAGAAAATTAAGGAAATAGATGTAACATATGTTACTAACATTGTCGGTGTCATAGTAATAGGTAGTCTTGAAGCTACAGTTAGAGCATATACAACTTTTGATATTTTCACACTCTCACTATTGAATGGGTAATACAATATACGAGTCAAATAGACCTACTATTTTCAAATAGTCAATTTTATACTACTTCATATCATTATGCCTGTTTATAATCATGTATGTCAAAATTAAACAGTATTATTATGCTTGCTTAGAATTATGTATGTTGAAATTAAACAGTACTAATACTGCTACAGTAATAATGCTTCAAGCCAAATTTTGTGTGCAATTGATAGAATGGATCCAAAAGACAATGTTGAGCTCAAGTGACAACAATGCCATGTATGAAGTAGAGCATACTACGCATGACATAAAGAAGACATATGTCCATGTAAAAAGATCAAGCAAAAACAAAGGACCGCATAGCAATATGGACCCCAAACTATACAAAGCCCATCAAACATCTTCACCAACAATCCTAAGTTTAAAGAGGCACTACAAAAATTCTGAAGTAGAATAGATGCCTTGGGCACATTAAAAACATGCACCATCTACAAAGAATCATACCCAGGGATGGCTTACTAGTCTAAAAACTCAATAGTCACATCCAAAAGATGCCAAAGCGAGTGTGCTACACACCAGTTTACATAGCTAAATAACATGTATCCAGGAGAGCAACCAACTATTCTAGCAAGGTTGACTCAAGTAGAATAAATTCTTATTGCTAGGGTCAGCCCAATCTTGTAGGTTACACATGCTATGGGAGGGCAATATAAGTATTGTAGCCATACAATAAGTTTTCCCCTAGATATTAGCAACATAGCAAAATAGCTTCCCCATAAAATTCAATATTTAGATGTCCTCATAGTCTACAGGTCTAATGAAAAAGGGCACTCCTATGAGTGTTATGTAAGTAGGAATCATGTCTGAGAAGAATTGGAATATTAAATTAAAAATGATCCACTATATCGATATGTATATATCAACGCTGACCACCTAGCACAACTTCCAGAGAGAAGAACTGACATCTCAGACACCCTTCATACCATCAGAACAACCGATAACTTAACAAATAATCAAACAGAAGTAGAAAGTGAAGAAGAATCCACAAATAATGCCACAACAAATACATCATCCTTTATTTCAACACTACAGAATAAGTAGTGAGAGCTAGATGTTATCAAAGAAACATTAGATCTCACAAAAAAAATGTTGACACAGTTGATTGGCCTGCCATAGCATCCTCACCGATCAATGAATATGACACAACAAGACTACTCGATATGGTATTCCTAACATTGTTCCCAAATGGTGTTGTGCTCCAAATACAACCACGACTAAAAGAAGTCAAAATACATGAATATATTGTACACCTACTCTAATTTCATGACCAAAAATTTGGAAGACATCCAAGGTTTTGTTACTTTGTCTTAAATCTAATGATGAGACATTGTAGCAAAAACTTAACCTCAATATTTATAAAGAAAAATGCCGAAGAAAATATGCCAACAAACATGTTTGACCTACGAGCCCATATGAACATGCTTCTTGACAACCAATTAGCTTAAGAGCTTATGCACTACAGTGTTACCATGAGGGGCACATGACCATATGGAACACAAGATGTAAAGAACTCTCCAACATGATCCACTAGCTGGGCCCACCTACTCTATTCTTCATACTCAGTACCACTGATACAAAATGGCCAGACCTACAAAAGATTCTCTCAAGTGACAACAGACTGCATCAACAATTGGGGTGACAATGCTTAGAGAATGTGATCAACAACCCCCACCTAACATCATTGTACCTACACTAGTGCTTTACAATATTCCATGAGAAAGTAATTGAAAAATTGTTTCAGTTAAAAGAATACTAGCACAGATATGAATGGCAAGGCCGAGGCACAACACATATTTATGGGTTTATTTGGCTAAGCAATGCCCCAGATATGATAAATATTGACTGGAATAATAATGTTGCCATGTAGAGGAAACACGAAAATTCTTTGATGTATACATCACCACATGGAACCCACGTGAAGCAACAAAAAGGAGTAATACAATACACTGGTCTCCTAATGATGATCCTTGTCTCCTGGACAACACCAACATACTTACAACAAATGGCTTTACAGATTACATAGAAATTCTTAATCAAGTACAAAGACACACTAAATGTAGGGAGGGGACATGCTTATAGAAAAAGGGTCAAACAACTGAGTGCCAATAAAAAGCACCTTGGATAGAACAAGCCTACTCAATGTTGACGCATGATGAAGTAGGTAAAACAAAATATGAACTTGCAAGAAATGATGAGATACTCAATGTACATAACCCTAAAATGCTTTCCATATGGAAGGAAAACATTGATTGCCAAGTAGTAACATCACAAGACCAAGTACTCAAGTATATAGCAAAATATGCAGCAAAAGCAAAAAAAAATCAGAGACCTGCAAAGAAATGTTAACCAGAATATCCACCAACAATCAACTAGTAGAAACAACCATCAAAGCGTATTAGAAATTTATGATGGAACTTGTACTAGAATGGAATATAAGTGCTCAAGAAACTTGTCATATGCTACAAAAATTTCCCTTGGTCATATGCAACAGGACGTTTATGAACCTAAATGTAGGCAGAAAGATGCTACATTGGTTCACACAAGAAGCAAATAGTACACACATACAAAGTAATTACTTACAAACATATATGAGCCAACCTCCAAGAATGGAAGCAATAACATTAATCGAATCAGCTAGGACATTCTCATATGCAACACAATGACATGGTGACAAATGGCAGATAGAAAAAGATACATCTATCATTAATGTATACCCCAAACTCTATAGTATTCTAGATAGAGATTCTCAACATTTTGAAATGTTTTGTTGGAGTGATTTGCTACTATATAAGCACTTTTGCAACATTGAAAATGATATTGGACTTACATCAAATGCAATTATTGTAAACTGGTACCAACTAAATTCAAACGACTACACTATTTGGCATGTACCCCGCAACATAGAACCCACCTCTGCAACATATGACCATGATGACAATGAGAATGAGATAACGTCATTAGACAACATAGAGATGCAAGAATGTGAAGTACTATTGTGAATGGGTCATACAAATTATAATAATCTCAATGATAGCCAAATGCTCGAAAGACGTGACTTTGACAATAATCACTATTGGGTAGAGCATACTATACCACACAATTTAGATGATTCTGCATCAAACTTTGTACTGACCAACAAAGATTGTGAGGCTATATCTATACCAATAGAGCACAATGCACCCAATCATACATTATCAAGTGACCAAGAGAAGGCCCTCAACATTATTATAGAGCATTGTAAAGGTGACTTGCCCCGCCCACTATGCATGGTAATCCAAGGTCCAGTTGGAACTAGAAAATCACACCTAACTAAATGCATTTTCCATTCACTAAATGATAGCATTCAAACGCAATGCCCCTAAATCCTAATACTTGCGCCGATAGGAGTAGCTGCATTTAACATAAATGCAACAATGGTACATTCAACACTCAAAATTTTGATCAAAGACATGCATCCACTTAATGGATAGGCACTAACAACATTTCAAGAAGGCATAAGTATATCAAGTACATCCTTATTGATGAGATGAGCTTCATATGCCCTAAGCTACTTCTAAAGATTGATACAAGGCTATGCAAAGTATTTCCCACTGAATAATCCACTCACTTTGGAGGAAGATCCATCATCCTAACGGGAGACCTTGTACAACTACCTCCAGTAATGGACAAACCCCTATATGCAACACACTCAGACACTCTTGCAATTTGGAGAGAATTCACAACAGTTGTTACGTTGCGCACCATATTTCACCAACAAGGTGAAGTGCCAATAGAATTTCACTTCAAACAAGCACTAAGTAATATACGTAATGCTGAACCCATGTAGCAAGACTGGGATCTACTAATGATGCAATGCAAACATCGCATATCGCATGAAGAAAGCAAATAATTGAACAATTCAATCCATATTCTTGCCACAAATGATACTGCAACTGCACAAAATAGAATAATGTTAAAACAACTCAACAACCAATTGCCATGAGCATCGCAATCAATATCTGCAACAATAAAAAAGGCCGTACTGATGAAGAACAACTTGTGAAAAATGTGCTCTTGCATAAGAGTCAATGCATAATTCTCATAGTCAACATATGGACACAAGCAGGCCTTGTTAATGAAGCACTTGGAAACATCATTGAAATTGTGTACAGTCCTAACTGCAAACCGCTAGACATTCCTATGTACAGTATAGCAAGGGTTGACAACTATACTTGGTCCAGTGTGGAATCCACAAGATCCAAAATGTGTTTCGATAACACCAATTACACTAGGCAACTGAAGGCAAATACTAATCACCATGGTGTGGGCTATCACAATTCACAAATCGCAAGGCCTCACACTCCACAAAGAAACAATTGATATTGGAAAAATAGAACGTTAGGGTCTAACATTCACAGCCATGTCACGAATCAAATCAATAAAAGGACTGCACATTGACCCACCTTTCTCTTTCGATAGATACAAAAAGATGCACAGTAAACCATTTACAAATATTAGAAAGAATGAAACAAATTGCCTCCAACAACTTTGTTGCACAAGTCACTGCAACACATCTTCATAGTGTATCATCGAGCCAAGCAAAGAGAAGTAAATTACATAGGTATTACATACTAATCCTCCTATTTCTAAAACTATGAAACACATATTAGTATTGACTCCATATATTCATGTCTGCAAGTGTAGGTACTTCTGCACATACACAAATTGCATCTCCAATTTTGATCTCAGGGACTTCCATGACTCACTAGAACTTGATGGTAAGCCTGGGTATCCTACTGTGTGTTCAACCGCATTAATGTGAGCTATTGTACTCCAAAAGCATTCAATAAATACTTAGCCACTATTAATTCATGATGAATTTATTGCACTTTCAGGTTACTGTTTCTGATTATTCTATTCCACCCCCAGTTAATACATACTTGCACATCATACTGTAAATACGCTTGCAAATGTAATATGGTCTCTTTCTCAACCTTCTTGGTCCACCTAGGTAAGAGCCACATGGAAGAGAGTTCAACATCCTAGTCCCAATTTATCAAAACTTATATGCTACTTCAATGTCTAATATCATTTAATCATGCAACTTCAATTTGTTTGTGTGATGGTAGTTCAATGATTTTCCAAACACGATTTTCAATTCAGCACCAACAATTGCACTAATAATTGCAGTATTCCTAGACAATACACTACAAGTCTAAAAGCATTCAATAAATACCAAGCCGATGAATTTATTATGCTTTCAGGTTACTGTTTCTGATTATTGTATTCCAGCCCTAGTTAATACATACTTGCACATCATACTGTAAATATTCTTCCTCAACCTTCTTGGTTCACGAAGTTAAGAGCCAGATGGGTGAGTTTAACATCCTAGTCCCAATTCATCAAAACTTGTATGACACTTCAATGTCTGATTTCATTTAATCATGCAACTTGAATTTGTTTGTGTGATGGCAGTTCAACGATTTTCCAAACACAGTTTCCAATTCAGCACCAACAATTGCACTAATAATTGCAGTATTCCTAGACAATACACTACAAGTTCACAAAGCAAAGAAGGATAAGGGAATGCCTTGGTGGTTTAAATTTGGAACATTCAAAGAGGATAGTTGTAGAGGAGTTCTACACACTTTCATTCAATCTCAATATTTCTTCCCTCCTACATGTGAAAATATTTTGTAACCTTTTATATATTTGAGTGTACAGAGTAAACTGGAATGATTTCATCTCAAACATGAGAGTAAATATGAGGTTGATATGAATTCTGGTAGCTCATTGATCACTGCTTGTGCTGTTGGCAATTAAAATGTATCTTTCCTCAATTGCACTTATGAGATGGGCTTAAATTTCCTGTTGATTGTTTTGTTCATCAAACTTACATCCACTTTTAATCAAAATGAGTATCTCATTCAAGCATGGCAAACTTTCTTGGCATGCTTGCTTCACTAATCTACTAAAATGATGAATAGTTTGAAATTTAAATTTGACGATTTAGATTCTTAAGATCACTGTCTAATTTTTAAGTTCCAAAAGATTTCACTCATAGGAAATTGTTGTGTTCTCAGAATTTCTTCATTTGCCTCAAAGGTTTTAGAAGAATTCATCTTCCTCAAGTCTAAGGACCAAGTTGTGTTTCCCAGTCCTTCCCTATTTTATTTCGTTAGCAAAGTGAAATGAGTATACTGTTACACAAGTTGGAGGAGTTCTTTAGTAGGTCTAGGATGAAAATGGTTTCCAATTCTGAGTATGTAGAAGGGGATAGTTTACGTGAATGTGGGATTTTCGCAGTTCAGAAGAACTATGCATTATTTTTAAGGAATCTGCTCTCTGCCAAATCTATAATTTCTCCTACAATGGATGAGAAAATAGTGTTCTCAGAATTTCTTCATTTACCTCATAATGCTTTTGTAGAATTCAATGCCTTCTAAAGAGTAGGGATTGGAGACATGGAATTGAAATTAAGTACTAACCCAAAGGTAAGGAAAATCTTGTGTTTCTCAGTCTTTTCCTTTTATTTTCAAGCATAAGTGAAATGAATATTACTCTCCTCTCTTACACAAGTAGGAAGGGGTGTTTAGAAGGTCCAGGATGAAGTTGGTTGCCAATTCTTATTATGTAGGAGAGGGATAGTGTACATGACTTTGATGTTAACATAGTTCACAAGAATTATCTATTGTCTTTAAGGAATAATTACTACTAAATCTAGATTTTGTTCTACAGTTTATGGGATTTTTTTCTAGTGTATGAACAATAAGGAAAAAATCCCACCTCTAAAGAAGAAATCTTTATCCCTTCTGAAAAAGGAATTGCTTATGCAGACATCAAAAGGGCTCATAAAAAAATAGTTTTTACAGTTATCAATTAGATTAAAAACCAGACTACAACTGTATTCTGATCTTGTTAAATCTTGCTGCTCTTTTCTATGCATATTGATGGAACTAACATGAGTGGAGGAATTACATTAATCTTTGTTTGGCGTTAGATTGTGCACACTGCTTGCATACTGCAGAGGAGAATTATAAGCTTGTGCAAAGTAAATCAAGCAATTATCTTGCGTCCTTAGTTCCTCTCGAAGTCATTTTACTCAATTAAACACAGTGCTTGCCACTCAGAATTTATTGAAACCATCCAGCCAAAATGCAAGAGTGGGTGTATGATTAGATCGTGGGGGTCGAGTTGTTACTGGTTAATAAATGTTCAATAGTTGTGAAAAAATGTCTCAATCCCCCATATAGAGAGAGGGGGGTCAAGGCCGAGGATATGTTTATTACAAGAACTCGAACAACAGGGTTGTTGATGTGCTGACAGAGATGGAGGAGTGCTCCAGCTGATTTCTACAAAACAAAATTGCCTCAAAGTTGCTACAATATATTTTTTCCCTTTTGCCAATTTTCAATTCTATGTTGCAATTCATCTTGATTTAGATGCTAGATATGGACACCTATCGACTGTACTCTTGGACCGTCTTGGGGTACAAGTGCTAGTGTAGTTGCTCGTAGGTGACAAATACAACCTTTCTCTTCAAATTTTTATCATGATTAGAAATAATAGGTGTTCAGTCTTTATGTATATTTATTTACACTTATAATTTTAATAACTGATAACTTTAGATGATTGTTGGAAAAAAAAAAAAAAAAAAAAGAGGGGTAAAAATTTATTAAGACAGAAAGGAATACAACAAGGAGAGCTCAACAAGGAGCTTGATCCTAAGCAACAAGATCATCAAATTCTTGCACCATTTCAAAGGACAATTGCCTCCTATCCCTAATATTCCAACCCGAATCATGACTAGAAGCCCATTTAGCTAAACAATCAGCAGTTCTGTTCCATTCACGAGGAATATACGTGAACTTAATGAACTAAAAAGAGGTAGAGAAGAGAATAATCTGCTTAACAACAGTGGACAGCTACCAACTAACATCCTCAAGCTCTTGCGAAGAAAGCATGTTCACCACCACCTCGAAATCAGACTCACAGATAATCTTATTCCATCCCCGCAAGCAACACTGTTTCACAGCATATAAAAATAGCTTGAGCTTCCATGATATTGTTAGTATAATCACCCTTATGAACTGAGAAAAAAAATTTAACATCCCCAGAACTACAACGAGCCACTCCGCCAATACCAGCAGGGCCAGGATTCCCACGGGAAGAACCATCAATGTTAATTTTCAGAACTCCACAGGGAGGAGGAGTCCAGTGCCCATCCCAGTTAACCTGACCCTTCCTCTGATGGTGAAGCTTCTTGGACATAGAAGGAAACGTATGAGCAACAGCCCCATCTTGAAAATGAAAATTGAGGCGATTACAGATAGCAAGATCAACCAGATCCATACTCCCATCAAGTTCACAGTTCACAAGAATAGTTTCCTGAAGAGAATGTGATATTTTCCACCAAAGATGCAAAACACCAAGCCGAATATCTTGGAATATGCGATGATTCCTCTCCAACCAGATATGTCAAAGCATGAAAGATGGGCCAGCAATCCAAGCAGCATGGAGAGAAGAAGACTTGGAGGGAGCACTACCCAAGCGAGCCCAAAACTCTGGCAAAGAGGAAGCATGCCGACAAGAGCAACCCCAAGCGCTCCACCAAAGGTGCCATATCTGAATAGAATAGGAGCAATGGAAGAATAGATGGGAGACAGACTCCTCTCCATGACCACACAAAACACAATAAGAGGGGCCCTGAAATCAACGTTTAGAAAGATTATCCCAGGTAAGACAACGGTTGTGAGCCACTAGCCACATGAAAAAATTGCACTTGGAGCAAGAAACTTTATTCCAAACTTGCTTCCACCAAGGGACCTCAGCATCCCCAAATAATTGTCTAGTTATCTCCTGATACCCAGCAGAGACATGATATTTACCAGACAAGGTACCGCCCCAAGCCAAAACATCTGGACCAAGCAAAGAAGAACACTCTCTAGAGGCCAAAATTTGAGAAAGCTCCTAACGATCCATGTCTGTACCACCAGGAGGCCAATCAGAAGAATGCTTCCATCTGTAACCAACAACAGGTCCCAATTGATAAGGAGTCTTGTAGTGAGCCACTTTATCCCATCCAGCGGTCAGAAAAGAGTCGCAGAGAGGCTGAAGATGAGGGTATATGGATAAAATGGAAGGGAATCCATCCCAAGCATCAGACCAAAACAAAGCCTGAGAACCTCCTTTACATATCCAGAATAGACCCCTCTTCACCAACATCGCACCTGTCTTCAAAGTATGCCAAACCATTTAGGCACGACCTTCAAGAGGAAGTGTAGAAACAGAGCAAGGATCAACAACATGAAAATATTTATGAGTGATAATATGAGCCCAAAGTTGATGTTGTCCAAAGCACCATCGCCAATAAAGTTTAGCAGCCAAAGCTTGACTACTCAAGAGAGCAGATTGAAGACCAAGACCACCCTCCTTTTTAGGCCTACAAACAGTTGCCCAATTAACCAAGCTCCATTTAGTACTACAAAAATTACCACTCCAAAAGAATTGTCGAGAAAGAGAATCAAACTCCTTGAGAAAGTGAATAGGTGCAGCCTGAACCATGCTTCTATAAGTAGGAAGAGCTTGGATAATAGCTTGAAGAAGAGTAACCCGGGCGGCAGTAGAAAGCTATCTATGAGTCCAATGATTTACCTTATTCTGAAGCTTGGTAATCAAATTTTGCCAGAAGAGACGTGGCTGCCTAGAAAAAACAATAGGAATGCCAAGATAAGTCAAAGGAAGTGACCCAATCTGAAACCGTAAGATACCAACAATCCTGTGCTGGATAGAATCAGGAGTGTTAAAAAAGTAAATGGAAGATTTGTCCTCATTAACTTTCTGGCCTGAAGCTATCAAATAAACGTCCAAAGAATGTCGAAAGGCTTTAGCTTCCTTGATCCTAGCAAGACTGGCAAGAGCAGAATCATCAACAAATTGAAGATGGGAAAGAGAAGATAAGCCATTACCCCACTACCAGCCTTGAATAGAATTCTGGGACACCTGATGCTTAATGAATCTGCCCAAGCCTTCAACCATGATGATGAATAGATATGGGGAGAGAGGGTCACCCTAGTAGAGGCCTCTAGAAGCACCAAATAGTTGAGAAGGTTGACCGTTAATAAGAACAGAAAAAGAGGCAAAAGTAACACAACTCATAGTCCAACTCACCCAGTCAAAGCTAAATCTAAAAGAAAGAAGAATACTCCTTAGGAAGCTCCATTTAACTCTATCATAGGCCTTAGCCATATCTAGCTTAACAAACATGGCTCTCTCCCTTGAAGTAGCCATAGAGTGAATAGCCTCAGTAGCAATAACCACCCCATCCAAAATTTGTCTGCCAACAACAAAACCACCTTGTTCTTCTGAGATAATAATGGGAAGCCACCATTTCATTCTCTTAGCAATCAACTTAGTAATAACTTTGTAAACCACATTACATAAGGCAATTGGTCTAAAAAACTCCAATTGATTAGCACCCTCTCTCTTAGGAATAAGAGTCAAGAATGTAGAGTTCAAAGCTCGAAGCATCTGCTTGCTAGCATAGGATTCCTTAACCACCTCCAACAAATTATGATTAATGATGTCCCTAAATTCTTGAAAGAATTCAACTGGAAAGCCATCAGGACCAGGAGCCTTCCCCTTAGGCATGCCAAAGACCACCTCCTCCAGCTCTTCCAAAGGGATTGGACGCATGAGATAATCATTCATTTCCTGAGCGATAAGAGAAGGAATACAGGACAAAATAATATTTTCTTCATTATAAGTAGGAGGAGAGTCCTCAAAGAAGAGGGTAGAGAAGTACCAAATAGCCTCCTGGAACAAAGTTGGCAAGGAATTTAGTTGGATACCTTGAGAATTAACCAAAGAAGAGATAGTGCTCTGATTCCGGCGAGATTGCACTGTTTTATGGAAAAAGGCAGTGTTTCGATCACCTTCTTGGAGCCAATCAACTCTAGCCTTTTGCTTCCAAAAAATTTCCTCTCGAAGTTCCCATTCTTCTAGAGCTCTAGAAGCAAGGGATTCAGCCTTGCCAAGATCCTCTGAAAAACCTTGATCTCTAATCTCCCTTGTGATGACATCAAGATCTTCTTGAGCAAGCCTCTTCATAAAGTGAAGGTTCCCAAAGCATTGCCTATTCCATATCTTGAGCTGCCTTTTAACATATTGAAGCCTTTTAGAAAATAAGAACATTGTAGTACCATATGCAGGAGCACCATCTTTCCACCAACAAAAAACAAAATCACGAAGAGAGGAGTCACGAAGCCACATCAACTGGAACTTAAAAGGAGGATGCTTCAGAACACAAGCCCCTATAGCAGAAAATTTTATTGGCCAATGATCTAAACCCCTCCAATCAAGGATTTCTGAAGAGATAGTAAGGGTGCCACTAACCCAGAAGCAATAAACAAGAAATCTATCCAGACGTTCTGAGATAACATCAACACCAGTCCTACAATTATTTCAAGTATAGAGACCATTAGAAGGCTTAACATCAGAGAGATGCAAAAGAGATATGTGTTGCCGAAGAAGAGTAGAAGAAGGCCCCAATCTAGCCAAACCACCATGGATCTCCAAACTTAAAACTGAATTGAAGTCCCCTGCTAACACCCAAGGATGATAAGGATGACAATTTCTAACATATTGAATATGTTCCCAAAGTTCCTCCTTTCCCGCAAGATCAATAGGTGTATACACATTAGTAACCATGATTACCTCTCTTGAGTCTAGAGCAGAAGCTACCATAGATAGAGTTGAGCAAGAAGACATCTAGCCAAGGGGAGAAATTTTTTGAGGATCCCAATATATAGCTAAACCAGCAGCACTTCCTGTTTCCCCAACACACTGGCATTAGCCACGATACCAAATACTAGAGGCATGTTGGACCATAGACTCCATAAAGAGCTTAGTCTCTTGGATACAAAAAACATTAGGACTATGATCAACCACCAAGTTATGAATAGCCTTTTGTCTAGGGATGCTATTCAACCCCCTTACATCCCATGAGAGAATAATCATCATTGGGTAGAATTGGGAAAATGAGAATCCAAAGGTTTCACTGAACCAGACTCAATCAATATATCTCCTGTGAGTTTAATCTTCTCTTGGTCTATTTTGTGCCCACTCCTTAGAGGGGGAGTAAAAGAAACCCGCTTAAAGGGTTGAGGCATCAACCCCAAGGGGAGAGGAGATCCCTTACCCTTACCTGATGGTAGCACATCCTTAACCAACTCAGCCAAAACAACATCATTATCCTCCAACACTGCAGGAGTCACCAGAGCCTCTGTCACAGGAGCTACAGGGACCTCACAGTTCTGGTATACTATAACTTGGGATGCCCCACAAGCATCATTAGGAACAGATCTCTCATCTAGGAAAACTAGATCAGAAGAGATAGGAGGAGGAATACACTCCTCTAGAACCATACTATCTAGCACCTCAAAGCGGTTAAAACTTGAATCAGATAATCTTTCTTTCAAAGGCCTCTTTTGACCACATCCCTTAGCTCGAGGGCGAATAGGGGTAAATCCATCCTTATCCTGCATTTGAGGCTTACCCTTACCTGTAGCATCTTGCAAACTCATCCCCTTGGTAGTATTAGCCATCTGAGATTGTCCTTTCCCTGTAGTATCTACCAAACCACCAGCATTGCCAGCTATAGAACCATCCACTCTTTTGAAACTCGAGTTACGAGGGCATTGATGCTGTAAATGACCATACTCATGACAAATCCGATAGCGGAAAGAGAGGGATTCATAATCTAACTGCCGCACCCAAGAAGAATCCCCCAAAAAAATTTCCAAAGAATCTGGTAATGGGTTATTCAAATTAATTTCAACACAAATTCTAGCATAAGAAATAACCTTTTTATCGAGGGATTGATGTGCGACCGCAGCCGGCTTCCCCAACAAAGCAGCAATTTTTCGAAGGATGTCTTCACGCCAAAATTCCAAGGGAAGACGAGGCAAGCGAACCCAAACTGGCACTGTTGAAGGGAGATCCTCAGCAAAATTAAAACCTGAATGCCAGGGTTTGACAAATAACCCCACATGGTTGTAGAAATAAGGACCTCCTTCAAAAAAATGATCATGATTAGACATGCAAGAGAATACAACAAAAAAATAACTATTCCCTGCCAACATAAGCTCCATATCGCCTTCCACCTGCCATGAATGGCGGATCCATGCCTCAAGAGCAGATAGGGAAATTTAGATTCCAAGAAATTTGCATATCAAAGCATGCTTGGTCCAATAATCAATGTCCTCCATTATAGCTATTGGAGGAATAACCAGAATAGGGTGATCATGGCTACGCAGAAAATAACCATTAACTTTTTTCAGCTTGGAGCTCTCCCCTAAATAAAATGATTCAGATCGCATTGCATGCATAGTTGGAGAAGAACCATCTGTTCTCACCAACGCAGAAGAAATCCCAGGCCTTTCCATGCAAACAATAAAACCCCAATCCGAAATTGACTGCAGAAGATTTCCAAAAACACCCACGCAAATTATGTCCAGATGATTGTTGAAAGAACATTTTGGTGAGAATAAATTTTAATCCAGAAGAATTTGTAGGAAATATATGTGCCAGAATCTATTCAACCTCTAGCAAGTATTGGGAATTTTGATTGTATTTCAACTTCTATCAAGTATTGTGATATTTCGATTGTATTTTATATAGACTTTGGATGCGGAGCATTAGTTAATGTTTAAATTTTATGTATTGTTATTCAAAAACAAGTTAATTAGTATATGCATTTGATGCATCTAGTTGAGCATGAAGAAACAATGGATTGGTCTATTCTTCTCTTACATATATGCAGGTGATGACTGCGACGAGGACAAAATAAGAATGAAAAATCATATTTTGATTTACTCAGATCGAAGAAGATGGTCATCATTAATATAGAGGCTTTGATTCCAAACAATTCAAACTGTCCCAAGAAAGTGTTTCGGTGCTGGAAAGACGTCGTTTTCATATAAAATGCCACTAATTTTTTCACTTACTCTCGGACAATGTTGAATGGAAACAAATGTGCAACACGTGAGCATCAAATTAACTTTAAAAGAAATTCTCCTTCTATGAACTAGAGTGGAATAGAAATTTTCCATAATTCGTATAAGAAAATGACCATAGACTTCAAATAGATAAGTTGAATACAAATATTTATTTCATGACAATAAGATACAACAATGCGCAGGCCAAAAATACATGATAGTAAAATTATTTCTGAGAACACTTTTATCACTGCATCTAGTGAACTTAAAATTTGCCCATGTGAAAGCCTAAATAAGTATTTATCTAGGCGCACTCTCTGCAGGAGAAAAACTGTGAACTCTTATGCCTAATGATCCAAATATAGTACTAAGTTGTATCAAAGCTAATGAAATTAAATATAAAATTAATTTGTGTAAATTAATTTTCATAAATGACAATTTCTTTTAACAATATATAGGGTCAATTAAATGAAAAATAATATTTCTCATTCTTAAGTATATATTAATTTTTAAAATCTAATTTAATTTTAATCTAATTTTTTTAATATAAATTGTAAGGAAACTTGGCAACAAATAATATAACTATTCCGACATAACTCATAGATCTTAAATAAACATGGAATTAAAATTCACATGCAAGAGAATAGACAACATACTTACAAAATTGTGATGCAAGATATATCCTAGGAAACTCTCATTGAGAGAAAAACCCAGCCTCCAAAAGCATCCATCACCATGTATTATTTAGCAAAAATATCATTGCAATAAAACCATGAAAGCCTTCAAAGCCATAATCACTACTGAGCAATCTATATGAACAAACATGAATCCACACATCTCATGCCATGCTTCCAATCTTTACAAAGTCTCACTTGGCTAATCTGTCAAGCCTTGTCCCGCTTGACTTTTGCCTTTTGTCTTCTCACTCTCTACAACAACTACCCTTGTGGTTGCTTATATAGTAGCAAGTCCCACAAAACCACCAAGTGGTATTACATAAACCATGTGCTACCTAACCCACTAACCCCACATTTAATATTAGGCATTTAATTATTTTTTCCAATATTAAATAATTAGATAAAATATTATCACAATGTTAGAATGCAACTCATCAAGAATATCTCATGAGAATCTTTACATGTTGCAAATCCATCTAGGTACAACATTACATAATAAAATAAAATAATAAAATATAACAATATTATGCAATGTGTGCAACACTCATTATCTCAATAATCTTCCACTTGTTTTATACATTGCATAGGGGCAATCCGTAGCCACATAAATGAACAATGGAACAATCCCTCCTAAAACATCCACTATCATGGATCAAAGTACACAAAGTGCTCTATCCTAGTACTTGCAACAAAATCAAAGTATCCAGCATCTCAAACATGAATGATCTCACCTCCTCTTATGTTATTGCCACTAGACATACATAGAAGCCATCCAAAGAAAAAGCCACCCAACTTGTCACATCAAAAGATCATAAAATCCTATACCAGCTGAAATGCCAAGCACAAAAAAAACCTGATCCAAAGGTAATTACATGTATCCGTAGTTGTCAAAATATCCATAGCTGAAATAGTACCCATAGCAAGTGCCAAACCCATCCAACTATCCATACCTCCAAAAGTATAACAAGTGAATCTTACATCATCAACATATCCAATCTGTAACCTGCAATCACAAGCCTCAATAGAAATACCTACCACATATATACCAAGAAGCTCCCATTGCAAAAGATAATGTCAAAGCTATAACCAATCCATTCACAACATCTGAAAGGAGTGAATCCATGTAGTCTCAAGGACATCCACAATACATAAACTAATACTCTGCAAGAACAAGTCTCAAAACAAGTCTCCAACACTTTCCTAAGTTCTCCACAACCAACAGAGGAAAGAGATAAATGAATAACAATGTCATCTCTCACATGACATATATGAGCACAAACTAGTGATCACAATCTCTAACCAATCTCAAATCCAATGTAAGTGAAATTGAACATCTAGAAAGATAACCAAGACCAAAGAGAGAAACTATGCAAATCATAACCTATATCATGTCCTTCTACACACACCTCTAGATGTAAATTGTGAAAGTATGATATCCTCCATTAAACCCCAATCAAGAAGCCTCAACAACACCCAAACCATACCATATAACTACTCAAGGATGTAAGCCTCTCACAAGAAGATCAAACTCATAAACCATTCCTAAACCAAGGAGTAACCATTTTTAATACAAGGAATATGCCTAATATAAAACTATCTCTCAAACTCAACTAACATAAAAAACATATGCAAATGGAGATAACCAATGCTTTACCATCTCTCAAATGAACCTTCTAGAACTAACTCATGTATCATAACTCAAGATCCATATCCATGAAAGACAATCATAAATATAATGCAACTGAGAAAAATAATGGGCTATACCTCTCAAATAGTAAACCACTGAGTAGACCAAGAGTCGAGGATGTGAATGCTCATCAAGATACCAAAGTCTCCAACCAAGACTCATCTAAGAACAATCTCTTCTCAAGTCCATATCAGGTGATTGCTCCTTGAACTTCCTACTAAAACCATCAACTGTCCCAACAAATACTTCTCTAATCCAAGAGAAATCAGCATCACCACCATCTCTAAGTATCCATGAGCACCTATAACCAATCAATCCATGCCAACTCCAAATGCAACATTACAATATCATGAAGTATCTGGCTTATGATCAATGTACTCAATACCAATAAACTAAACTACGATCAATGTCAAAGTTCCAACCATGGCCTCATGAATATAAATATGACAATATGATCTAACCATCTCAACCAAAGAGATAACATGCTCCAAATGAACATACCAATAAATGTCACAACTCTAAACACATATCAAGAGTATACTATGACAATAATGAAACCATCCTCATACCAAGGATAACATGCCAAATAAAAATATCAACCACACCTTTACCAAGAACCCTGTGAGTCCTTAAGATGCAACCATCTTCACACACTACATAGAAAACTATCTCCACATACCATGAAGAACCAAGTGCACCATGCAAATGTCAAAGATGCTTCTATAGAAACAAGATCTAAGACAAACCTCCAACATTTGCAAACACTCAATAAATATATCAATGCCAAGAAAACTCCCACTCAATCGTGGTATTGAGTCACCCATGGCATCATAAAATCCATCTTCTACATGAAGATCCAAACCAAACCAGAAACTAATCCTGCATTGTCACCTCATCACTATCACACGCTCCCACTAAATTGTGTATCCAAGCTATCCATAACATCATGATGAAAATATCCTCTTCTAACCATGAGAATCAACCAAGGCATCAAATTATCAAAGAACTCAAAGTGCACATCATGAGCTCCTCAAAAGAAACCAAATAACCATGATCCTCAACCAAGAAGATATATAACCATAACAAAATCAGAAATTCAAATCAATGAACATCAAGGATGTACCTATATATCCAATCATGTCATACCAAAATCTATGTCACTATGATCACATCCATGAACCAAGTATCTGGCTCTCAATATGTCCAACCTGTCAATATAAAATAGTCAACCACAATCTTCCACCATGATTATACTTGGTAACAACATCTCATCCCTTCTACATGAAGAAAACAAATCATGTGACTTAGGGCATAAACAATCCAAATCCAAGCCACCAATCTGAATATGCATCAATAATGAAAGATTAATGGGCAAAGAAAACTCGTAACCAAGCCCTAAATGCTAACTATAAGTATAGACCACTTACAGTACTACACAACTTGTAGATCCAACAAGTCATCATACATATTCAAACGAAATACTCATAATCATATCATTATGAGACCAATCTGAAATATGAACTAAGTATAAAATGATATCAAAACTTAAATCTCCAATGCCATAAACTCACAATGTTACCATAGTCAAAAAATATATAAACTATTTATATTAATATATCACCAAATAAACTATGCCAAATCTACACCAAATCTAAAGCAATAGGTAGAGCTCTTTAAGAGCTTTTCGTTGACTATGTGAAGTCTAAACTCTGACTCCATATGCCCAAGTTATGCCCTAACTCATGCTAAAAATAAACATCATCTAACTTTAGGGCTCTTAAAAAATAAAAAAAGTCAAAATCATAGAACCAAACCTATACCAAGTTGTTGTGCTCTAAATTAGCTTTCCAATGCCTATAAGAACTCTGAAATCCGATATCCTAAGAGAAAGTTATGGCCATTTTACTAAGATAGTCTTATTACCATTTTCACTGCAATTTTTTACCTTTTTTTTAATGATGAAAAATTCCGCTGGGATTAACTTTGATGGCCATCATGAGCTGAAACCAAAAAAACTATTTCATTTCTTCTAAACATGGCCAAACTAGGGCATATTATATATCAAAATTTATGAAAATGTCAACCCGAATCCAATGGTGAGGTATGTTTTTACTCAGGAGGTCATTTCTACAAGCTACCTCATAAAACTCTCATTTAAATGAAATAGCCAAAAAAATCCTTTTGTCCAACAATTTCACATGCCCAAATATTTTAACTTTCCATCATAACAACAAATCCAAAAACTCTTAGATCTGCAATAAACAACTCATATATCTTGCTCTTTCTTTTATCCTCTCATGCATTCCCATGGATTCAATCTAGGGTTACAATAATAAAACCATAGCTCTGATACCACTTGTAAGGAAACTTGACATTAAATAATATAACTATTTCCATATAACCCATAATAGATCTAAAATAAATAAGGAATTAAAATCCACATGCAAGAGAATAGACAACATACCCACAAAATTGTGACACAAGATATACCCTGGAAAACCTTCATTGAGGGAAAAACCTGACCTCTAAAAGTATCCATCACCATGAATTATTCAGCAAAAATACTATTGCAATACAACCATGGAAGCCTTCAAAGCCATAGCCACTATCGAGCAATCTATGTGAACAAGCATGAATCCACACATCCCATGCCATACTTCCAACCTTCACAAATGCTCCCTTAGCTAACCTGTCAAGCCTTGTCTAGCTTGATTCTTGCCTTTTATTTTCTCACTCTCTACAACAACTACCCTTGTGGCTACTTATATAGTAGCAAGTCTCACAAAACCACCAAGTGGTATTATATAAACCATGTGCTACCTAACCCACTGACCCCATATTTAATATTGGGCATTTAATTCTTTTCCCCAATATTAAATAATTAGATGAAATATTGTCACAATGTTACAATGCAACTCATTAAAAATATCCCATGGGAATCTTTACATGTTGCATGTCCATCTAGGTACAACATTATAGAATAAAATAATAAAATATAACAATATTATGCAATGTGTGCAACACCCATTATCTCAACATAAATTTAATATTGAGAATTTATGTTTTAATAATTAAAAATAATGTACTATAATATTTTCATCTTAATATTCTAATTTTTTATTGATGTTTGGGAATTTTACAAAACAGGAGCAGTGAACTTGGCAAATTTTGCAAATTTTAGCAGAGTTTTTGTTTTGTCCTTTTTTGGCTCTGGTTTTCTCTAGATTCTCTTAGCCGACAAAGGTGGCTTCGGCAGGGGGGGAATGGGATTAGCGACGGTGGATAGTTGGATGTCCCCATATGAAAGATGTCTACAGGTGATATTTCTAACCTAAACTCATTTATATCGCAGATCTCTACAAATTCTCCGTTGGGTAATTTGGTGCCTCCCATACCTCTGTCCTCAGCACCTGGCTTTAATGGCGACCCTATGGTTTTTGATCTTGTCATTTCGAATGTTTCCCGCAAAGCTAAATCCTTCTTTGAGTTGGTTACTCATTCAGCCACAAGTATTGATGCAAATACAAGATTTGTTATTGATGATTTTTGTCGCAATGAGGTCGCCATCAAGGGTAACTAACTTCCTCGGTGTTATTTTCTTTAACTCCTAATTTAAAGATGATTGCCAAAATAGTTAAAGAAAAGAATAGACTCAAAGATACTGCTATTTACTTTGTGACTGTTGAAATTGATAAATGTCCTCCTTGAAAGTTTTTGGATGACTGGTTTCATAATTACTGGAATATTAAATTAGAGTATCATATATCCTTTTGCAGACAAATCCAAAGAGGTTTATTTGTTGTATTTTTTGCTAATCAAGATGCTCAAAAAGAAGTTCTTCGAAGACAATATTGGACAGTTGGTTCAACCTCCTTTTGCACCCTAGAATGGACCCTTGAGGCCTTTCATGATGAAGTCTTAGTTTTATCCACCCCTAGGTGGATTCTTGTTAAGAATATCCTGCCATTTCTTTGGTGTTTTTTACCATAGCTACTGGAAACCCTAGGCAAGACTATTTGGATGGATGATACTATTAGACTTGTTCCTCATATGGATGCTAGGGTGCTCATCTCGCTACTTCCTAGTAGAGAAATTCCCTCTAAAATCTCTATTAATGTTCTTAATGAAAGTTTTGTGTGCCCTATCAAAGTTTTAGCAAGTTTAAATGTGTGTTTCCTTTGTAGGAAAGAGGGTCATCATAGAAGAGCTTGTCCCATTATCAACAAATCTTCCTCTAAACCCTCCAGTAACCCGAATCACCCTCCTAACCCACCTGTTGATCCTTCACCAGTAGGTCTTTCTGATAAGAAGGTTCTTAATAGTGTCCAAAATGATCCTTTGCTTAATCATCCTCCAAAGAAGGTGTCAGAACTTGATCTTGATGATGGTTTTACGATTGTGAGAAACAAGAAGAAGAGGAAGGGGAATGCCTCCTCTAATCCTAAACCCATAAACCTAAGTGACAAACCCCTCTCTCCTTAATCTATAGTTCACTCCCAAGGCTTTAATTCTATTGAGACCCCTATCCCCACTACTAAAATTGTTAAACCAGACTTGAACCCTCCAAATTTGCTGCCAAAAGTCTTTAAGGAAATTGATGATGATTACATTTTTTAGATTATTCCTACTTCAGAATTGACTCAATAGGGAAATAATATGGATATGGACTCTACTGACATAGATATCAATACCTTAAAAAGATCTGGTAGACCACCCAGGTCCACCTTAAAAATGGGAATAAGAAATCTGGGGATAACCCCAATTGCCCTAGTGCATCTATTGAAGATGCGTGCAAAAATTTCTTTATCTCAATGAATTGTTTATCTTGGAATGTTAGGAGGCTCAAGTCTCCGGATAGGAAATTTTTTGTTAAGCATTTTTTAAAGTTGTTTCACTCTATTGATTTGTTTATGATGCAAGAGATTAAGGCTACTAGTTTCATTCTTGAAACTAATCTTAATTTTATATGGAAAGATGCTATTAAATTTTGTACTAGTCACGATAGGGGTAAAGGTGGTATTACTATCCTTGTTAATCCATTTGGGGGAATCTCATTTCTGATAATGGTGTCTCTCCCTACCAAAGGGTTGTCTGGTTTATTATGAACATTAATAATTGCCCTGTTGGTTTTTTCTCTATATATGCCCCTAATGATGTTAATAATAGAATCTCGTTGTGGAACTGGTTATCCGTGCTTCCTGATATTCCATGATTTTTTGGAGGGGATTTTAACATGGTTGAATCCCAAGTTGATAAAATGGGGGGAAATCCTTTCAAATGGAAAGACCTTGAGAATTTGCATTGGTCTAAATTTATTAATACTAAGAATTTGTTTGATCATCTTGCTAACAATAAGGATGCTCATTCTGGTATATTGCACACCTGGTGCAATTTTCAGGAAGGGCATTCTAGGATCTACTCAAGATTAGACCATTTTTATACCAACAAGGATTTCTTTTCTTTTCTCCCTGACAATAATGGAAATTTGGTCTTGGTCACCGCTACCACTCTGTTTGATCACCATCCTATCCTTTCCCGTATTAATATTAACTCTGTGCATGTCCGACAGAAGCCTACCTCTTCCAAATTCTTGTTAAATACTAAGCTTCTTCAGAATGATGACATTTTATGTGCCATTCAAATCATTAGAAATGTCAATTTTTTTAATCTCAAAGAGTTTTCTATGGTTGATAAATGGAATACTAATTTGCTGGCCTGGAAAAAATTTCTTCGAACTATAGGACATAAGAATGCTAAAGATTATAGATTCACTAAAAAATGTCTCCAAACTATTCTTCAAACCGCTAAGAATGAGGTACAAAATGATCCCTCCAACCCTATTCTTCTAAATTAGGTGTTTGCAATCAAAGATGCCCTGAGTAAGCACCAACAAACCAAAATTCAAGGAGCCAAAATTAGATCTAGAGTTAATTGGTTCCAGCAAGGGGATCATGGGTCTAAGTTTTTCTTTAACATTCTTAAACATATGCAAATCAAAGAGTCTATTGATAAACTTGTGGTTAACAATCAAGAAGTTTCTGATCCTGTTAGCATTGCGGTGGCGTTTGCTGATTATTATAATAAAAAAATTTCCTCTGAGGATTCTATGGAGGCAGATGCTCTAAGATCTAAATGCAGATCTCTTATCCCTATTAAGTTGGAGTTTAATGATATTACTGCTCTCACTAAACCTATTTCTATTGATGAGATCAAAGATGCTATTAGAGCTCTTAAAGATGACAAGGCTCTTGATAAAGGGCCACACCATCTTACCAACTCACAATCAAGAATGTAAGATCTGATATCAAATCATGACTCTTTACTCATAAAATAACTATTACATGCAATGTGTCAGGTTGTAAGGCCTTCGTGATTACGACCAAATACAATACAAATTACAATAATAGTTCTTCAAGATCCCTCAAGATCCAATCCAAACACTAGCTAGTCTAGATCCACACTCTAGTAGAAACCTCCAAGGTCTCAACTTGTGCTTGCAAGCCACCAAGCAAATTTCTTGTTTCTAAATTGCAGCCACTATCTCTTCTCCAACTTTATCCAAGATGTAAGTGTAAACTGTCTCACATTCGACACTTTGTCCACACACTCACAACTCCATTACAATCGTGCTAAAAACTACCTCACATTCAATGCTCTATCCACAGACTCAAGAAAACTCACCCATTAGCTTCCTCCTTCTCCCCAAGCTTCTACTAAGAAGAGATCACACATTGAATCTTCCACACCTTGAAGCCTTCACTCCTTCCAGCTTGATTAGAAATGCTCATATGCCTTACTTAAATAGGTACTTACCACCCAATGCATGATTTATCCACACCCTTCTAGAATTCCTACACAATGTCCACAACCTTCTAGGATTCCACCTACACAATATCCACAACCTTCTAGAATTCCACCTACACACCTCGATAAATGGAATGACAACCAGTTTTATTTTATTTTTCTATTTATGTAACCTATGCATCTCAAAAATAGAAATTCACTTTTTTTTTCTTTTCTCCTTTTTTCCTTATATTATTTTTAAAAAAATTTCCTTCTAATTTTCTTTCTATTTTCCTCACTTTCTCTCTCCTCCATAATTTTAAAAAAAAAAAATTCCCATGCAAGATGCTCATGCATCAGACTCCCCCAGTAGATAGAAAAGTGTGTCCCGCACTTTGATGCCAAAAAGAAAGACCTACATGTTTCCACCTCAACAGGGACAAGAAAACCAACATGCAAATCTTCCACATCTTCATCACTCTGTCAAACACCAAAATCTCAACCATCGAATCAACATGTTCACTCCCAAGAACAAATTGAACATAATGTTTCATTAGCAAACCCTCATCCACATCAACAACTAGTGAATCCACACCAACAACAACAAACTCCACATCATAGGAACAAACTCTACATCAATAGCAATATGTAGATTTCCATCAACACAAGCCAAACTACCAATCTCATTGCTCACAACAAGATGCCCTGCAACATACAAATCATCACCAACAACAACTAGATCATCCTCGACCGAGTGCTCTACAATCTCTATGTCAAACTCAACCAACTGATCATGAAAATCAATCTTCATCTCAACATCAACAAGGTTGGGAATATCCTTAGCAAGAGCCTCTATTTTCTCTATAGGTTCTATATTAAGCTCCACAAATTGATCAACAAAATCAACTTCTTCCACCTCAACCTTGTGATGCCATCTTCTCTCTCGAACAATTCTCTTAATCAACCAAACAACTCTCTGCTAGATTGGTAGACTCCAGCTCCACAAACATTCACAAAATTCCTTCCTCACCTCGTTCTTAACTCTATCAACCAAGCTAGCTTCAAGCTAAGAAGTCATCTTAGAAAACCTCCTCTCCACCACATCATGGAGATTTGCAATCATCTTAGGGTCCAATCCTCTTGGAGTCATCTACCAATATCTTTGTAAACCCTTTGCAACAAATCCTTCCCATGCTCCTTGTGACAACCTCAAATTGTTTTCAAGTTAGATCACAACAAGCCACCTTGCATCAACAATCAAGAACCACATCACAATTCTAGGACCATGGATCTTTAATCCAAGAGCTCTCTACAATTATGCCTCAACAAGATCAGTCTTCCATCTTTGCATCCATCCATCAATCTGCATGTCCTCCCAAGGTCCTAGTGCAAACTACCTCAGCTTCGACAATCTATCTACATGCTTAGGAACTCCCACTCTGATACCACTTGATGAAGAGCCACACCACCCTACCAACTCACAACCAAGAATGCAAGATCTAATATCAAATCACAACTCTTTATTCATAAAATAACTGTTACATGCAATGTGCTAGGTTTTAAGGCCTTCCTGGTTACAGCCAAATACAATATCGATTACAATAATAGTTCTTCAAGATCCCTCAAGATCAAATCCAAACAATAGCTAGTCCAGATCCACATTCTGGTAAAAACCTCCAAGGTCTCAACTTGTGCTCACAAGCCACCAAGCAACCTCCTTGTTTCTAAACCGCAACCACTGCGTCTTCTCCAACTTTGTCCAAGATCCAAGTGTAAATTGCCTCACATTCATCGCTCTGTCCACACACTCACAACTCCATCACAATCCTGCTGTAAACTACCTCACATTCATTGCTCTGTCCATAGACTTAGGAAAACTCACCCATTAGCTTGCTCCTTCTCCCCAAGCTTCTACTAAGAAGAGATCACACCTTGAAGTCTTCACTCCTTCCAACTTGATTAGAAATGCTCATATGCCTTTCTTAAATAGGCACTTACTACCCAATGCATGATTTATCCACAACCTTCTAGAATTCCTCCTACATAATATCCACAACCTTCTAGGATTCCACTTACACAATATCCACATCCTTCTAGAATTCCACCTACACACCTCGAAAAATGGAACGACAACCATTTTTATTTTATTTTTCTATTTACGTCACCTATGCACTTCGAAAATAGAAATTCACTTTTCTTTCTTTTCTCCTTTTTTCCTTATATTATTTTTAAAATTATTTTTCCTTCTAATTTTCTTTCTATTTTCGTCACTTTCTCTCTCCTCTAGAATTTTTTTTTTTTTTTTTGTTTTTTTGTTAAATTTTCCCATGGAAGATGTTCCTACATTAGCTCCTAGGCTTGATGGGTTTCCTATCGAATTTTATAAAGTTAACATAAACTGGATCAATAAAGATTTGTATGATATGTATAATGAGGCCGTTGGTGCTAGCTCCCTCAGTCCTGATATTAATAAGGGTATTAGTAAACTCCTTCCCAAAAAAGGGGATAGATCTCTTATCAAAAATTGGAGACCTCTAACTCTCCTCAATGTTTCTTATAAAATTTTAGCAAAAGTCTTAGCCATTAGATTGATTCAGATTCTCCCTAAGCTTAGTAGTAATTCTCAAACCAATTTTATTAAAGGTAGATATATCCTCAAGAATCTGATTATAGCTTGGGAGGCCATGGATTGCTCCAAGTGTTCTAATCAAAACTCTACTCTGCTCCTCCTAGACTTTGAGAAAGCTTATGATAGAATTGAATGGAAATTTATCATTATGGTGCTACAATCTTTTGGCTTTCCTCCCTATTTCTATAATACTATTCAAACTTTGCTTCAAAATGCCTATGCTCAAATTGAGATCAATGGCTCTCTCTCTGATCCTTTCCCCATCGGTCGCATCATCAAATAGGGTTGTCCCCTGGCTCATGCTCTATTTTTCACTGTTGCTGAAGCTTTATACTACATTCTTAGAGATAACACCCTTTCTCGAGAAGTTAGAGGTTTATACCTTCCTAATAAAGATGAGCTTATTAATAGTCATTTTGTTGATGATACCGTGCTATTTTTTGAGCTCTCTAACAATAATTTTAGGCATCTTCAAATCAAGTTGAATCTATTTTGTACTATATCTAGTGCTCATATCTCTCAGTCCAAATCTATTTGCCTGGGTTGGGATGATCAGCCACCTGATTGGTTCTCTCAATATCAATATCAATGGGGAGTCCCTAATAAAGTTGTCAAGTATCTTGGTATTCCCTACTTTTTTTACCCCTCTCTTAAGGACATGTGGACCTGGGTTAAGGCTAAGATTGTGAACAAGCTTAAAAAATGGCACAATAGATCTTTATCTCTCATTGGGAGAATTCAAGTTTGTCAAAAACTTTTTTCTTCTTATAGTATTTATTACACCTTTTCTTGGATGTTCAGTAATTATCAAATTTTTGAAATTCAAAAAGCTATCAGAATGTTTCTATGGTCTAATGGAAAGGGTAAAAGAAAATTTCATACAGTTAAATGGAACTGGTGTCATGCTGATAAGACCCTAGGAGGGCTAGGATTAATTGATCTTAGGTTACAAGGTATAGCTCTTTCCACCAAACAGATCTTTCAATCCATGGTGGGTGATAGTCCTTGGAAAGTTCTCGTTAGACACAACATTGGGAGAGGTTTTCCCAAGAAGGCTAGGTCTTGGAAAAATCTCCCTTTATGTGACCTTAATGTTGGTAAGTTCCTGGTTGTGGTCCAAGGGTCGCCCATTTTCAGATCCACGTAGTGAGCCTAGGAGCATGTTCAAAAATTTATCACCAATAAGGAATTTTATAATGATAGTCACCTTCATGGAGAGAGATCCATCTGGTGGAATCTAAGCATGAATAACAAACCCCTAGCCCTCTACTAGGGGTGTTCTGCCAAGTCTTGGGCTAAAGCTAGTATTACCCAATTTGATAATATCTTTGAACATGATTTTCTTATTCCTTGAGAAGATCTCAAGAACAAGTTTAATTTACCTCAGTCTTAGAAGAAAACTTATAATTTAATTTCTCAAGCTACTATGGATATTCCATCTCTTTACCATGTGGACTCTTATAGATACACTAAATGCAAATGGCCAGATGCAATTGACTTAGATAAGCTTAAAGCTAAGAATATTTACAAGGTTATTGCTCATAATGAAGATATTATTATCCATATTAATAAAATATGGTATTGTTCTTTTGATGTCAAAGTTTGGAATAAGTTGTTGAACTATATCTGGAAAGGTCCTTTTGAACCAAAAGTTCAATGTTTTAAATGGCTGTTGTTAATTGATAGACTTCCTGTTGAAGAGATATTTAGCATGTTGATTTGTGTAATATCTGTAGGTTACCTAAAACAGGCAGACATATATATTTTTATTTCCTTTTTGCTAAAGAAATTTGGAATTTATTTGGTATTTACTAACCCATTAGTGTTAGCATCATTGATATTGTTACTAGTCACATTAATGGGCTTGGTAAGAATGCTAATTTTTTCTAGAATATGATGTCCTCTAACATTCTTTGGTAGATTTGGAAATGCAGGAATGTGGAAAAGTACCAAGGTAAGCAAAGGGTTCTTACTGAGTTTCTTCAAAAACTCACAAATTTTAAAATCTTCTTGCAGGTGCAAACCACAATGATAATTGAAAAGGACAAATTAAGAAGATTCCTTAAAGATGGGCAGGCTACTTTCTTTATTCACAAACTTAAATATGGCTATTAGTGGTGAAGGACTATGGATAATCTATGATTATTTGAGCACACATGTTGGAAGCTGAACCAAGCTATTAAGAAGAACCATAATGCCAGGAAGGAGGAAATTTTTATGCTATCCCAGATTCAAAAGTGTAAGAGTATTGTTTGGATGGAAGGCCCACTTGGTTGGACCACTTAGGTAGATCTGTCCTATGATATCTTGTACTAGCCTTGTGCTATTTGGTCTTAGTTGTATTTGATGGTTTTTAGCTGTTCTTTTGCTACTATGGTTCTAGTTTGAGGCTATGCCTCTTTGTGATACTTGGAGAACTGAGTAATTATTTTTTGATCTCTCTATATCTAATAGATTTTAATTTTTTTTAATACATTCTCTTGCATCATTTAATAATTAAAATATTTATTTATTTTTAAAGAGTAAAAATATATTTTAATAGTGAAATCTACTTCAATTTTAATTTTGAAATATAAAGACAAAAATAGGAAAAGTGAAACTTATTTTTAATGCTCCTGGTAAACATACATCTAGAAGATTTTGTAATAAATTTGTCATTCTTTGATCTAACATCTATAACATCTATAATATTTATTATAAGAAAATTTGCTCTTCAATTAACTTTTTGAGAACTATAATAAATAGATTCTACTAAACTAAAGTTAAAAGGACCAAGTTGTCACGAATCTACTTAAGGCCAAGAATGTATATAGAATCCTTGATTGTAATACTGATATTATTAATCATGTCAATTCTATTTGGTACTCTTCTTATGATGCTGATGTTTGGAAAAAAATACTTTGATATCTTGTGGAAGAATTCTATTGAGCCTAAAATTAGATGCTTTAGATGGTTAGTCATGTTGGACAAGCTGGATATTAAGAGAGATTTATCTAATTTTGATGTTTGTAATTTATGCAAAGTTCTTGAAATTGGTAGACATATTCTTTTAGATTGTACTTTTGCTAAATAAATATGGAGAATGTTTGGTATTGTTTATCCTATTGATGTTAATATTCTTGATATTATCACTAGCCATATTAATGGTCTTCCTAAAGATACCAATTTATTTTGGAATATATTGTTGTCTACCTTTCTCTAGTAGATCTAGAAGTGTAGGAACGAGGAAAGGTACCAAGGTAAGCTGAGGGATCTTACTAAATTTTTTTGAAAACTCACTTATTTTAAAATTTCTTTGAAGGTGCAGGCTACTATGCTGATTGAGTAGGACAAGATGTGAAGGTTCCTTCATGATGGGCATGCTACTTTTTTCTTCTATGAGTTGAAGCATGGAACTAATGGCATAGAACCCTGGATGATCTACAAGCTTTTGAGAAAGCTTGCAATAGGCTGAACAAAGAAATAAAAAAGAAAGTGAATGCTAAAAAATTATAATTATTCAAGCTAATGCAGATTCAAGAACATAAAAGTATAATTTGGATGGAGGGTCTGTTAGGTTAGACTACTTGGGTGGTCAATTACTATGATGTTCTTAGTTAGATAGTCCTTCTTCTCCTCTTTTTGTTATGTTTTACAACTTATACTATTCTTCCGTGGTGAGGCTTGGCCTCCTTATTGATATTTGTGGTGGTGCTTTGGTTGCCTTTTATTTTCTAAAACTCTTATATCTAATAGAAAAAAAATTCAAAGAACCTTGTAAAAGCCAAAGGTGTATATATTATGAAAATGATAAATAATATAAGATGCAACAAAATGTCTCTTTGTACAAAAAATTATCAAAATAGTTTTAAAAAGCTTATTTTCCTATATAATTAAAACAATGGAGTATATTAAGCAAAAAGTATTTATTTTTCATTTCTTTAATTTTGTTTGATGTGTTAAAAGATTTATTTTAAATCCTCCATAAAAGGAAAGGATATAGGTGGGAACTTTGTTCCCATATAATTACATTTTTCACCAAAAAATTATCAGCCTTTGATAGTAAATTGTCAGCCCTTGTTGTTAATAATTTTCTCATCGATTTTTATTTCACTCCACTTTTAACTTTTTTTTCTAATTATTTAATTTAATTAGTTACCATCTACACTATTAAATTTTTTTATTATTTATTTAACTTAAAAATTACAACTATAAAATAATAAGATATTTGATACATTATTTAAATATTTCTATTTATTTAACTTAATTAGCTATTATCTTTACTATTAACTCTTATTTTTTAACTTATTATTTAACTTCATTAGTTATTATTGGTTGTTTATTTTTTCTAAAAAAATATGTTATTTTAATTAGAAATTGTTTATAAATTAATTTATTGAGATGAGATTTTATTTAGTTTTTAATTTTTAATTTATCTCTAATGTTAACTTTCTTGTTTTTGTGTTTACTTAGAAACTTATTTACTTGTTATCTCCACTTTTAAATCACATTTTTCTTCCTTTTATTTAACTTGATTTTTAAAATTGATTGAAGTTTTAATTTCTACATTAATTTATTTTATTTTTGAACTTAATTAGCTATTATCTTTACTATTAACTCTTATTTTTTAATTTATTATTTAACTTCATTAGTTATTATTGGTTGTTTATTTTTTCTAAAAAAATATGTTATTTTAATTAGAAATTGTTTATAAATTAATTTATTGAGATGAGATTTTATTTAGTTTTTAATTTTTAATTTATCTCTAATGTTAACTTTCTTGTTTTTGTGTTTACTTAGAAACTTATTTACTTGTTATCTCCACTTTTAAATCACGTTTTTCTTCCTTTTATTTAACTTGATTTTTAAAATTGATTGAAGTTTTAATTTCTACATTAATTTATTTTATTTTTGAAATTAGTTTAGCTAATAGGATATTTGTGGGAGAAGTTGCATTTTTTTAATACCTTTTTATATTTAATAATTATTTTGATGGAGATTTTTTAATTGATTATTAATTTATATACTAAATCCAACATACTTTAAATTAGTTCAGTTCTTAGGTTTTATAATTATTTTAGTTTATTTTCTACTATTCACTTTATACATGTTATTTTTTAGATTATAATTTATTAATATATGGGAAATTAAATTAAATAAATAATATTTATTTAGTTTATTAAAAAAATATTTTACTTAAATTTTAAAAAATGTTAATTTAATTTATATTAAAAACATTATTAAACACATATTTGCAAGCACAAAATCTTGAAACTACTAGTTTATATATATTTGAAGTTTTGATGTGATGTCATATTTTAAAAAGAAATAGAACTCCCTTTTTACCATAATTTCTACCCAAATTTTAATAGGGTCAAATTTAAAGAAAAACAAGTTTTTATTTTTTAAATAATGCAATAAGTCTTTGTATATGTTGTTAAGTACAATTATGTATTTTATTTAGATAACTACATACTTTTATTTCTTCAACTATATACGTTGATAAAATAAATAGTTTTTGTCATGTTATCAATAACCACAAATTTATATAGTGGTATTAAGTTATACTTAGAAGGCTCGTTTTAGTGAGAAGCATGGTTTGATTTTAAATTTTTTATATGGTTTGATATTTTGGTAAAGTACCTTTATAAAAATGAAGATTATTATGATCAATAATGTTGAATGTAGATTTATTTGACTATGTCTCAAAAGATGTAGAATGTAATTGTTGATAGAAAAACTCAAAAACAGTCAAATACAAGAGAAATAGATGATATTCTATAGAGAAATTGGTTAAGTCAATGTTATGTTCAAAGAATTTCTCAAGCCATTTTACAATATGATGATTGTTTGAAGAGTGATATTTTTTTTAAATAATCAGGTCCAAAAGCAATATCAAAAAGTGAGATTGAATATATTTTTGGTCATAAAAATATTCCTCTAAAGAATTTGGAGTAATGCAATGCTAGATTGGTGTAGGACCACCCACATAAAGATCTTTTCTTGGGACATGCCCAGACCATTGTGGTGTCGGTTTTCCTATTTGTAATAACCTAGAACATTCTGTAAGCTATTTTGGCAAGATCTACTTCATTCTATAAGCTACTTTGGCAAGAGATCTCTTTGGGATAGTTTTCCAATTTTGTAATAATCTAGAATGTTCTGTAGACTGTCTTAGCCATTATGGGGTAAGTTTTCCTATTATGTAATAACCTAGAACATTCTGTAAGTCGTTTTGGCAAGATCTAGAACATTCTATAAGCTGTTTTGGCAAGAGATATCTTTGGGTTAGTTTTCCTATTTTTTAATAATCTAAAATGTTTTGTAGACCATCCTAGCAAGTATAAATAGAGTTTTTAGGTTTAGGTTTAGATCAAGTTTTTGGATATGAAATTATAGGAAGAAGAAATCTGTAGGAGAGCAAGTGTATATACTATTCATTTGATGAATTAATTAGAAGAATATTATTATCTATCTATTTCTGGTGCTGTTTCTTTTTTGTTTTTGCTACTATTGAGTTTATCTCTGCATCATTTTTGGTATCAAAGGTTAGCAAAAGGTTTGGACAAAGGTGAATTGTGAGTTTGAGTTTGTTGTGACAGTTTGGGAGGAGAACATGTAGAGTCACCAAAAAGACTAGGTTGAGTGGAGAGAACCTGGAGAGGAGAAAAATGGTCACAAGAAGGGATTTATCTCATTATAAGAAGATACTTTTAGATGCATGAGGTTCATATTGTGATTGTCAGAAAAATAAAATTTAAAATTTTAAAAAAAGAGAGAGAAGAGGAAGCTAGAATGAATCAAGAGATAGAAGAGAAAATGGGAGTCCTAATGAGGGAACTTTAAAAAGGGGAAGAAAATTTAGTGAGACAAAAAGAGGAGTTGAAAAAAAATATGGAAAAAGAAAATAGTGATTTGGAGAAACAATCCATTGAGATTACAGAAGCTTGTGAAGATGGAATAGAGAAAATGGTTTCCAATGAAGAGAAGACTTGTCCATTGGAAGGATAAAATGAAGAAATTGACGCTGATATAAAAAATTTGCAGCAAATAGTTGTTGATGAACCTTATGATAAAAAGGTTCTTGAAGATAGGAAATAGGTTGAAGTGGTAATTGTTGATGAGCCTTGTGATGAAAAGGTTCATAAAGATGGAAAAAAGGTGGATGTGCTAGTTCTTGATGGAACTAGGAGAGGACATTTTAAGTTAAGAAAGAAAGTGGTATGGCCTATCAAAAGGATAATAGTTGCAACAAGGAAGAAGACTTGTGATGAAGCTAAGAGGATAGATAAGGACCAAATAGTGATGAAGTTGTCTCCAAGCATGGACATATTGCAGCATAAAGACATTGTAAAAATAGATGCAAAGGTTCCTAGAATGAACCAAATTGATGAATTCATATATTATGAGGTCCCATTTTCTTTTTCTAATCCATTTATTGCACGTTTGCAAGAGTTCTACTTGACTTCTTATGTGGAAGAGTTTTATGAAAATATGAAAGTTGACTTGGGTACTTGGCAATAGTACAAATAACAAATGCCAAGGAATTGGAAGACAAGAAAGAGGAAGGACAATCCAAAGGACTTGGATTCTATTGTCCCTAGGTGTATGGTGTAGGAGTACCCACATAAAGATCTTTTCTTGGGATGTGCATAGACCATTCTGGGATCAACATTCCTATTATGAAATAACCTAGAACATTCTGTAAGTCATTTTTGTAAGATCAAGAACATTTTGTTTGTTGTTTTGGGAAGAGATATCTTTGGTGGTTTTCCTATTTTGTAATAATCTAGAATGTTTCATAAACCATCCTAGCCATTGTGGGGTTAGTTTTCCTATTCTGAAATAACGTAGAACATTCTATAAGCCATTTTGGCAAGATCTAGAACATTTTGTAAGCCATTTTGGCAAGAGATCTCTTTGGGTCAGTTTTCCTATTGTGTAATTATCTAGAATGTTCTCTAGACCATCCTAACAAGTATAAATAGATTTTTTAGGTTTAGGTTTAGGTCATGTTTTTGGATATGAAATTATAAGGAGAAGAAATCTATAGGAGAGAAAGTGTATATACTATTCATTTGATGAATTAACTAGAAGAATATAATTATCTATCTTTGTTTGGTGCTGGTTCCTTTTGTTTTTGCTTCCATTGAGTTTATCTCTACATCATGGACCATCCCTTAGCCAAAAAAATAAGAATAAGAAGAAGGGGAAGAAGGAGAAGAAGAGGAAGTAGAGGAGAAAGGTGAGGAAAATGAGAAGAAGAAGTATATAAGATAGAGAAGGAGAACACCAAGAGGAAAAGTATTAGGAGGAGAATAAGGGGAAGGATAAGGAATCCAAATACTCACTAAGGTCTAAATTTAATGTTTCTCCTTAATACATACATTATCTAAAGATGGTGCAATAGATAAATTTTCATAGATGGTAGACTAGATCAAATAAGCAATCAAACAAAATTTGAGAAAGAAATGTCTTTAATAATGTACCTAAATGCCAAGACATTTTCTTACAAAAAGAGGATATAGAGGACATGATTTATTAGTGTTCATTTAGTCAAGGAGAAGTTGAAAGTGAAGGTGAAGGTGAAGGAGGATAGACAGAACAAGATGAAGGAGGAGATCAAGAAGAAGGATAAGATAGGAGAACAATCAAAGGAAGGTGAAGGGGGAAAAAAGAAGGAGAAGGATGATAAATAGGAGAAGGGGGTGAGGAAAATATGAAAACTGAGTAGGAGGAGAAGATAGAGGTGAATAAAATGAAGAAGAAAGTGATGAAGATGATAAGAAACAAAATTCTAGTAGGCAAAGAAGAACAAGAATGAGAAGAAAGAGGAAAATGAGGAGGAGGAGGAGGAGGAGGAAGAGAAGAAGAAAAAGGAGAAGGAAAATACATCCACTTTTTTCCCCTAACATTTTTGTTACTAGAAGATTTTTTGTATGTGTTTGTGTGTGTGTGTGTGTGTGTGTGTGAGAGAGAGAGAGAGAGAGAGAGAGAGAGAGAGAGAGACTGGGTAAAAGCACAAACTTGTGTCACCCTTTTGGAAAAGAAAAGGATAACAAAAGTATAGCTATTCACCTTCAATGACATAAAATTGGTAATATTATTTTGAATTTGAAAATGAAGTAAACTAATGAAATGTGTAGAAATGGATGAAGTTTTGGATTATAAATTTTAATAATTATTTTGAAAAATAATTGATATATTTTCCTAATTTTTATAGATAATTTTTTAGTTGTTGAGAAACAATAAAAATTAGGGGTCTAGTTCCCACTACAAAATTAAGTGGAAATAATGTTATTTTCCTTTGATCTCAGACTATGTTATAGATAACATATATATCTAGATCAATCAAAAATAAAAATCAGCTTTAGACCTATATTTTCTCGTTTATAATGATTCAAATTTCAACTCACCTAAAATCGATAGTTTTCACCTCCCACCACATTTTTCAAAACAAATCTATTCTAACTAGGAAAAAAATTATACATTCTAAAAGAGAACTCTCTCCCCTAAAACATCGTATAATTTTTAAAAAAATTTATATGATTTGATTTTTTTTCATTCTCAAATTGACATCTTTTTTAGTGTTAAAATATGTATTTATAAAAAATTTTAATTGCAATATGCTATATCTAATTAAAACACTATAAAATTGACATGAGAATATTCTTTACTCTGAGCTCTATAAAATGGTGTTTATAGGTTATTAAGAAAATATCATAAAAATAGTAAGAGTTATTGAAATACCAATTTTTTGAAATAATTTTATTTCTTTAGTAATTGGATACAAACAAGTATAAAACATACATTTAATAGATATTTCCAATTGGAAAAGTGTGAGACCATATATAACTTAGCTAGAATGAATTTATTTAGATCGTATGTTTGGACAATATTGATTTTTAAATAGAAAAACTCAAATTTACTCATTCTGATAAGTCGGTCTAAAAGGTGACACAACTTTGTACTTTTACCCCTATATAAAGAGAGAAGTTGAGGAGTTATATAGGAATAGAGAGAGACAAATAAATAAGGAGATGGAGAAACAGGTATAATTGGAAGAATAAATATGGATAACTAGACATCGAGGTGCAAATAGATATATGAATATAAGTATAATGAGAGAGAGAGAGAGAGAGAGAGAGAGAGAGAGAGAGAGAGAGAGAGATTTGAATTATTCATTTTCAAAGGTTTGATTGTTTGTTTCATATAGGAAATGATAGTTAGAGAGATAAGAACATATGATGAGAGATAACACGATAGTGGGGAGAAATTGAGTAAGGGGCATAATATAAAGAGAGGAGATCGAAATAGAAGTTGTAATATTAATAGAGACTAAAATAGTTAAAGATAAAATAGGGAAAGAGTGTGTCTATGAGTAAAATAGATGTGGAGGAAGATATAAAGAGGAAAGGGGTGAGAGGGAGAGAAAAAGGAAGAGGAGAGAGCGCAAGTGTGAGATTGGGCGGTGGATCAATAAATATAAATGAGGTGGTGGATAGATAATAGATATAGAGATAGATAAATGGATCAATTGTTAGTATAAAAATGCACGATTTATACCGTTATCATTACCTTTTTCACCTCCCTCTTCGAATCTAATATAAGAATGCACATAGCTAAATTGGTAAGTTAAGAAAAATAAAATAGCAACATATTCATATATGTGATAGTATTTTTATACATAATTTTTTTCCTCTAAATATCAAATTAGCTTCAATTCTATAGGACCCTATAAAATACTAGGGCATAGTGAATTGTTCAATAGATTTAACTATGTAAAATAGAGATTAAAGCACAAATAGATAAACACATACAAGTCTAGAATAGTGAGAGAAATGGAGGATAGAAAGGAATAGAAATTCATAAATATATCAAAATATTGATTATTTGATATATATTTTAGTTTGAACTTAACCCTAGCACCCCTCAATGGTGCAAGTGCTAGTTTATATCTCTTTAAAAAGTTTATATATATGACCTTTTTTTAATAAATTACATATCATTAATTGTCACATTGAAATAAAACTATTTTATATAATTTTAATAATAGAAAAAATACACATGATCTTTTTTATATGTCAAATGTCATTAATTGTCATGCTCAAGTTAAACTACTTAAATTATTCACGGCAAAATAAATTCGCATAATCAAGCCTAATCTCCATACAATCTATTTAATATTTTTCACATCTTTAAAACTTAAGACAATGAAAAGACGTAGATTTTTAATGGGCATTTGAAGCGGTGCATGTAGAGACTATGGTTACATTAAATTTATGATATAGCAACCGAGCGCGGCATAACAATTGAGAATTCAAACATGGACGCCTACTATTTTTTATCCACGGCCTCAGCATTAATGAAATAATTTATTGCTTTGTCCCTCAATTTTTCAAAAGAATTCCTCGGGCTGCAAAGATTCTCTTAGATGTCAATTGCAATGGTGACTGCAATTCTCTCGGGCACAGTCTCAATTATTTGATTAATAGTTGCAAATTCTCAATTGTAATAGTGACTGCAATTCTATCGGGCAGAGTCTCAAATATTTATTTGATTAATTGTTGTAATTTCTATTTCTCCTCGTCAATATTGGAAACTTCGAATTTTCTACTTGGAATGTTCAATAATTGCTACAAGATTCAGATTTTCTTTATTTTTAATACAAATCTCGATGTTAAATGAGTAGAGTTTCTCCTTTCCAAATTCGGACATGTGAATTTTGAATTCATTTTTCCAAAGTATTCCTGGGGTACAAGTAATATTTTAATATATGGCTGATGTTCCCTCACATCATCAACAACAAGAGTTATTGAACAATATCCCAACTCTAGTTACAGCTCAGGATAATTGCATGTTGATGGCCCCATTCATTATAGTGGAACTCCATACAGTCGTGTTTTCCATTTCTCCGGATAAATTCCCAGGACCTGATGGGTTCTCAGCCCTTTTTTTTCAAAGATGTTGGGTTTTTATTTGTTGGGACCTCTTGGCAGCACTGGAGGAATCAAGGAAGAGTAAAGCCATGCTTTGTAATTTTAATACCACTAAAATTGCCCTTATTCCTAAGGTCAAAGACCCTAAGACGTTTGCTGATTTTAGACCCATTTCATTGTGCAACGTGATCTACAAAATCTTTACTAAAGCTATTTACCTCAAATTGAAGAAATTAATTCCTAATCTTATTTCTCGAAAGCAAGTGGGTTTTGTGCCAGGAAGAGAAGCTTTGGAAGGTGCCCTGGTGGCACATGAAGCTCTACATTCCATTAAGACTCACCAGACTCAAAATTTTGTTATTAAGTTAGATATGATGAAAGCTTATGATAGACTTCGTTGGAACTTTTTATTCAAAGTTTTGGACAAGTTTAGTTTCTCTGTTGCGTGGCGTAATTGGGTAAAAGCATGTATACTTGGAGCATGGTTCTCAATCATTATTAATGGTTCTCCAACTGATTTTTTCTCTTCCTCACAAGGTATCAGACAAGGTGATCCACTATCTCCGATTCTATTTATCTTGATGGCAGAAGCGTTTAGTGGGTTAATTAAGTCCCAACAGGTGCAAGGAGTATAAAGTGCTCTAATTGCAAGCACTAATGAGTCTATTAAACGTTCTCTTTTTGCGGATGATACACTACTTTTTGGTTATGCCTCCATTCAAGAAGCAAGACAGATAAAGAGAACCCTCCAAGCTTACACACTAGCCTCAGGTCAGAAAGTTAATCAGCTCAAATCAAAAATTTATTTTTTCAACACAAAGTCTGTTTTTGCTTGCAAAATCCAAAATATTTTACAATTTCCAGTGGGTAAACTTCCATCAACGTATTTGGGAATTCCTTTTTTTGTGGGAGCAAACAAAGTTGTCTACTGGAACAACATCATTGAGAGGATAAAACATAGACTTGCATCTTGGAAAGCAAGATGGCTATCACTATCAGGTAGAATCCTATTAGTCAAAACAGTGTTAACAACAATTCCAAATTATTTTTTTGCTGTCTTGAATGCTCCTGCCTCTGTTATTAGCCAGATTGAGAAATTGATTAGAAGTTTTCTTTGGTCAGATAATATGTCTGGGGATAAGAAGATTCCCCTAATATCTTTAAAAGAGATGTCTCATTCTAAGTCTAAAGGAGGGGTGGGCTTGCATGAACTTCTAAGTAGAAATAAAGCATTTGGAAGAAAACTCATTTGGTTTATGTATGAGAAACCAAATAGCAAGTGGTGTTCTATTATGCGTAAGAAATATTTGGATATTGATGACCCATTGCGTATCTTCACTTTAGCAAATCCTCCAAAGGGGTCAGCAATTTAGAATTTTATGATGGCTTCAAGAGAGGTGGTCTTCAATTACATCACGTGGGAAGTACATAGCGGGTTATCTATTTCTTTCTGGTTAGATTCTTGGTTGGGCTTCCCACCTCTTGTGAACTCTCCCCAAGCTTTGGAGATCATGCATATCACTAACCAATATTGGGGCTCAAAATTGATTTATTTTGTGGTTGCAATTGAGTTACACTCAGACAAGGGTATTTGGAAGGATCCGACATCCTTACCACTGGACAATAATCAGTGTTCCTTTTTATTGGGAGTTTTTAAGGAAAGAAATATTTATTTTTCTCGAGATAAGGATGTAGTAAGATGGGCTCCTTCTAAAGATGGTAGGTACTATGTTAAAGAAGGTTAGAAAGCATTACAAAATCTCGCTGAAATTAGGCCCCCACATCATACTTTCAATCTTTGTTGGAATAATGTTGTGCTTCCCAAAGCAGGCTATTTCACATGGCTTGCTTTAAAAAAAAGGATTTTAACTAGTGATAAATTGTCTAGACTTTCAATAGCTCAGCCATTTAAGTGTGTTTTGTGTGAAGAAACATGGGAGATTGCAGATCACATACTATTACAATGTCCTTATGCGCAAGAGTGCTTGTTACATGTGCTCAAGAAACTCAATTATGAGATGCCACTTCCGAACAGCTTGTGGAATCTTTTTCAATCATGGCCCTTGCTTTATCCTAAGTCAATGTTTCATGGTATTTGGAAGTGTGCTCCTTCAACTATTGTTTGGACACTTTGGTGGGAAAAAAACAAGCGTATCTTTCATCATGTTTCTTCACATATGAGCAAGGTGCAAGATTAGATTGAGAAATCTATATCCGAAAGCGTTAATTCTTCAATTGCTTCTGTTAGTTTTAATCACTATTTATCAGCTAGGGATAGTAATATCATTCAGAATTGGAAAGCTATTCGCATTCCTATGGGTACTCATTCAAATCCAAAATTATCCGGCAAAGTTGATAGATCAAATGTCAAGTGGACTCCTCCATTATCTGGTTTTGTTAAGATTAACTTTGATGGTGCATCACGTGGAAACCCAGGCAAATCAGGAATTGGAGTTTGCATTAGAGATGAGTGTGGAAGGGTTTTAGCAATTAAATCTCAACCTTTACCTCTGGGGACAAATAATATGGTAGAGGCACACGCTTTGCTAGCTGGCTTAATACTAGCAAGAATAAATGGTTTTCATTTAGTTCATATTGAGGGTGACTCAATGATTATAATTAAAGCATGTCTCTCAAAAAATTCTTTCAATTGGAAAATTACTTATATCCTAAAACAGATTTGGGGGTTATTGGATTTGTTTCGAAAGTATCAGATATCTCATATATATAGGGAAGGTAATTCTGTGGCCGACTATTTAGCAGATATGGGATGTGATGATCAACATGTAGAATTTGTTGCCTCAGCTTCACATCCCAATCTTAATTCTCATCCAATTATTTTGTCTGCCTTTCCTATTCTAGCAGAACTTTTTATCTAGGATTCATATTAATGTCTCCAATTGCAGCCCTTTGTAGTTTGTGTTGTCGTAGGGGAAATCTTTTGTGGGCTGCTTTTCTTCTGCTTATTTCTTTTGTATTTCAACGAGAAAATGTGATTTTCTTTCTAGTTCTTTCCCCATGGAGTTATCGAACTAGCTATTTTAATATATAATTTGTGGCCCTATCCACATTTGCCCAAAAAAATAAAAATATTTTAATATATGGTCAAAAAGATGTTAAATTTTCCCAATAATAAAAATTGACCAAACTTATCCCTAATTAAATAAAATGCATACTATATTTATATATATATGCTACTGTTTGTGAGATGTCCATGAGATATATTTTTATATTTGATTGTATTTATTAACCAGTTGAAAAATGTATTATCCATAAATTTAAAAATAATAAATCTTTGTCAGAGTAATCAGCCTTGTCACACCACTGGCGAGATTAAGGCAAAGATTCAAGAAAAGGAGGGAATTCCTGCAGATCAAAAGAGACTGATCTTTTCTGGCAAGATATTACATGATGAGAGGGTGCTGTCTGATTATAACATCCAGAAAGATTCCACTCTTCACCTGGTTCTCTGCCTTCATGGAGGTGTGCAGATCTTTGTGAAAACTTTGACTGGTAAATTAATTACTCTTGAGATTGAGAGATCAGATAGAATTGACAATTTGAAGACAACGATTCAAGAAAAGCAGGACATTCCTACGGATCAACAGAATTTGGTTTTTGTTGGAAAGAAGCTGGAAGATGGGAAGATGCTTGCTGAGTACGGCATTCAGAAGGATATCATTCTGGAACCTGTCCTTCGCCTCGGCGATGAGAGTCAGATCTAGGAGATATTTTGTCTTGCGTCATCGTCGTAGGTTTTGGCTGTAGGATATCTTTTAATCTTTAAATTTTCTTTCATAAATTGGGCTGGAAGCATATATCATTATTCCCAGTGTCTTGAGGATCTTTCAAATGACAGCTGCAAAAACTATGCCATGAAATTGAAAATACCTGTCACATACTTGTTTTGGAGATCGCATTTTCTGTGTACTTGATTTGGTTGGTTGGTTTTCTTACACATATGTTCCTCAATAACTGTTTCCCTTTTGAGCAAAACCTGAGGCATTCAGCAGTCACCGGAAAAGAGATTGAAGTAAATGCAAAAGCTAACGCACTCAGCAGTTTCAAAATTTATTAATTCATTTTCAAAGAATGTTAGAAGAGTTAAAAGCATTCATTTGATATACAAAGAATTTTTTATCTTTCAAATGATATTTTCATGTTTTCTTTGTACAACTGATTAAGTCGAGATTGATATTAATCTTCAATGTAAGCAATTAGCTCATGTCTCTGATCTGAGGTGGAAAATGCAATTTAAAAAAATATAATTAAGCAATTACGAATATGACAAGGGGAACTGGGCATGTTTCGTTTTCTTTCTCAATCAGACAAATCTTTTTGTATTTAACTAAATTTGGTAGATCGCTTCTCATTCAATTGAATTTCTCGATTGAATTTAAATCTGATGACTATACACGAAAAGACCAAATTAGAGTATAAATATCTGGCTTCGATTATTTTCGCTTTGCGAAATTTAACTGGAAGAGTGTATACATAGATACATTAGATTTCCTTGCATTTTTAATATTTGTATATTTTCTTTCTTTCTGTACTTGTAAATGATCTTTGCATGCATCTTTTCTTTGTCTAAAATGATGAAATCCTATCCTTTTAATGGTTTAATGGCATTCTGCTTCCTTGAGATGTGGGTTTCTTTGATTTCCGAGTGAGCAAGCAATAAACCTGTAACAAAATACAAACAAGGTATGCTTCAATTTTATACAAATCTGAAGGTGATGTGCTAAATTGGCACTCATTGCCAGAGGCTTGGTAAGTCTAATTATTATTATTGTGGATGATTTTTCTCAATTAGAGGAGATTTTGAAATAGAAATGTTGTAGAGTTAATAGGGATCTATGGAAGGAAATTGGTTGTATTGAGCTAATTTACTCATCCTTGGCATCAGATGTTATCCCGATGCGAAGAAACAGGGGAGATCAATGTCAACGAAGGAATTGATGAGTTACAGAATACAAGAGTTTCGGTTGTATTTGATGAGTGAAGGGACAATATCATGGAAAATGGTAAGAACCGTTCCAATCAAAATCAATTTCTTTTACTTTGCTTGATATGAAATTTCAAAGATATTTCTATTAGTGAGATAACTGACATCTTCGAGGGAAAATCGATGGAAATGATCAAAGGATTCTTTGGACATTGAAAGAGCCTTAAATGACGACCCAGAATGTAAACCAAAATGATCCTGATGAAATTGGCTCCACATCGATGGAAGATTTACCTTCGTAAAGAAATTATATGTGAAATATGCTATAAAGGTGATTAGCCAGATCGATCTGGAAAAACTAGGGATGAGCAAGACAAAAAAGGAAAAAAGTACAAGTGATTAAGAGCATGTCATTGTATTACCTGGAGCAGGATTATTTTTAGATCAATTGTCGTTTAGATTTCAGATGTGAACCATTGGTGTTCATTCTAATGTTTAAATGATACTACATGTTCTCGCTGATTGAGTTTTTCATGGTATCATTATTGAATGGTCTTTTTTAATGGATTTATGGAAAATATATATAAATTGAGAAAACAGAGTTCATTTTGTTTCATAAATATTTCTCTTTATAACATAATTAAAAATAAAGAAAAATAAATAAAATGAGAGGATTTTTTTGCATACTATAATTTATTCAAACTTACTAGAGTATGAATTGTATCATTTTTAAAAAATTACTAAGCATAAGCAGCTTGTAAGGACCTAAACTTTAATTCAATTTGAAATATTAAATTTTCTAACTAGGTGAGGTTTTCTTTCTTGTGATATATTTTGGAAAATGGAAATAAAAGTCATTACAAAGCTTAGAAATGAAGTTTGAGTTTACAAATAAAATCAAGTTGCATAAGTAAATTCAAAACATATACATTATGTGTGTGGGGGGGGGGGGTGGAGATTGAAAAGGGGGAGGCGGGAGTTCAGATAAATAGGATAACTAGGGTCCAAACTAGGTGGAGATAATGAGGGGGAGGGGGGGCGAGAGAGAGAGAGAGAAGGGGAGTTCAGATGAAGAGGAAAGGAGGGAGAGGGAGAGGGAGAGGGAGGGAGGGACGGAGAGAGAGAGAGAGATGAGGTAAAGATGTATATGATAAACACAGGGAAGAAATAGTTAGATGGGGAGGGAGATGGTAGTAGGGAGAAGGGTAGCAATCTTTTAGAGAGAGAGTTGGAATGGCTTGAGACATATTAGGTAGGGACATAAAGATAATTGTTAGGGTAGGGGATAGATGGATATGATGATGGGGGAAGGAAGAGTGGGGGAGGGAGGGAGAGAGGAAGAGAGAGAGAGAGTAATTAGGGTAGGGGATAGATGGAAATAATGATGGGGGAAGGAATTGGGGAGAAAAGGGAAAGAGAGAGGGAGAGGAAGAGAGTGAGGGGGGTGGGCTGGAGAGAAAGAGGATAAAATAATAATTAGATAGACATGGAGAGAGAGACTCTAATTTCAATTCTAAAATTACTTTTAATTACTTAACAAATATTTTTATTTAATTAGTTATCATATGTGTGGTAATACATTTTTTAATTTTCAAAGGAAATCTTATATATATATATAAAAGTAAGTCAAGAGATATCTTTCTGGAGGCACCTATTTTCATAATCTCCCTCAGTTTATTTTATATATATTAAATATATATAAGCTAGTATTATAAATTTTTGCCTTACTTTTTCCTCTTGTTATAAAGAAACATAAAAGATTATTTTCTATGAATTCAAAGATGGAACAGCTACAACCAGCCATGAGTTAGTTGTTCTCTGTAAAGGCTTTTGTAGGCAAAGACCAACATATATCTGATGGTTTTTATCAAATGAAAAGTTGGATTTGTGTTTGGGAAAATGATTTAGTGATAACTTTGATCTAGTGATAACTTTTATTAAATTATTTAGAATTCTTATTGTAGTGACTTGTTGTAGGAGTACACCTATCAGATTTTTTTTTGGGGTTTAAAGATTAGATTATGAATTTATTCATGATATTGGTAAGATATAAACAATATTGATGAATTATATGACTTTCTTATTTCTGTAGGTTAAAAAAAGAATGATACCATTGATGCAGGGATTAATTTTACTCTGTTTAACTACCACAACATGTATCACGTCCGCACACGTTACTTTCACGTCCTCGAATGATTACTCAAACATTATACTTGATACATCCAGCTATTCAGAAGAAGCTATAAAGGGTGAGTGATCATAACTTATAGATCTTATATTTCAAATAAGCTAATCAAAGTAGTTGCAAGTGAGTTATACAAGAACTTGGCTAGAAAGATAACTTCTTTTTGTTCAATTTCATTTTATTTGAATAAATGGAAATTTTTAATTTTAATATTTTTATTTTTTAAAGATGAAAGGTCTATCATGTCCATCCTTGCTTTTGGAGGTGATGAATCTTTTAAACACTTAAACAAAATATAAAAGCTAATTTTTCATAAGTTTTATTTTTTAGTGCAAGTCTTGGCCAGACAACCGTTCCAAACAGATTAAACCAAATGGTATTTTATTTTTGTTAAAAAAAAAATCAATTTTGATAGTTAATTCTATATTCATATTTGTACACTGTTTGAAGGTCATGTCAAAGTACCAAAGACACCCCTGAAAGGTTTATACTGGAATATATGGCTCTTGCAGCAAGTAAAATCTTAAATTTCTAAGAAAAACTTGAACCAATTTTGATAATTAATTCTATTTTTATATTTTTAAACTGTTTGAAGGTCATGCTAGAGTACCAAAGATGTCATCTAGAAGGTTTATATAGGGAATTATGTATACCCTCCCATTACAAGTAAAATCTTAAAGTTCTAATAAAAAATATTTAAACCAATTCTGATAATTAATTTTATATTCATATTTGTCTACTGCTTGAAGGTCATGCCAGATTACCAAAGATGCCACCTCCCACCACAAGTAAAATCTTAAAGCTCTAAAAACTATTTAAATCAATTTTAATAATTATTTCCATTTTCATATTTATATACTGCTTGAAGTTGGGAAATTAAGTACATCGCTCCTACCGCAAGTAAAATCTTAAAGCTCTCAAAAATATTTAAACCAATTCTGATAATTAATTCTGTATTCATATTTGTACTGCTTGAAGATCATGCATGAGTACAAAAGACACCAAAGGTTCATGCCGGAAGATATCACTCCCACCACAAATAAAATCTCTAAACTCTAAAAACAATTTAGAAATCATTTCTTTTTCATTTTAAGATTGAATGTAAGTTAGAAAATTTTAGTGAGAAGTGAATACAATAAAAATTAATGCCGTTAACAGCCACAAGTCAATAGACTAACCAGTAAAAATATGACCATCAATACCTTTTGTTTTGACGCGTTGCACTATAATTTCATGTTTAGGGGCAATATATTCCTATCCACATGGTGCGACTATTAAGCAATAAGAATCTAAATGTTACTCAAAGGGTTCAAAATAATGTAGTCCCACATTGATAAGATTATTATTGTGATATTTCAATAGAAGTCCTATTTTAGATAGCTTGTTTTAAAGCAATTACATTTTCGCAAGGTCGACGATATCCACACAAGGGAATCCTGTGGCCGCTCCAACAGAGAGTAAGAAGCCTTTGTTTCAAATAAAGATTCCATTCATAAAAACATATTTAATACATGGCAGACTGTGTGATGGAATGTTATATTCAAACAAATGTGGATAGTCAAAATTAAACGGTTCTTAAATATGATTACATTGCAAAACAAATTGTTATGATGAAAAAAGAGAGAGGGTGCACTCCTATTCCTAATTCTAATGTCTGCAACCAAACGAACGCTTAACAAAATTTTAATAACAAGTTCAACAGAAAGAAGGAAAAAGGTTCACAAGAAGTGGTACCTTAAAACAGAATTCATACAAAGAAGTGAATTTTTTTTTGAAAAATAGACAAAAACATAGTAAAAGAGAAGAAAATCCCAGTAACTGCTGTTACGAGCAGTAATGCTAGGCTTTAACCACTGCATGATCATTATCATTTTGGTTGAAATACAGTTTTACAATGCTGAAATAAAATAAGGATTATTATACTGAAAAAATTAGAGCATTCTCTGTTTTCAAACAAAGTTTTGTTAAATAATTTGTTTATGTGATTTTCTGAGGATAATTAACGGTAAATGGCTGAAGCCTTGTCAGATAAATTCACATGCTAATATTAATTTTTTCGCACACTCCATATCTGTCCATGATTTTCCAAAATCTCATTCCTTAAATTCTTCCTTTTCTGGTCTAATTGTCTATCTTACCTTGTCAGAGCCCAAAACATCAAGCTGTAAGAATAGAATTGGAGTGCTTGACTTTGCAGAAACTGGTGAGTGCATAACTAGGCCGTCTCTATATATTTTGTTTTCTTGCTCATGGTTTTTGGTTAAGCTTTCTTTTTAGCATTTAAGTTTGTGATCCCTTGTCAAAAGAATGGGAAGGTCTTCCACATTGACCCTTGGACAGATGATGTGACCATTTATCAATATTATAGAAACCTGCAAGCAAATGAACCCTACAAATAGTTCAGGAGAATTAATGATGTATTTTTAGGGAACTGGTTTTTGAGCTCCCAAGTCAAGAGAATTGTACAATTTTCGAAGAATCTATGCAAGCTATTAAGATTTATGGTTGTTATTATACATATACAGTTCCCTAGATTAGAGTCGGGGATTTTGCTAATGAACCTCTTAAACTACCTTGCTATTGCCTTGATAATACCATCCTTTCTAAAATCTATAGGCAGCTCATTCATGCTACTGATTTGTTTGAAAATATCAAGAAGACTCATGTTGTTCTATTTCCTATAGAAATTGGCCACTATAGATTTCTCAATATCAAATAGGCTATGTTGATAAATTTGACGATGTCCAATCTCTATCTCAAGTCCTACTTTACTAGAGAAAACTTTGATTATGTGGGCTTTGCCAAAGAAAACCTAAAACATGCATCCTCCCTCAGGCACACTCCTCACCTAGAAGACTACTGGGTGAATTGCTTTGATGATTTTAAAGTAAGAAAAAGATTATGGTTGAGATTGACCATAAGTCAAATACAAGCGATCAAAGTTCATCTTGACATCAATGGGTTAGAGGTAAATGATTATGAGGAGGTGGTGAATCCCCTATATAGGGAACAAATCAAATGTCTCCCTATCCCTAAACTAGATTGGGACAAGAGGGAAGAAGATGATTTGTATTCATGTATGATAGATGTTTCAAAGAGGATAGAAAGTTGGTTGACTAAAAAGATGAATTGAGTATCAACTTGGGAAGAAAAAAAAAAAAAACCCCACAAACTAGAAAAAAGAAACTTTCAAAAGAGTTGATTGTTCGCTCTAACTATGCCATTGGTGATTCTATTGCATGTCAAACGGAAGCTAAAGTTGAAGCATCTATCCCTCTAATTCAACTTTAGGTTCAACTTCATGCAGTAAACACTAAAAGAGCTACTCCTTCAAACACCAAAAGTAAGAAGGCCACACAAAACATAACAAAAAGTAGAATTGCAATAGACTTAGATTCCCTCAAAGTCGAGCGAGTAATAGAACAAATCATTACACATGATGACTTTCTTGCAAGTGGTTATTGCCCTCTTCAAAGCCTAGAAGGTGGTTGGGAGCCGCCCTATTTGGTTTATTCATCAAGATTTGGGCTTGTGGAAGACTCTGCTCGCATTGTATGTTGACATCTAAGGGTAAAAGCTCAAACATGTGTCACCCTTTTGTAAAGAAAAAGGCTAACAAAAGTATAACTATTCACCCAATGACATAAAAATGGTATTATTATTTAAAATTTGAAAATGAAGTAAACTAATGAAATGTGAAGAAATGGTTGAAGTTTAGGATTATAAGTTTTAATAATTATTTGGAGTAAGAAATGACATATATTTTCTAATTTTTATAGATAATTTTTAGTTGCTGAAAAATGCTAAAAATTAGGGGTTTAGTTCCCACCACAAAACTATATGGAAATAAACTTATTTCTATTTTAACTCAGACTATATTATAGATAACACATATAGCTAGAACAATCAAAACTAAAAATTGACTTCAGACCTATACTTTGTCTTTTATAGTGATTCAAATTTCACTCACCCAAAATTGATAGTTTTCATCTCTCACCACATTTTTCAAAACAAATACATTCTAACCAAAAGAATAATTATGCATTCTGAAAGAGGACTCTCTCCTCTAGAATGTCATATAATTTTTTATTTTTTTTGATATGATTTATTATTTTTTTGTTTCTCAAAATCAACATCTTTCCAAGTATTAAAATAAATGCTTGTAGAATTTTTTAATTACAATATACTATGTCTAATTAAAATACTATAAACTCTATATGAGAATATTCTTGACTGTGAGCTCAATAAGATGGTGTTTTTATTTTACTAAAAAAATATTATTAAAAATAGTAAGAGTTATTGAAAAGTCATTTTTCTGAAATAATATTATTTATTTAGAAATTGGATATAAACTAGTATAAAAACATGCATTTAATAGACATTTATAATTGGAAAAGTGTGAGACCATATGCATCTTAGGTATAATGAATTTATCTAGATCATATGTTTGAGAACATTTGATTTTTTGATAGAAATACTCAAATTTAGTCGTTCTAATAAGTCAGCCTAAAAGGTGACATAGCTTTGTAATTTTACCCCTAACACTGAATGACTTGGCTTGAGGGGTGCACCAATGTAGTCTTCCAACAAAAGCAAGAGGGTTTGAAGATTCGATGGTTCTCCCCTTTTGGTAGTGCAAATACATGGATCTCGACAAGGGGCATGTTCTAGGAAGGAATATCTACCTATAGGTGGTCCTTTCCCAATGATGCCTTAAGCATCTAATAGGGGATGAATGGATTTACACTTAGTTATAGCCTTTTGAACTATTGGTGTTCTAACAAAGATGTTGAGTGGTGAAATAGAATCAAATCTACAATCAAATTGTGAATCATCCCCACAAATGTCAAATAGGGGTTGGATGGCATGACAATATCTTCTTCTCTGATGTTTGATTTGGTTCATATGCATAGCTCACTAAACAATCAAATAGGATTGGAAGATAGCTAGGGCCTCTAATTATTCCTTGGCTAGATCAAAATGACATGCACTCCAAAGCTTACCCACCTAGGGTTTTCTACTCTATATTGCATGAGTAGCATTTGCTTTGCAGTTTCTCTGACCATCGTCTACTTTGAAATTTCCCCAACCTACACTAATTACAACAACAAAACAAGGAAATGGAGTCTTATATCATAACAAATGTAGTTCTCTCTTCAAACTAGCTACAATTCTTGGAACCTACACTAGATGTTTATACAAACCTCTTAGCTCATGATATACTTCATATTAAAGGCTATTGCAATGAATCTCATCTAGTTGAGGTAGGAAGCTTTCCATGAGTTTACAAGATGATCTTCCATGGTTCAATTTTGGCTATAAAGGAATTACAACATAAATCCCCTCATACCAACAGATGGGTGTAGAATGAAATTGATCTTATGATAAGAAAGGAGTACAAAAATATTTAAACAAGTTGTATTCTTAGTGTATTGAAAAATATAAGTCTTACTTTTCCTACATGTATATCGATGGATGTTCTCTCAATGACTACTTGTTAGGAAATTATGTAGGATTTTCCTATTGTTAGAAGGAGAGCCTTAAACTGATGATGGGTATAGACAAGGAATTGAATTCTTGCACCATAATTAAATCAATCATGTTGATATCAAACATCAAAATATTATGATGGATCCTAATAATAATAAGGAAAATATTATGGATTTTAGGCTTTCAAAGCATGTAGATTGGTAGGGCACACATAGGTCAACTATTATGGTAGTTGGTATGAGAGGGTATTGAGCTCCAGAGTATTGCTGGAATAATGAGGTCTCTTATAAACATGAATGGTGTGGTCACAAAAATCACTTATATGATAAGCGTAGATTAATTTGAATGAATCATTTCTATGTAAGTGATATTTACTTATTCTATAGGAAAATTTTATCCACTCTTAACAAAGAGGTATTCCAACATCAATTTTATGATAGAATGGTTTAATGTATGTTTTTATATCACAACTATAAATTAAATCAATATTGTTACTAATATGTACCCTTGAATTTTTAAGGATGTATTCAATACTAAAATAAATCTTCTTAGATATATTATTAATAATGAATATCTTGTTAAATATAATATTCATAATAAATATTATTTGATAGGCAAAATTCTACAATACAATGTTGAATTGGAAGCCTCTCATTGGTAAGATCTTAGATTTGAGTCTACTATTACTTATAGTGTTATTAAAGCCAACCAAATAATTAAGTGGAAGAAGGATTAACATTTCACAATTTTCCATTTGTAATTAACATTAAAGGCCTATTTCTATACACAATCTATGTAATGACATTTCATTATTTAGGAATGTGAACTAAAGAAAATTATTTTTGTGAATGGTAAAAAATCTAATCTAAATCTAATTTAAACCTCATAAGAAGGCACATGGTTATTTTTAATTGTGTACAAGCTTGATCATATCATGTGGCATCACCTAGAAAACCCAAAATGATCACACAGTTAAATCCTGATATTCACATCACAAACCTATAAAGCTCAAAAATAGAAACAATGCAATACTCCAATCTAACAGAAGTAATCCACCATGAAGACCAACTTTGATAGCATTATGGAAAAAATTTCAACATGTCTCCTCCTACTCTACTCTAATCTTAATCTCCTCTCTAATGTGGTACAAAAGAGAAAGCCTTGGCCCTTTATAGTTGTTGAACTACAATGAAGGGCCAAGATTGATTCAAGATCAAGGGTCTAGATATACTCATTACAAACCCTACTTAGCATTACCACACTATCATATTAACAAAATTAAGATTATAGTTTCAAAAAAATATCATTGGTTTCACAAGGTCCTAAGTTTGATAGGAGGGTGCCATGTTGGGAAGGTTGTCTCTTATAAAAATAGTATATGTTTTTAATTTACCATAATTTCCTTTTCTTAAGATATTTCATATTTGCATATGTGTGTGTGATTTCATCACACTATCCATCATATCTAAAATTGCACTTATAATATACATAGATATATATAGGTGTGTACTTCAGAGAAATATGGTTTATTTTTAACAACATACGGTGGCATCGTATATATATAAAAGATTGTCGGTGTCTCAAAACAATAAAGAGATAATAGTTCTAAAAAAGAATATTAGATATTACTATTTTTATATGTTAGACCAAGTAGCCCATGATAGTCCAATGGTGTAATCTATTATGAAGTCACAAAATCCTTATCAAGGTAGTCCTTATAAAGGTAGTTAGAGGTAATACCTAATGACTGAATAATGAAATAAGATAGTGCCTCATGCATTGAATCTTGTTTAGCAATTATTTGTCCCCTTTTTATGCTCTTGGAACCACTACAATAGTATTCCCATGATAATAACAAGTTACTCCATTAAAGTCAAACATTAGAATGCATTACTAATATATGTAAACAATAACTAACTACAATTATCAATAAACAAATAAGCAAGATAATATTTAACCTATTCTAATATTCAAGATTTTAAAAACCTCTTTTCATATGAAATTAATGGTTAACTATAATTTCCTTTGTCACATGATCATGAAAATGATAATTTCAGCTAATCATTACAACTTCTATAAACTTATTCTAGTTTGGTCAAAATTTTGGGATGTAACATAGCCTACCCCTTATGTTTTCTTCAACCTTGATGAGTTTTCAAAAATAAAATTTTAAAAGAAATAAGGAGAGGAGAGAAAAAAATGATCATGGTCTTATCTTGTAAAATGTGTTAGCATGAATGTTGATAACACTACATTGAGGAAACTGTATCCTAAGCATTGGAGAGTATTGATATGTTGAATTCATGATGGGTTTTTTCATTGATGTCAACATAGCAGTTTTTCTATTAGAGACTAGAAGAATAGTAGTTAAAGATCTTATGTTACACGGTAATTGTGTAATGGTTAAGTGATGTGTAGTTAAGGGCATGTTCCTAGGAGTGAGTGTCCCAACGATGTGGTTAAGAGGATGTAAGTCTGAGTTGAAGATGTATGGGAGTTGTACCTAGTTTACATAGAGCATCTCAGAGATAGAGTATTGGGAAAGCAGTTCCTGATGTTTGTTTGCTAGATTACATATGAGATGTAGTAAAGAGATTCCCAGTCATGTGGTGAGGTTAGGGAGTGTGCAAGACCTAGAGTCACATGTGGAAAGTTTTGTATAGTTTATGAGCCAAAAGGGCTACTATAATTGTAATTAATTACATATTATATCTTATTTTAAATAATTAGGAAAGCCTTAAGGCTGACTCAAGGAATTATTATAAAGACATGATATAAAGAAAAGATGCTTTCCTTAATTGTAAAATGTATGAGTATCTTGTTGTGGATTCAGTTTACATTACTCATATGGTTTAGATTTCTTAAATTCTAACAATTGGTATTAGAGCATCAAGTCCTTGAAGGATAAGCTTAACAACTTTGGGAGATCTATGGTGAATCTTTTAAGAAAGGATAGTCTTAGATTTGATGGGGCCAACTATGACAACTAGAAGGAGAAGATGAAGACTCATCTATTGTGCATGGGTCTGACATATTGGATCTTGACAAAGGGAAAGAAGATTTTTTTTGAAGGAGTTGTTGGGTGATGCGACGCGCTCCCCTGCCCACAGGTGGTTAATTATGTGGTGTTCCATGTTCACTAACAGTCATGGCTTTTGGTGCAACGGCAAATGGGCCCTACAATTGGTATCAAAGCCTGGTTTTGGCTTGGTCATGGGTTCAAATCTCCCCGGTGCCATCCTGACCCACGTAAGCACCTGGTATGCGCGTCGAGGGGGAGATTGTTGGGTGATGCGACGCGCTCCCCTGCCCACAGGTGGTTAATTATGTGGTGTTCCATGTTCACTAACAGTCATGGCTTTTGGTGCAACGGCAAATGGGCCCTACAGGAGCAAAGCTAGAAGATTACAATGAAGAACAAATAGATCTATTCATGTGTAACATAAGAGCAAGAGAAGCTCTACTATTAGCTCTTCTAGAGAATGAATACAGTTAGGTAAAGTCACTTGAAACATCTCATGAAACTTTGAAGGCATTAGAATCTACTTTTGAAGGTGATGATCATGCAAAAATAATGAGATTATAGAATTGGATATGTGCATTTCAAAATGCTAGAATGATGGAAGATGAATTTGTAAGAAGATATGTTGGCAGAATATTAGAAATGTTTGCAAGTATTCAGTCTCATGGTGGAACTAAGGAAGATGATGAAGTCATTTCAAAAATCTTAAAAAGTTTTTCACCACCTTTCAAGTCAATAGCATAGATGTTTTAGCTAGTGATGCCCTGCACTAAGAATTTCACTAAGGAAATATTGCTTGGAAGATCAGAATAAGTAGAATCAAATTTCAGACAATCTAGTGAACTTGCAAGAGTTGAAACGAGCTTTATTAACCTAAAAATTTGACCTAATTTGACAAGAGGTGCAATTGCCCGTGGATATTTTGCTAGCAGAAATAAAGCTGATGAGGACAAGAAGATTGGGGAAGGAATAGCCCTTCTAGTGAGAAAAGAAAGGATGGTAAGAAAATATTTTAATGTTGGACTTGTTATCAATTTGGTCATTATGCATCTAAATGACCTAAAAGAGAGGAAAGGTATAAGGGAAATTTTAACTCTAGAATAGATAGAACTAGAAATTGTTTATATTCAAATGAAGATGAAGAATCTGATGAAAAAGGTCAAAGTGAAGGTAATGATGAATTAGGATTTGTGGTTATCAAGGAAGATGATCTTGATAGAGAAATTAGAGAAGATAGAGCTCTAGCTACCAAAATGGAAAAGAAATTTGATTGGATAATTGATAGTGGTTGTTCACATCACATACTGGTTATATGAATCAATTTGTTAAGATCAAAAATCATGATGGAGGCATTGTTAGAGTTGGTAACAATACAGCCCACCATATAATAGGAATTGGATCTATTACTCTTGATGGTAAAGCTAACACTAATGATGTCTATATTGTTGATGGATTGAAGCATAACTTGTTGAGTGTTGGAAAATTGGTGGATAAGGGTTACTGATGCAGGGAGTTCGAAGAATCATAACTTTTGACTCGAATCTAGGTTTTCTTAGATTTTTGTAGGATATTTTAAAATCTATAGTTGGGGTGGATTCCAATCGAGCTACCTCTGTTGAGGCCATTTTAATTTATTTTTTGAGAGCCTAAAATTCCATCTTGACCTTCGAATTTCAGTTTTAAAATATCTTAGGTGTTTTTTTGTTTTTTTTTGCTTTGTAATAACTTCAAAATTTCTTTCTAAATTTTAGAGATTAGTTGGCAATTTTCCTTTATGGTTTAAAGAGTAGATATAGGAAACTTTGAATTTTCTTTCAGTGTTTTTTAGAAGTTACCAAAATGGCATATTTTTCTAGTTGTCAAAATCTACCAAATTTGAAACTTTCTTGTTTTCTCATTTTGGAATTAGTTGTTATTTAATGGAGTTAGAGATCCATGTAGAAGAATTTTTGGTAATGAAAAATTCAAAGTTTGAATCTATATTGGGTTTTGTCATGAGCTAGTAAGTTCTTTTTGAATTGAGATTGGTGTGCTATATCATTTGGTTTTATAGCCACAAGATGGCTAGGAGAGGAAGAGAAAGATGAGGCATTGCCCAATTTCAAAGAATCATACTAGACTTGCAAAGGCAGATTGAGGAGCTTACTGAAAGAGTTGATAATCAAAGAATACTAAATGATAATGTATTTGAGGAAGAAATAGACAAAGGAAGCAGTGATCTAATGGAGAGAAATGTAGAAAATGAAGTTGAGGAGTTAGCACAAATGAGCTACAAAGATCGAGTCCTAAGGGCTTTAGAAGGAAAGAATGATGGTATCAAAATTGAAGTCTCAAACTATGTTGGTAGCCTTAAAGCACTAGAATTGATAGATTCATTAAATAAGATGAGTAAATTTTTTGACTAGAAGCCTATGATAGAGGAAAAGAAGATGAAGTTTGCATGCACAAAATTAAAAGGTCATGCCATGATCTAGTGGGATTATCTCCAAAAGGAGTGGGTGGAAAAGAACACGGGCAAGATCAAGACATGGAGTAAGATGGCAAAGAAATTGAGGGAAAAGTTCTTGCTTATAGATTATCCTCAAATTCTCTTTCATAGGTTCCAAAATCTAAAGCAAAACTTATCTTCTATGCAAGAATACACAAATGAATTCTACAAGCTACCCTTGCATATAGAAGATCAAGAAGATGATAAGCAGATGGCAGCTAGGTATATAAATAGTTTAAAATTCAACATCCAAGATGAGTTGAGCATGCACCATGTCAATAGTATGGAAGAGGCCTATTAGTTAGCTCTAAAGGATGGAAGAAAAAAAAAATAGACAAAATAACCAGAGGAATATACAAGGATAAAGAGGCACATCAAACCCTTTTTGAGGAAGTTCTAGTTATGGTCGAGGAGTCTCATCCTTGGTATTCGATAAAGCAATAGATACCCGACAAGAACCTCAAAACCAAGAAAGAGGAAAGGGGTTTCAAAGAGGATGAGGCTATAGTAGGGAAAGAGGATGGGAAAATTAGAGTAGGCCTTTTGTTTGCTTCAAATGTGGAGAGGAAGGACAGGGTTTTCAAATTCTCAAACTATAACATGCCAAAAAGAATTCAAGGAGGACAAATAAAAATGAACCTGTTGTAGATTGAAGAAGAGGAGAAAGAAGTCCCACCAGATGTAGGAGAAAATCTCATGATGAGGAGATCAATGATCATCCCAGAGAAGGAAAAAAATCTTGCAAATAACTCTAAGAATACATGGCTATGAATTAAGATCTTTAGAACTAGGTGCAGTTCAAGTGGAAAGGTATGCCAAGTTATTATTGATGGGGGTAGTTGTGAGAATATGGTGTCTAGAAAAATGGTAGAGAAAATAGGTTTACAATGTGAAAAGCACTGTCATCCCTATTGTATTGAATGGTTTAAGAAAGGAAATGAAGTCACTATTGATAAAAGATGTTTTAGTAAGCTTTTCCATTGGAAAGTTCTATAAGCATGAGATATGGTGTGATGTTATCCTTATGGATGCTTGTAATATATTATTGGGGAGACCATGGTAGTATGACAGGAAGGTCACACATGATGGTGAGAAGAATAAATACACATTGTGGAGGGATAGCTAAAAAGTGGTTCTATTACCACTTAAGGATGAAAGGAAGAGTGAGACCATGTTGTCTGCAAAAGAAGTTTCTAAGGAAATGAAGGTGACAGAGTGTTGTTATGCCCTAGTAGTGAAAAGGAAAAAGACTAGGAGAACCCAATACCATCTAATGCAATGAAGGTTTTAGAGGAATTTTTTGATGTTGTGCCTAATGAATTATGAAATGGTCTACCACCAAAGAGGGATATCCAACACCACATTGATCTTATCTCTAGAACCACCCTACCTAATCAAGCAACCTATCAAATGAATCCAACCCAACATGCAGAGCTAAATAAATAGGATATAGAACTCATGCAAAAGGGTTTGGTTAGAGAAAACATGAGCCCATGCATAGTACTTGCATTGTTGACTTCAAAAAATGATGGTACATGGAGGATGCACACTGATAGTAGAGAAATTAATAGGATTACCATTAAGTACCAATTTTCTATTCCTCGTATCAAGGACATGATGGATGAATTGGTAGGTACTGAGTACTTTAGCAAGATTGATCTTCAAAGTGGTTATCACTAGATTCATATCCAAGAAGTGGATGAATGGAAGACAACTTTTAAAACAAAAGATGGTTTTTATGAATGGATGGTTATTCCATTCAAACTTTCTAATGCACCAAGAACATTTGTATAATTGATGAATGCTATACTGTGACCTTATATTTGTAAGTTTCTAGTTATTTGTTTTTATGATATCTTGATTTTTAGCAAGAACAGAGAAGAACATTTACAACACCTAAAAGTTATCTTTGCTATGCTAAGAGCAGAGAGACTCTATACAAACTTAAAGAAGTGAATATTCATGTAGACTAGCTTAACCCTTTTAGGATTTGTCATTTTTGGAGATTGTATTCAAATGGACCCAAAGAAGATCAGAATGATTCTCGAATGGCCCACTCCTACAAATATAAAAAAGGTAAGGAGTTTCCATGGGTTAGCCACTTTCTATTGAAAGTTTATTAAGAAATTTAGTAGCATTATAGCACCTATAATAGATTGCACAAAGGGAAGACATTTTTCTTGGATAGTAGATGTAGAAGAAAGTTTTAATTTTTTGAAGGAGAAAGTAACTACAACTCCTATACTTGCACTTCTGAATTTTGACAAAGTTTTTGAAGTAGAGTGTGATGCCTCCCATGTTGGAATAGGTGTTGTTCTTAGTTAAGCAGGTAAACCTGTAGCCCTTTTTAGTGAAGAACTCAATGATACAAGGAAAATTACTCCACCTAGGATCTGGAATCCTATGTCATTGTTCAAGCATTATGCCATTGGTGACACCACTTAGTACCACGTGAATTTGTGCTATTTACTGATCACCTTGCTCTGAAATACATCAACACCCAAAAGAAGTTGAATACACGACACACCAATTGAATCGCTTTCTTATAGGGATATGCCTTTGTTTTGAAGCATAAGTATGGCAAACAAAATCAACTTGTTGATTCCTTGAGTGGGAATACTTCTATACTAACCACAATGGAAACTAAAATCATTGGATTTGATACTATTGAAACATTATATATTTTTGATGATGATTGTTGGGAAATTGTGGAACATTTGAATGGTTCAAGCATTGGTAGGACGTCTCATGTCAAAGGTGATTATTTTCTATAGGATGGTTACCCCTTCAAGGGAATACAACTATGCATACCAGCTAGCTCTATGCGAGAAAATATTATTAAGGAATTTGATAGTAGAGGGATGGATAGACACTTCAAAAAGGAAAAAACAATACACCTGGTGCCAAATAATTTTTATTGGCCGAAGATCAAGAGAGACATTACTAAGCATGTGGCAAGGTGTAGAATCTATCAAATGGCTAAGGGACATTACAAAATACAAGTTTATACATGCCATTGCCAGTTCCCATTGAACCATGAAATGAATTTAGTATGGATTTTGTATTGGGTCTTCCATAGACTCAGTGAGATAATGACTCTATTTTTTTCATTGTTGATTGGTTTTCCAAAATGGCTCACTTTATTGCCTATAAAAAGACTAATGATGCCACTAGGATCGCCAAATCATTCTTCTTAGAAGTTTTTTTCTTATATGGTCTATCCAAAACCATTACTTCTAACCATGATACCAAGTTCTTAAGCCATTTTTAGAGGACTTTATGGAAGAAATTGGGGACCAAGTTATAGTTTAGTAGTGCCTACCACCCTCAAACCGATGGACAAATGGAGGTAGTCAATCAGAGTTTCAAGAATCTATTATGATGCATTATTGGTGAGAAGCCCAAATAGTGGGACTTGACATTACCCCAAGTAGAATTTTCCTTTAATAGTTTTGTTAGTAGGTCAATAGGGAAATGTCCTTTCCAAATTGTTTATGGTAGAAATCCTCGAGTTGTTTTAGATCTGGTGCCTCTACCTTTGGGTGACAAGATTAGTGATGATGGAGTGGCCTTTGCTGAACACCTTCAAAAACTCCAACAAGATTTTTGGCACAAGTCGCAACTTGGCAATGATAGCTACAGGATTCTTGTAGATGCTACATGAAAACACCAAGCATTTATTGAAGGTGACTTGGCCATAGTTTACTTATGCCATGAGCCATTTGCTACTAGCACATATCACAAACTAAAATAAAAAATGATTGGGCCTTGAAAAATCTTTATGAAAATTAATGATAATGCTTATGAAGTTACTTTACCCAACAATCTAGACATCTCTCTACTAATTTGCATAAATTTTATGAAAATATTCTAGAGATAGCTGATGGATAGGAAGTTGACTGGCAATATCACCTTCTAAATAAGAAACATGATACCATTGCCCAAATTCTTGACAAATAATCTACTTCCACGAGGCATAGTTAATACAACAACTATTTAGTACAGTTGGATGGCTTACCAAGTAGTGAAAACACATGGCTATCTAAGTGGGTAGTGTTGTAGTTAGATCCTTCCAAGTTACACCACTTCACCAATAGTCACTTGTAGAAGCAACATTTCTTTCAAGAAGGGGAAAATGATGCAGGGAGTTCGAAGTGTTGTAAATTTTGACTCAAATCTGGGTTTTCTTAGATTTTTCTAGGTTTTTAAAAAATCTATAGTTGAGGTGGATTTCAACTAAGCCAACTTTGTTGGGGCTAGTTTGGTTTATTTTGCAAGAGCCATAAATTCCACCTTGACCTCTAAATTTTAGTTTTAAAATATCTTAGGTGTTTTTTTTTGTTTTTTTTTACTTTAAAATTTCTTTCTAAATTTTAGAGATTAGTTGGCAATTTACCTTTATGGTTTAAAGGGTAGATATAGGAAACTTTGAATTTGATTTTGGAGGATTTTTAGAAGTTACCAAAATAGCATAGTTTTCCAGTTGTCAAAATCTGCCAAATTTGAAAATTTCCTATTTTCTCATTTTGGAGTCAATTGTTATTTAATGGAGTTAGAGATCCATGTAGAATAATTTTTGGTGATGAAAAATTCAAAGTTTGAATCTATATTGGGTTTTTTCATGAGCTATTAAGTTCTTTGTGAATTGAGATCGGTGTGCTATATCAATTACCAATTACAGTTTATTGAGAATGCCTATGCTATCAGATACAAAGATGGTAAGATGATTGGAACTAGTACTAGATCCAAAGATAATGTACTTTAGTTGAATCCTACTGATATGACATGTTTGGTAGCAAAATTTGATAATAGTTGGTTGTAGCATAGAAGACTCTTTCACATAAACTTTGATAATATTATGAAGGTTAATAGTACATTTGTAGTAAGAGATCTACCTAAGATTATTAGGCCTATGAACATAGTATGCAAGGAATGTATCTTGGCTAAACAAAAGAAAGTATCATTCCTTGGCAAGAAGTTTACTACCATAGAGAAGCTACAGATTGTTGACACATATCTAAGTGATCTTGCTAGAACAAGAGTATACTATGGTGAAAGGTATTTTATGATTTTTGTTGGTGACTTCAATTTTGGAAGCAATAATGAAGCTAGTGACAAATTTGTTGAAGATATGAAGAATGAATTTGAAACAAGCATGATAGGAGAAATGATGTTTTTCCTAGGGTTGCAGGTTGCACTGAATAATTATTGCATATTCATCTTACAAACAATGTGCTTGAAAGATTTGTTGAAAATGTTTGATTTGGAAATTTGTAAACCTATTGGTGCACCCATGATAATTGGTCATAAGTTACCTAACAAAGATGAGACACCTATAGTAGAATAGAAGAAGTATAGATCAATGATTGGAGATTTGCAGTATCTAACTCACACAAGACTAGATATAGAAAATGTAGTTTGATAGTAGCTAGATTTCAAGTTGATCTTAAAGAATATCATTTTGTAGTAGTAAATAGAATATTTAGATATCTAAAAGGGACATCTGATTATAGAATTTGGTATGACAGATCAAATGATTTCACACTTTGCACATATATTGATGCTAATTAGGAAATTAGTTTGGATGATAGAAAGAGCACCTTTTTTGGAGCATTCTTTCTTAGAGGAAGATTGGTTTCTTGGTTAAGCAAGAAGCAAGATTGCATCTAACAAAGAACTGCTAAGGCAAAGTATGTTGCAGCAAAAAATAACTATAATCAAGTTAAGTGGATGGAGAAAATGTTGAAGGATATCATAATTCAAATTGAAGAGCCCATTATCCTCTACTATGATAACACAAGTATAGTGAGTATGTCAAAGAATCCTATATTGCATTCTAATACTAAATATATATCAATTAAGTATCACCTACTGATAAAGAATGCATCAAAAAAGTAGATCATATTGGAGTATGTAAGGACCAAAGATCATATTGCAAATATCTATACAAAGCCTTTTCCTAAAGATACATTTTAGTACTTAAGAGGTATGCTTCGGGTTATGACCTTGCCTACTTCTCATTAGGTGATACAGAGAGTGCATTAGTCTAGTGTTATAGAGCACTACTATTTGACTGGACAAAATGTTGATGCTTCCTTAATGGGGGAGTATCCATATGCACTAAGTCATGGAGGACTCTTGGTATTTGGTATATGGTATTGAATACTATCTTTGGACACTCGCGCTATTTTATGTCTTGAGCAGCTACATAACTATTGGTATTGTGATTAACACCTTTGACATTGATGCCAATGGGGAAGAGATAGGCATGGAAAACATCTCCAAAGGCATGGGGAGAATATGTATGACAAGAATTCCCATGCAATGGGGGAGAGATATCTCTTTAGAGAGATTTAGAAAGATTCATGAAAGGAAGCAAGAAAATGTTAGACTTGATTGATGAAGAAGATTTGAGTTGATGAAGATAGTAGTAGCAAAAGTTTACTTAGTATTCTTGGAACTTGGATAGTTTTTCATCTATATTGCCATCAATACTAAAGTGGGGGAATTTTTAGCATGAAAGTTGATGATACTAAATTGAGGGAATATCCTAAGCATTGGAGAGTATTGATATGTTGCACTCATGAATGTTTTTGTCATTGATGTCAACATAGAAGTTTTTTTTTAGAGACTAGAAGAATAGTAGTCTGAGATCTTATGTTGCATAGTAACTAAGTAATGGTTAAATTATGTGTAGTTAAGGACATGTTCCTAAGAGTGTCCTAATGACATGGTTAAGAGGACAAAGTCTAAGTCAAAGATGTAAGGAAGTTCTATCTAATTTCCAAATAGTATTTCAGAGATAGGGTATTGGGAAAGTATTTCCTAATGTTTGTTTGCTAGATTACATCTGAGATTTAGCAAAGGGATGCATAGTTAGACAGTGAGAGAGGATAGTCAGGTGGTGATGTCAGTAATTACACAAGACCTATAGTCACACATTGAAATTTTTGTATAGACTATGAGCTGACAATGCTGTTGTAATTGTAATTGATTACATATTTTAATTGATTGGGAAAGCCTTAAGGCCAACTCAAGGAATCCTTATGAAGATATGATATAAAGGAAAGATGGTTTCCATAAATGTAGAAATTATGAGTATCTTGTTGTTGTTTCAATTTACATTACTCATATGGTTAAGATTGCTTAAATTTGGTATTGATGTTAATAGTTATATAACTGATTCACCCCACCCCCTTCTCTTGCACACCTCTCAGTTACATCAATGGACTATATATTCTAACAAAAAGATGGGAAATTTTTTGGAAAAACTCATCATAGTCTTCCTAAGTAGTGTTCTCTTTAGCATACTAATCCTACTAGACCTTGCATTGAGTTATATCTCAATTTTTAAAGCAAAGCTTACACACCTTAGGTATTTTGAGTAGTTCTATTTCTACAACCCCTGGGTCTCATACATACAATAGGTTCCAATATATTATATGTTCATGATGAGTGATATATTTATTAAGATAAGCCACATGGAAGATGTCATACATCCTGACAAGGGTTGGAGGTGGTGCAAATCTGTAGGCAACTAGGTTTGCAACTTCCAACACCTCAAAGGGTCCCACATATCTTGTGGCCAGTTTGACATTCTTTCATAACTTAATGGTAGTCTTTTGGGGTTTTAATTTTAATAAGACCTTCTCTCCCACTAAGAATTCTCTAAGTAATATTTTTACATCTATATAACTTTCTTGTCTATCATTTGCAGTTTTATGTCTCTGACAAATTTTAGTTACTCTTTCTTCCATCTCCTTTAGAATTTATGGCTTGATGACTATTTTATCCTCAAGATGGTTCAGGCTTATAAGGGTTCTACATTTATGCCCATATAGAGCCTCAAAGGGTGCCATCTTAATAGTGGATTAGTTAGAGTTATTATAATCAAATTCCACCAAAGGTAGATACATCTCCCACTAGTACCATTGATTCATACAATAGACTCTTAGAAGGTCTTCCAAAACCTAGTTTACTCTCTATGTTTGTGCCTTGGCCTCTAGTTGATAAGTAGAACTAATACTTAATTTAGTTCATAAGGCAAAGAATAGGGGTTTCCAAAATCTGGATGTTATCTTGGCATCCCTGTTAGATATAATATTTTCTAGAATTCCATGAAGTTTGAAAATTTATTGCATGAACTTGTGTGCAATTTATGTTACTCCATTAGTCAAATTACCTAGTTTGAAGTTTGGTTCTTTTCTTAATTTGTCTACTACTACTAAAATCATGTTGTGTTTTCTTTGAGTCATGGGTAGCCCTTGTACAAAATCCATGGTGTTTATCACCCATTTCCATTCTAGTATCTCATTTAGGTGTAGGAGGTCAGTGGGGTAGAGATGCTCTGCCTTGACTCTTTGACACTATAGACAAGTCACAACATAGTCTATTATTTCTCTTTTCATCCTCTTCCAAAAATACAAGGGTTTTATATTTTCTATCATCTTGGTCACTCCAGAGTGTCCAAAATAGGGGTTTGAGTTGAATTCTTTTAGAATTATTCTTTAAATTTTTGGTACTTTGGATTTGTACATCCTACCTCCATATCTCAATAGTCCATTCTCTTCTATTCTAAAATTTTTGTAACTGGGATCCTATTGGTCTCTAGGAAGTGAATAATTAAAGTGAATAATTATTCTCAATATAGAAGCCATCATTTTTTAAATGTTGTAATACCTGATCCTTTAATCTCATATATATGATGACCATAGCATAGATATGGCTTTGCTGACTTAAGACATCTTCTACCTCATTCTCCTTTGTCTTGCATTAAGGCTGGGTTGAATGAAAATATATTGTATGTCATGGTGATCTATTTCAAATTCAAAATGATTCTCTATCAAGTAATGCCTCCACATTTGGAGGGCATGCACAATGGTGACTAATTCAAAATCATGTTGGGCACAATTTTGTCACAAGTTTTTAGCTTCCTTGACTCATATGCAAAAACTTGGTCCTCTTAGATCAATATACCTCCTAATCCCTTCCTAGATGCACTAGTAATAAAGAAAAATTCCTTTTGGGTGTCTAATACTCTAAGTATTGGTGTAGTGGTTAACTTATCCTTTAGGTATTCAAAGGTTTCTGACATTTTTTAGTCTAAATGAGTTTCTTTCATTTTCTTTGAAGTGAGGTGATAGGGTAAGCTATCTTAGAAAATTCTCTAAAAAACATTCTATAGAATCCTTCTAGACCCATGAAACTCCTAACCTTTATCACATTCCTAGGTATAGGTTATTTCTTGATTGCTTTAATCTTTGAAGGGTCTACGACTATCCCTTGAGCTGATATAATGTGTCCTAGATACTAGATTTCCTTTTGATAAAAACACACTTAGATAAATTCTTGTATAGTTTATGTTCTTTTAAGCTCTGAAGAACAATCTCTAAATGTGCTTGACATTCTCTTCTATTTTGTGAGTAGATCAAATTAGAAAAATCAATCTATAATTTTTTAAATAAAGAAATTATTAAATATTAAAAATTAATTAATTTTAATTTAAAATTATATGTATACTAGTATTTTGAATTATAATTTAACCAACATTTATATACTATTTTTTAATAATTTAAGATTTTTTAGATTGGTAATTTAAGATTTATTTATGCATCTATAAATGAAAAATTAAAAAATGATGTCTAATTCATTAAAAAAACATCAATTTCTCTAATTAAAAGATAAATATGAAATACATAATAATACTCAAAAACTAAATTATTAAATATATAAACCTCGATTTTAAAAAGATATTAATTTTTATATCATGATAATGTATAAATTAATTGTGACTATGCATCATAAGTTTTTTAAAAAAAAATTAATGTTTCCTTGTGATAATATTCCTTGTAAATATTTGCACCTTCCATTCCATGTCACAGAAGGAAACTAGGGCATGGGCCAAGGCAGATTAGTAGCGGTTGGGTGCAAATATGTTGCAACATAGCCAATGCCTCATTAATACTAGGGTTTCCATTGTAATAACCCCAACAAGTTATAACTTCATGAAACACCAAATTCTTCTCAAATACAATTGGTTGACATTTTGTCAAACACTTTGCAAGAAAGCTCTAATACCAATGTAGTATCACTTGCCCAAGCTAACTGAATTTAGCTCAAGGAATATTGTCGAACACTTTTATGCTACTCCAAGCTAATAATAGTGATGCCTAAGAATGGAAATGAATCAAACATAAATATTGTAGTGTGGCATTGTGCATGCATACTGTAGTAACCAAAATCTAATTTCCAATTTAAACACAAATAGAACTCTAGAATGAAGCTTTCCTAAATACCAAATTCAATGGATATTTCACCACCTCAAATGGTTGCAACACTGAAGAGTTGACATTCTCCAATGGCTGACTAAAATTACAAACCATATTTTCTTCTCTCACGTTCTAATCAAGTGCAATTCACAATAATGGGATGATAAACAATGAAGCTCTCACCTCTATTTATTCTTTTCCTTCACCCTTCTAGAAGGAAATAAAATATTATTTAATTTCCTTCTCTAGAAGCTTCCTCCTTTCTAATAATTATTGCACTCTCTAGAAGCTTCTCCCTTGCAATACAATGATTAATTGTGTTTCTAGAAAATTAAATTATTAGAAGCTTCTCCCTTCCAATAATTAATGCACTCTGTAGAAGCTTCTCCCTTGCAATACAAGAATTAATTGTGCTTCTAGAAAATTAAACTACTAGAAGCTTCCCCCTTCCAATAATTAATGCACTCTCTAGAAAATTAAATTAATTAAATATAAAGTCACATTTTTTATTTTAATTTATTTAATAACTTAATAAGAAATTAATTTAATCTATTTCTCCATATTTCTCCACTTAGCCTTTGGAGAATGTAAAGGCTAAGAACTCCACTAAGATGCTAAAGAGATGGGCACATTATAGTCTACTCTTTGTGAAATTTCTTGTACTCAAGCAATCCAACAACACAATGAACTCCAACCTCCACTCGGATCCCAAATGAAGTAGTATGTGATATCCTTTTAGACACTAAACCAACTACAAACTAGCATCATCAAGACCAACTGCACATGTCCTGCATCCTAGCACTCAAAACTTGTGTTGATGATATAGAAGTCAGAATGTCACCGAAAGGAAACTTCATAGAAGATTTATGAAACCTCTTTTTCCCTATATCCACCCACATAATATATATCGGACTAGAATCCTGATCAACACTAACATGCATTGAAAAATATGTAGTTAGAAACGAACCATATGCACTCATGCCAATTGTATCAACAATAGTTGTAGCCACATCAAAATATATAGACAAAAGAACATCACTAACTAGCACAACAAAAAATTAAACCAACTCCTCATCTAAAGAAATGGAATCCCTTGCTATATCAATCTCCTCACATGTCTCAGCTTTAAGCTCAATACTAAGATCCCGTAAGCATCGATCTTGGAACCCATCCAAAACCTCCTTGAATTCATCAACCAATTTTTGACAAGGGATGTCATACCCCATACATCTCATAGAATCATCAAATGCATCATTAGATGTTTCCATACTATCTACATTGATATATTTTGACAAAGCCTCAATTGTAGACTCCTAACTCTCAGTCCCACTTGAGGAAGCAACTGCCTCCTACTAAAGCTTGGTGTTGCAAAGTCCATTTTCATCAAGTAGGTGTCATTCTAAATATAGGTACATCTGCATCAGGAACTCTTGTTGGAGAAAACTCAAGCTTCCTTCCCTGCAATCTTGATATCCACCTTCTAAAGGTAGAAACCATACACCTTGTTGCCCTTTCAATTGTCTCTAGATCTGACAAGCTCTCCACCAATCTCAGTTGATGAAGCTTAAGTTTTTTCATACTCTCCTGTAATGCATTCATCTTCACGCTAACTTCATCATTACTCTACTGACTTCTAGACTTGTCAGTCCTCCTATATCTGGTCATGGCAAGAAATAACAACAGTGTTGATCACTTTGATCACAATAGTAGATCTGAAATAAAGTAATTTTCTCATCCCATAGGATGGAAAGAAGTCGCTCTATTACCTATGTAATAACGCAAACAAGTTATAACTTCATGACACACCAAATCCTTCTCAAAAATAATTATTTTACATTTTGTCAAATACTTTGCAAACTAGCTAAGATACCAATGTAGTAACCCTAGCTAGTTATAACTTTGTCAAACATCAAATGCTTCTCTAGTTCAATTGTTCAACATTTCGTTAAACACTTTGCAAGCAAGCTTTGATACCAATGTAATAAGCCCAATAGATTATAACTTCTTCAAACACCAAAAATATTTTATATATCATTTTTTTGACTTTTAGTCAAACACTTTGTAAGCAATCTCTAATACCAATGTAATAACCCCAATAGGTTATACCTTCTTCAAACACCAAAAATATTTTATACTTCAGTTGTTTGACATTTTGTCAAACACTTTGCAAGCAAGCTCTGATACCAATGTAATAACCCCAATAGGTTATAACTTCGTGAAACACCCAATCCTTCTCAAATACAATTGTTTGACATTTTGTCTAACACTTTTCAAACAAGCTCTGATACCAATGTAGTATCTCTTACCCAAAATGACCGAATTTAGCTTAAGGAATATTGTCAAACACTTGCATGTTGCTTCTCCAAGCTGATAATAGTGATGCCCAAGAATGAAAATGAATCAAACATAAATACTATAGCATGGCATCATGCATGCATACTGTAGCAGCCAAAACCTATTCTCCAACTTAAAGACAAATAGAACTCTTGAATGAAGCTCTCCTTAATACCAACTTTAGTGGATATTTCACCATCTCAAATGGTTGCAACATTGAAGAGCCGACATTTTGGAATGGGTGATTAAAATTAGAAACCTTAGTTTCTTCTCCCATGTTCTTATCAAATGCAATTCACAATAATCGAATGATAAACAGTGAAGCTCTCATCTCTATTTATTCTTTTCCTTCACCCTTCTAGAAAGAAATAAAATATTATTTAATTGCACTCTCTAGAAGCTTCCCCTTTCCAATAGTTAATGCGCTCTCTAGAAACTTCTCCCTTGCAATACAATAATTAATTGTGCTTCTAGAAAATTAAATTACTAGAAGCTTCCCCCTTCAATAATTAATGCACTCACTAGAAGCTTCTGTCTTGCAATACAACAATTAATTGTTCTTTTAGAAAATTAAATTACTACAAGCTTCCCCTTCCAATGATTAATGCACTCTCTAAAAAATTAAATTAATTAAATATAAAATCACCTTTTTATTTTATTTTAATTTATTTAATGAATTTAAAAGAAATTCATTTAATCAATTTCTCCTTATTTCTCCAGTTAGCCTTTGGAGAAAATGCAAGCTAAGAACTCCATTGAGATGCTAAAAATATGGAGACATTACATCCATAGGCTCATAAAAGTGTGCAATTTCACTATTCCTCTAGCTCCAATGATTCTCTTGGATGCCAATTGCAATAGTGACTACAATTCTCTCGGGCCTAGTCTCAATTATTTGATTAATTGTTGCAATTTCTACTTGTCCTTGTCAATATTGAAAACTTTGCATTTTCTACTTGGAATGCTCAATAATTGCTGCAAGATTTCAGATTTTCTTGTTTTTAATTCAAATCTCGATTTTCAATCAGAAATCTAATAAGGCCCCGTTTGTTTGCTGGAATTAATCTGGAATAGGGAAACGGGAATAGGAAAATTGGAATAAATCTATTCCAATTTTGGCCCAAAATGAGAATAAATTGAATTCTAATTTTTTTTTGAAATTCAATTTATTCTCATTTTGGGTCAAAATTGGAATAGATTTATTTCAATTTTCCTATTCCTGTTTCCCTATTCTAGGTTAATTCCAGCAAACAAACGGGCCCTTGAGTTTCTCCTTTCCAAATTCGGACATGTGAATTTTGAATTCATTTTTCCAAAGTATTCCTCCACCACAAATAATATTTTAATATATGGTCAAAAGGATGTTAAAATTTTCCCAATAAAACAAATTGACCAAACTTATCCCTACACAATTTAAATTGATACTATATTTATTATATGCTACTGTTTCTGAGATATCCATAAGATATATTTTTATATTTGATTTTATTTATTAACAAGTTGAAAATTTTATTATCCATAATTAATAAATAATACATAATTACAGGCATATGTGGACATCATACAGTTTACTCTATGGGCACTTGGACTGAATGTGAGCCCCACCTTTAGAATTTTCTGCTGACCTTAGTGAAACGTTTGCGTTAAGTAATAACAACGTAATTTGACACCGACTCCAACTTTATTGAAATACAAAGACAAAAGGTGATCAGCAGGTTTTGCCCTCACAGTGGTTAAGATGAACAAAAGGAACTTTATTTTGTTTTGTTAAATTTTGGGTCTTTAGATTGCCTTGTTGGTGATGCAGCAAAATGAGCTGCCCACTCACATACTCATATTTGAAGGTATGACAATTAATTTATCGAATCTCTTGCAACTTGTATTTATGAAGGTATGACTATTAAACTATTGAATCTCTTACAACCTGTATATATACTATCGATAGTGGCATCATCGCCCTAACAATAAAATTTGCTCAAAGCAGGCCGAATTGGAAAGACATATTGTCACAAACCACTTCACCTCATACTGACTAACACAGTATTAAACTGCCACCTCAACTAAATTAGGCATTCATTACAACCGATGAAATATAACGAAAGTTTTAAACAAACAGTTAATAAAGAATTGAAACTGGGTGGTTATGGGAACATGATGCCCTTCTCCTAATTCTCTTCCACGATACATATTGATAAATATTGATAAGAAGCTACAGAACATGCAAGTGGAGGCAGCCAGTTTCGATCCCATGTATCCAGTTCTTCTGCTCTGAAATAAAAACAAAGAGCATCAAGAATTGTTCAAAATTCATTGAAATAGAGGGAAACAATGGCAGCCCTGTTTGAACTATCACTATCGGTTGTTAGGATGGGCATTTGGGAGAAGCGGTGGCGGTCCCAACCAAGTGAGCAAAACATAGTTTCTCTTCTACAGTAGCTGAAAGGGTGAAATGGGGACATTGGCGGCGGCTGGAAGGAGGAAGAAGCTTTGGGAGACGACACAAGAAATTGGGGGAGAGGGATGGCAGCCTGGAGAGGGCAGTGGTAGCAGTTGGAGGGTAGGAGAAACCGATTGTGAGAGGACTGAACAACAGCATATTTCCAGGTTCTCACATTCATTCTTCTCTTTAATAGTCATTGGTTAATGGAATGACTGCTTGGTAATGGCATTTGGTATTCATGTGCGATTCCAGTTGGATATTGTTGGTTATAATAATTAAACCCTTATTTTTTAAGTGGTTGGAAGAAGTTGAAATCTTGTTGATAGTCTAAATTATATTTCTTGAACAAAATTGTGGAGGAGACAAAATGTTGTTTTTATTAAAAACTCATTGTTGTGACCGCCTGTCACAGCACGCCCATGCCTGGGACCCCCTTCCATTTTTTTTAAAAAATTTGCCAGCTGTTTCCTTCTTCTATGGAGCGCAAGACTGAAGGAGTCACGGAAAAACCAAAATCCTTCACTCCATAAGAATCTCGCTTTCCATAACGCGTGGAGCGCAAGTCAGCAGGAGTGGAGGAATATAGCAAAATCCTCCAATCCTCAAAAACCCTGACCTATTAAATCATGGAGCGCAATTTTGCAGAAGTGAAGAGAATTTTGAAAAAGACAAAATCTGTCATTTCATAAAAAGCCCACTCCGGAAATCATGGAGCGCAGTTTCAAGGAAATGGAGGAATAGAATAAATTCCTTCACTCCATCAAAATTTCGCTTTCATGAAGTGGTGGATCGAGCGCAATTTGAAGGAAATTTCATGCAAAGAAAAATCCTCCATTTTGGGAAATCTTTGTAGTTTCTTGTTAACTTTCAAAGCTGCATGATATCAGACTTAACATTTTCATCAGGCCTAACTATAATAGATTTCTGGCAAAGGTACATTCTGTTTCCAAGATGACATAGTTTCTGAATCAACAGGTCCATTATTTCTGTGATATGAGAGGAGTCGGTGTTCGAAGGCTCCACTCTTGTCATTGCACTGGATGAAGCTGAGTTTCAAGGATAAATTAGGGAAAGGCAGATTTTGAAGGTGCTTACCGACTTTTGTAGTGATGGTCTTCATTGGATTTGGATTCTAACCAAAAAAATTGATCCTTGTACACATTATTACTCTGTTTTGGGATTCAGGATTCTCAAAAATCATGGAGCACAGGTTAGCAGAACTAAGGGAATGGTCAACTAATGAAAATCTCCAGCAATTTTAAAATTGCATATCCTTTATTCTAGAAAAAGCCTGATCCCAAAAAGTGTGGAGCGCAAATTTGAAGAAGTCATGGAAAAGACAAAATCCTTCACTCCATCAAAATTCCACTTTTATAAAAGTGTGGAGCACAAGTTTTAAGGGAGTAAGGAATATTTTGAAAAAGATAAAATCATATTCTGGAAGAGGCCCGCTCCCCTAAATTGATTGGAGCACAAGAATTTGTTAAAAATCATGAAAAGCGGGAAAATTGAAAATTTTGAGAAAAAATTCAAAATATTGAGGAAGAAAGTGAAATTCCTTGAGAAGTGAAAAACTTAAACTGGGTTAAGAGAAAAGTGAAAAAGCAATGTTGCTTCAAAAAAAAGTGTCTTTTGGATTTACATTAAAAAAATATAATATTAGTTTTACTAATATTTAATTTGATTTTTTTTGAATAATAACCCAAAAAAAAAAATGGAGAAAAAGTTCCAAATGAATTTGATTTTTCATTTAAAAATGAAAGTTAATTAAATATTGTTTTTTTCTAAATTGATATTTAATTAATAAAACTAAAAAAAAAAAAATCAAAATAAAAGAATACTTAGCTTCATCAGGAAGCTAAGAGCATAAAAAGTAGCAACTTTTTGATCAAACAGCAAAAAGTGACAAGTGGCAAAAAAAATGGAAACCTTGATGTTTAAGTAAAGCGACTGCCTAATTTTAGTCTGCAGCTTTAAAGGCGTCTTTTTCAAGAATGATTTATATAAGATAACCTCTCATTCATTCAAGCTCATACAGAAATTTGAAGAGCAAATTTCGAGGAGTTCAAACAAGCAAATTTTTCGGGAAATCTTCTAAAATTGTTGAGGAGTTTTTTGGGAATTCATGACAGAAGATTTTGAATCCTATCAAAAAGGAATTTCCATTGCAATGAGTTGTGAAATTTCATATTTCTCGTAGAAGTGTAAAAAAGGGAATCTTGAAAGGAGTATGAAAATTTTGGTGAAAATACAAAACCTTTGTCTTATGGACAAGTCATATTTGTTGTTTTTAATACTTTCCTTGCATAGTCTTATGTATGTACGTTTTCTATTTTGTAGGAAAGGAAAATGGCAGAGCCCAGGGGAACAAGAGAAATGTGAGGACAATTGATAAAGAATGAAAGGAGAGGATTCTATCTTGAATCCAAAATTGTGTCAAATTGGATAGAAATTGGAGATACAAGTCTTGGTAGCCTTGATTTGAAAGATTTTAACCAGAGAATGCTTGGATATAATGACTATCACCCAACACACCTAGCTACAAAAGTTGTGAGAAGTGAAATTTTTGCTGCAGCTAGTTTCCCTCCTTCTTTTCAACATTCAAAGTTAATCGTGGAATGTACCAAGCATTACAATCCTAGAGACAGAACCATCCGAGATTTTGAACAAAATATTCTGGTAGATTTTTCTCCAGCATCCATTTTTGAAGCATTTGGAATTCCTTCAAATCCAAGGATGGTCACAAAAAAGCAAGAGCAAGCACTGAGAATCTATACATCTAGAATCAATTTTTGTGAAGAAATAATCAACAAAAGATGGTTGAAAAAGAATAGACTGCACCATTCAAAGATTCCTAAAGATATAGTATGGCTTGACTTGCAGAGGGAATATAGTGATATGGTCATGATGTTGAGTCGCATGTTTGGCATGCCTTATTCTTATAGGTTTGAATCTTGGATGTGGTATTTTGTTGAGCAGGTAATGGAGGAAGGTGACAAAATAGATTGGGCTGGGCTCATAAGTGATAACCTAAATGAGCAGTTGATGAATCTAGATCATACAAGGAGATTTTACATGAGGTCCTATGTCATCTACATGCTAGCATGGAGGACAAATTATGATGGACTACGATGCAAAGGACCAATTAGAAGTGGAAGCCAACACCTCAAAGTCCATGAATGTTACCCGCAGTTGCATTTGTATTCAAAGGATGATTACATGAGGGTTAATGATATATTTGCCATGCACATAGTAAGAACATTACAAAAGAGGCCACATATAAGAATGTCAATGGGTGCAATGAAGTTGATTGAGGAATATGGCACTTGGTTCATTCAGTTTCCTACCTTTTCATACATTTGAGTTCAAGGATTTGCCACGGAGCCATATAAACTCCCCAGGTACCCAACGAATAAGATGGTCTTGTTAGAGCTTACTCGACAACTTACTACCTATGAAAAGATTCAAAAAAGGAAGAAGAAGTTGGGATTGCAGTTTCCAATTTTCATAGGAGAAGGGAAAATTGAGGTATGCCCATGTCTAAAAGCTACAAAGAAATCATCAGATGAGCTCCACTTCTTCCGCCTTTCGCTTTATCCAAAGAGGAATGATTTTGATCCTTAAAACAAGATTTCATCAGTAGGAGGATCAAAGTACCAACACAAAGTTCACCTTGAAGATTACCTTTGAACATTATTAGAACATGCAACATATTCAAGGTTCCTGATCAAATGGAGGAGGACCCAAAAGTGATGGGAAAAAGATTCAATCCAGAAATGACAGCTCAACCATTTGATTGGAAGAAGAAAGAAATTATAGATCTCGAAGCCCTTTCAAAACTAGTCTTAGATTTTACAAAGTGGTGGATCGAGCGTAAGCTTGAAAAATTAGTTACACCAGCTAATGGATTCACATATAGGTTGCTTGGCCACAAACGACTTAGGGATGAAAGATCAAGACAAATATCTGAAGGGACTATTGAAGAAAGGGGAACTCCATCCGAAGATGTAGGGACAAGTATCCAAGTCATACTCTTCTTCGAGTCGAACTCCAAGTGTCCAAGAGATAGAAACTTTTGAAAGGCAGGATGTAGGGACAAGTATAAGGAGATTTGAGCAAGAAGAGAATTTGGATAGGCCAATTCATGAAAGGTTGAGTGTAAATGCTTATGAAAAATCCATGCAAGAAAGAGGGAGAGATCAAGATATTGCTACAAAAGAAAGTCTTGCTATGATCTTAGAGTGAGAAATGATTAATGATGGAGATGGTCCACTAGAGGAAGAAACTCCAAGGGTAGCAATACATCTTCCAAGTGCCAAAGCTATAATTCCCGAGGTTACAATGGATAATCCAGGAGGTGAAGAGGAGATTGACATTCGAGCAGTCCAAAGGAAAGAACAATTGGTAATTTCAGGGGACCAAAGTATACCCATTTCGGAATGATTGAGGCAACGAATTCAATTGCGTCAACAAAAGGAGGTTGATCAAGAAATTGAATTACAGAAAATTTTGGATCGATCCAACTGATCAGAAGAACAAGGGAAAGCAAAAAGATATACTAAATTCATCAGAGGAGAATTAGGATCCAGAATCTTGCAGATTGTGACCCCCATAGTTGACAAAGGAAAAAATCAGATTGCTCTAGATGAATATCATGTTACAGAAGTAAATCTTGGTTGGGCCTCCCGACAAAAAATATTGGAAGAATTTGATGACGCAACACAGGCTTTGAAGGATAGGCTGAAGAAAGTAGAAGAAGGGTATGAAAAGCAGAAAAGAGAAATTCAAGCCTTATGTCAGTACATCAATAACTTGCCTCATCCAATAAGAGAGGAAGGTCCATCATTTGTCCCTCCAATAGGTGTTTCCAGTGAAGTGGTAGGTGATATTGATAGAATCAAGCAGATTTCTCAGGGTGCAAAGATTTGGATTGAAGGAATTCAGGAGGTAGCCTTCAAACATGTAGAAGAATTAGTGCAAGTGCACAATAGGGCATTGGTTGCAGTCTCTAGGATCTAGTGCATGGAGGAATCATGGGTAGATGAGCATATTTACCAAGAAGAGGTGACTGGTGACATTCAGAGTCTGATGGATATCCTAAAGCAAGAATTGATTGATGGTTGAGTTATCAGCGAGGGGGATGTCTATGATTTTATTCGATGGTACAATGCAGTGATCATGGCTAAGGAAATGTTTGAGAGCTTTACCACATAATCCAGTTGATGGAAAAAGATTGTTGATAACATCAAGCAAGGAATATCAAATGCAGTTGCATCCTTGTTATCACAAAGATTAGGGGAAGAGGAAATGACAACTGATAATCTAAAAGTCAAGTTAGAGGAATTCTTTCAGCTAAACATATATGGAAGATATGATTTCGAGAACTTCTCCATCTTCTCAAATACAATGCACACTACTAAGGACTTACTACCAAATTGGGATGAAAGCTTGGGAAAAGCAGAAAGAGCAATTGTAGTTCTAAAATTCAAGCAAGAATCTGCACCAAGCATCAGTACAGAGGAGTTGGAAACAGTGTTAGATCAATTTTGATCTTTCAGATGAATAAATCAAGGATAGATGCATTAAATGCATACTGGGTGTGCATAGGGATCATTTATTACACCCCACTCCTTCTTAAATTAGCATACATAGTGGGCATTTATTACCCACTACAGTAGTGGATTCCTTATCGCATTAATGTAGATTCCTTTCCATTGCCCAAACCCTAATTAGGGCTGATGTGGCACAATCTTGGCCATCGGTTATTGTGATCATCCGGGCCACCTATTGTAATCGATGACTTATATAAAGGCCTCATTTCTCATTTGTAATGGGAGATTTTTTTGAGATTGTTGCTATGAGTTACTGAGATAATAAAGTTTTCATTGGAGTTTGGTGAATATTTGATGTATCTTAGTTCTTGCTTGTTCTCCTAAATTTCTTCAAGTAGATTAAGTTTAGCATAGTCAATGTGTGGTGATTACAATGGAGAATATGATGGTGTATTGATGAATTCCTTTTGTTCATACTTTTGACATTTTATTGATTCTAATTCGTTGTGTAAAGTTATCCTGAACCCCTTTCATGCATATGCTCAACTTCTATCATTTGTATACATTGTTCTTTATGATGGTGTATGCGGTGATATGAAAATCTTTGGCATAACCCTTGAAGATTACACTGGTTCATGCTTAGTTGTAGTATAACTTGGCGAAGTGAAATTTAGTAAATTGAGGAATTTGTCCACTAGAATACTATTTGTTGTTATCACTAACCTTAGGATTAGAATAGAATTCCTAAACCCTGTCCTATTTAATTTTTGCATATTCTGTGAAAAATCCAAAAAAAGCGCTTCATTGGAAAACCTTAAGATAGCTCCCACATCTAGTATATGGCTTGAAATGAATATGAATAAACACGTAAGGCCCCTTGTGATCATCAGCAAATCACATCAACCACCGATCTTGTCCACAATCAAGACCTGACATTAAAGGAACCTTGAAGTCATTGTATGATCTTCTAGCAATCTTAGCATACACAAGACTTTATTCAAGAGAGGATAAGATATTTTGGTATTTTGTTCTACTATTTGGTGAGTCATAAAACACACATCAACACTCATTATGTAGGAAAACCAGTAGGTGAAACATTTCACAAATATCCTATTGGTGGTCGGATTTGAGTTTGGAGTTGAGTACTTTATTAGCAAATCTTTCTTTTATTCCACCATCATTCTTCTTCTTAATATGGTTGGTTTATGCACTAAACTAGGTTTGTAATTCTAGTTAGCAAATTAAGCTCTCTACTTTTGAAATACTCTACACAAAAAAATTCCAGTATTTTCCATTTTGCTTCTTTCTTTTACAGCTTGATTGAAACTATGGTTATGTGATTTTAAGTACGGCCCTGTCCATTGTGTTGGATACAATCCACAGTATTATTTCAACTCCTTCCAAAATAAGAAGACCTCAATATAAATTTCTATGCTATTTGAACCATCTGCTGGAATGCCTCAGTCTAGACCACCTTATATTGCTAATTGGGGGTTATTAATTGAATGTTAAGTTGTATATAGAGTAATTCCTCTTTTCTTCCACTTAGCTGGATAATGAAATTGGTTGAATGTAAGAAGAAAGTGACTATCCTAGACAAATGATCTCCTTTTAATTTAGAATGCTAAGTTCCTTTCAGAATATTATCAATGATATCTATGAGATTGATATGCAAACATGGAGTATTGATAAGTTGTGACTAGTAACCAATTTTTGTTTTTAAGAAAAATAAAATGGTTTGCTATTAGAAAATGCCAGTGTATAATTTTACATTTGAATGAACATTGAGGCTCTCTTCTCTCACTTATTACCCCAACCGAGTGTTTCAAAATCATTAGTGGCTATTGGAGATTGTTTTTCTCTATTTGCAAATCAGCATTGCATGTATATTTTATTTAGGATGCAAGAACATATAATTAGTATTTAAGCATTGGTTGAATCTTAAGAATAGATGAATAAACATATATGTTTTAATTTAGACAAAATTTTATTTATTTTTGTGGCTGAACCATAATAGAAAAAGGGAGGAAATTTAAGGTGTTGTAGTAGTAAGAGTAGACAGTTCAACTATTACACATCTTATTCTATAATGGAGGGTTTATTTCATTATTTGCATGATGGATGTTTGGCTGATTTGTAATCAATATATGCATACTGATGATGTTTTACATGTTGGTTGTTGTATTCTGCCAGTAATGTGGTCATTGAGCTACTTTGAGCTAAGCTGTTGATGCATATCTATTTTTCATGCTTGATAAAAGTCCACCTAGATAGCAAGTTCTATAATTCCTTTCCTTGTAACATGATTTTGGATAATGAGTAGACTTTTAAATTAGAGGAAAATATGCAGGTCAAATGTGATCTTATATGGTCGAAAATAATATATGATGAGTGCACCATGAGCATTATGGATGCATAATTATGTTAGGTAGTTGACTTGTTTCATGTGAAATAAATAATTGGATTAAGAGAATTTCCTACATTGGATTAGATATCTAGAAATATTGCACATGGAGATAATTAAGTATTGATATGGAAATATTTAGATTTATTGTACTATTATGAGGTGAAGTCCTTTATTTTTGGAAAGAGTTTTCTTTAAGGTGTGATATGCCTTCCTAATGGGTATATGAGAAGACACCTATTGAGCTTTATAAATTTTCCTATATAATTCATTGAAATATATCATTTTACTTTTGGCTATAAAAATTTATGGTACTTGACTTGTGAAGATGAGCTACTTGTCTTTGTTTGGTTAAATTGTAGACTATTTGTTGCACGATTCCATTACTCTTCTAAGTTTTACTTGTTTAGCCTATCTCATTGTTGGGCTGGGTATCTTTCATGTCAATAAAGATTCCTAGGAAGCTTAACAACTTTGTGGTAGGGTGGTAAATCACTCCTACAATATTCTCACCCTTATGTTCTTAGACAGGTTTTGGAGCTCATTTCAACTTGGTCATCATGGTTAGACTATTTGGTATCTAGTATCTAGTATTGGTAATCTATAATGAAACTATGTTTTCTTTAAAACTTGAGCATATATGAATATGTATCATTTTAGTTAAAGTTAATGATAGTTAATCAGCTAATATTGACTAGTCAATATTCAAAAGACTTTGACTCTCGTTGAATTCTTCCACAGTTTATGGAGATAGATGATGTGGCATTGGTTTTGAAGGGGCAGCCTTTACATATTGTATCAAAGCCTAGTTTCCTCACTTGGGCCTTTAGTTTACTATGCTAGACACACAACTATATGTCAACTCATTCACTTTATGTTGTATGAGTTGATGGCATGGGTTGCATGTTGTGCCTCTTAGCTATGATTAATTTTGACATAGAAGGATATGATGTTTCTGTTCCTTATGCATGTCATGATTTTGAGTTAAAAATTACATTCCTTTAAAAGATTGTCAAAATGAAAAGTTTATGGAATCACTGGTAAATTGTGTACCTCACATGTTTATGATTGTATTATTTTAAACAATGTGATAGTATAATATGCATATTGAAGTATTAAATTTGAACTATTGAGATAGTCAAAGGATGGTTGACTTTTGTACTAGGCTATGAGAGCCTACCAAATGAACATTTGGCTTGTGATAGCAATGAAAAATGTCTTTTAGTATGTAAATGACATGTGATGCACATGTGGTACAAGAATTTATTTCTATATTATACCAGATTCATGTAGTTCATTGATCAACCTGATATAATAAGTAGGAAGAACATGGATTTCATCTACAAAAGTATTGCATGTTTCATTATGCATTTAGAAATGTGTGATTATCAAGATAAATTGCATGCGATGCATGTGAAGTTTGGTTATGTTCTTAGCAGTGCATGGACGCAAGGTATCGTTAAACATCTACTCCTCTTGGTGACTAGTGAGAGTGATTGTTCTTTAAGTGAATTGGGTTTTCATTTTATTATGTTCAATTTCATGGACTTGGATGTGATGAAGGACTAGCTTGACATTTTATGTTCTTTATGACCACTGAACCACAAAATTTTGTGATCTAATTATTGTGACTTTTGTTCACTTTTAATTTTTGATTTTGTACTTTGATTTGAGAATTATGAATCTTATTTTCAAGACTTCTTTGATCTTGAGGTGGCTAGGGAGTGTGTGTGTGTATTTTGTTGATGCTAGTCCTTGTTGTGAGGTTTTCACACCATCGCCCCAAAATTTTGGGGACCCCCTTTTTTTCGATTGCCTTAGCATTTTTTTGGTCCAGAGGTTTCAAATTTGGAGATTTCATGCCTTGGACACCTTCAAGGCCAGTGGGAGAGACTTACTTTTTTTTCACCCAGTTTCAACTTGATTTTCTAGAGCCACCAATTTCATCCTTAGGCCTAAAAAAATTTTAAAGAGCAATATTTGGCAAGATAAAATTGTAAATTTTGTACTTGAGACATTTTCTTTTGAAAATTTGGACATAATTGTATAAATTTGGATAATTTTTTTAAAATGAAAATTCTGCTAAATTTGGTTTTTTGGAAAATCTTGATTATTTTTTGGTGAAGAAAATTAATTTTTGTGATGGTGAAATAAAATTGCAAATATTGATTTTTGGATCGAGAAGAAATTTTTATTTTATTTTTGTCAAACATTTTTTTATTGGCTTAGCTAAATCGGTTTGGGTAAAAATTGCAAAAATTTGGTTTTAATAGATTAAAGTTGTCTTGAAAACTTTTTTCCTTTAATGAAATTTAATATTGAAAAATAGCTTTTGGTTACCCAAAATCCAATTTTAATGATGTATTAATTACTAAATCCTCATTAAATGGAAATATTTAACATCTCCAAGTCACCATTTAATTTTCTTTTGCAATTTAGAACTAATTGACAATTTAGAAAGTTAATTTTCATCATAGAAAAATTAATTTTGGTTAACTATTTAATTGTGCACCATAATTTTACATTAATTATTTGTTTTTCTTTCTCCTAGGGTCCAAAAAGAAAGTTGGGTATAAGAGGAGGCCTCTCTCCCATTTCTTCCTCACTTCTAACTTCTCCTTCTCAAGGTGTTGGTGATTTTGCAAGAGTAGATCTACACTCTTCTTGCTTACTGAAATTTGTGGAGGGTGAAATTTGTGGGAGCCAAAATTTGTGGAGGCCGAATTTTGTGGGAGCGAAATTTTGTGGGGGCCAAAATTTGTGGAAGATAAAATTATGATTTTTCTAGAGGCTACAATTTTGGCCCTAGGTTGGGTAATTTTATTTGGAGGTGAATTGCATGATAAATTTCTAATTTGCAAAAGGATTTGAAATTCTTGAAGTCATATCCTAGGTTTCGAAAAGTCATTGTAAGATTATTGGTTAAGGTGAATTTTCATCATCTAGAGTTGCAAGGGGTCCTTAAGCTAACATCCATCTTTCACTATAGTCTAAGGATTGCTCCTCTTGGTTCTTCTTGCCTTCTGGTCCACCATTCTACGATCCTGTAATAGGGCGACGAGCATGGAGGATGGTACTGCAAGTAAGAATCTCAAGTGGGAAAACACTAAGAAAGGCAAAGAGGATATGATGCCCAAAACTCCCTTCTTCTTGAAAATGAAGAGAATAATCGACAACAATATCGGTACAATGGACATGATACGGATGAGGGACAGACTGAAGGAAGGACAATCCCCCTTGGAAAAGAGGATATCGATGAGACAAATTTTGGATCGAGGTTGGATAAGTTGGGAAAGGTTGCTATCAAGAAAAAGCATTTGGGCACCCTTTCCTCTCTCAATGCTTTTATTGGATTTGAGAAAGAATATGAGAAAGATCACGAAAGGATACTACAAGTAGCAAGTGGTGTGGAAAAGTCAGCAGAACTCAAGGTGAAGCACACACCTTGTCCTCCTATGGAAGAAGTCAATGAAAGGCTAGCTAAGTTCATTGCCTTAGCTAAGAAAATGAAAGAAAAGGAAAGATTTATATTAGAAGATCATTTGATGTAAGCCCAAGTGGCAATTTCCCTTTCTTCTAGAGTAGGACAAGTGTCTATTTCTAATTGGCCACCATTTTGGTGCCTTCTCATTGGTTGCTACTTTTTTCACTTTTTTCATTGGTCCATTGATGAGGTGGTAGCTTCTCATTGGCTGATGGGGTGGAAACCCTCATTAGGGTTTTGAGGATCCAATCTGGATTGTTGATCTTGTTTTGATCTCCACCATCTGTTGTACTTTTGGCCCCTATAAAAGGCCATTTGCTCTCATTTGTAAAGGGTTGGAGAAATTGTTGCAAAGAAAATACCAAAATTGCTCTCTTTTTCATTGTTACGATTGGCATGTTGATTAAGAAGATTGGGTGTTAGTGCATGTTTTCTACTTCCACTTAGTTAGATTTCCTTTCAAGTTATTAAAGTTGGTTTCATTTCAAGTTGCTAAGTAGGAGTGAAGTAGATGGATAGTTATATGGTAGCATTGGTAAATGTTTGATAGGGATCAATACTAGACCACTAGCATCCTAGCAGCTGGTTGGGAAGTTTTGTGTGGCGAACTAGTTTATTATTCTTTTGAATCATTGCACCTATGGAAGTGAGGCCGCTGGTAAGCTGTCATTAGGTTTGATCCCTGTCCATTTGCTAACCTTCCATTCATAGGAGTAGAAGTAGAATATTGAGTATCTAGGTAGTTGAAATTTAGGGAAAGAAGTTCGAGGAGTAGGTCGAGTATTAGAATAGATCCATTCACCTTATGCCACCATCACTTTCCCATCAACATCACCATTGGTAGGCACATCCTCCATCATCACCACCATCAACATTATTTGCATCTACACATTTTAGAAACTGAGCCACTATCACCTTCATTTCACCAAAGTCCAAGTCTCCCTCAACAATATTACATAAGGCCGACTACGTGATTATCAGCAAATGACATCGATAAAATTGAGCGATTATCCAACGGTGTAAGGAACATTGGAGTTATACTCATGTCTCATGAGCATTAACTTTTCAAGAGAGGAGTTGTATTTTTTAATATCCCATATCAAATATTCAAATCCTAATATGTTATATAAGTGATACAAAACTCACATCAACATTATCTGGCACTAGAGGGAGGGCATGAATTCAAATTCATTCTTGAGGAAATTAGAGCATTGGTGAGGCATTCACCCTCCATCGTCATGCATCAACATTATCTGGTGCTAGAAGGAGGGCTGAATTATTTTCATTCTTGGATCAACTTGGAAATTCAGAGCATGACAAGGAATGAGCTTTCAAAGTTAGATTTTAGATGAGATATCTCTTTTAAAATCAAAAAATCAAAAATTTCAAAATTCAAAGATTTCAAAAAAAGAAGAAAGGTTTCTCAATGGATAGGCGAGTGAATGTTCATCCCATTTTGGCTGATTTGAAAAAAAAGTTACATCCATTGAGTTTATCTCAACATGTAGCATCAAGGAAATGTAGGATACATGATACTACAGATCATGGGGAGATGGATTGTTTGGTGTTTCTCTTAAGAGTGGACATGGAGTTAAGAGGAAAATTTTCTTTTTCACAAATACATGAGCCTACGGTCTTTGTCCATTCAGAGGAAGATTTTCTTGTTTTCAAAGAAGATATCATTAGGGAACCAAAGAACATATGTGGAAAACCTTATTGGTGCCTTGTACATAGTCTCATATATTCAGAGTCTACTTACCCATCTTGCCAAGACACCATTGACTTGGTCAAGTTTCAATTGGGTTGGTATGAGGAAATATCAATAGAAGGTGGTAAACATTTCTTTCAACTTTGAAGTTGGACACCAAAGAATGAAGAGGGTGAGATATATCAAAATAATGTGGTTGATTATGATGTTCAATATAATCAAGTGGATGAACCTTCACACGTTATAGCACAAGGTGGAGTGGTTGACAAGAAAATTGAGGAAATAATTGAATTTATCCAAGAGAGAGAAGAGATGGTAAGCAAAGGAAAGGATTCCACTGAGATCTTGATTGCGTCAGATCCAAATGCTTCATCCAATGAGGGTGAAGGCATGTTTGAGAGCTTCAAGAATTTTGTGACTAGAACTAGACAGAAAGGAATGGAATCAGGTAACCGAATATCAATAGAGAACTTATTATTACCCAATTAGTGTAGAATTCACAATGCATTCCACTAGGAGTTATCGTGCTCCTTGTGTATAGTGGCCTTAGAACAAGTAGAAAAGAGAATTCTAGGGGCTCTAAAATGAGAAGATCAACATGGTAGACAGAAGGTTGAGATTCAACAAGTTGATGAAGAAAAAAATCAACAGGTAAAGACACACAAAGAACTACAAATTAAACATCAAAAGGTAGATGAAAAGGAAATCTTTGGTGAGCCTTCATACATAATTCAAGGGGTGACTCTTGAGGATGGATTGCAAGAAGTTTCAAATATCCTTAAAGATGAAGATAATCATGTGGAAAAGTTGAACAGTGAAATACAAGATATTGCAAGAGAGTTCAAAGATGAGGAAAATATTGATAAACCAATACAAGATGCTATCTCCACCACATTCTTTGGGGGGATGCTTGAAGATCCTATAGAAGAAATACAAAAGGAGTCATTGCCCAAAGGCTTTCAAGGTGATCAAGTTGTTGCAAATGGCATATTTCACCATCAACTTCAACCTCCTAAAAATTTGTCACTTGAAATGGAAGTTAATGGGCGACTCACAAAGATGTATGATGGTTCTCCTATTAGTCTTGAAGGTGCTATGTTTGATGAGAGTCTACATGAAGAATGGCAAGATGTCCTTGAAGAGGGTTCAAATGGAAATTACATGCTAGATGATGGAGCTTCTATTGATGAGGATATGCAAGGATTGTTGAGTGGTGATCAAGTTGCTCCCATAGAAAGGGAAAACAAAGAAATATTTGGGTTGATGCTACTGTCAGATATTATGTTCGAGCAACTTAGAGAGGTGTTTGATGAGGAAAATATCAAAAAATCCTTGAATTTGGATGATAGACTTGAGGAGATTCACAAGGATTCATAGTTCATAGTCCACAGGGACAAGCCTCCAAAGATGATATTTCATGAGCTTGATTTCAAGATTGATCTTGCCTAGACTACCAATGAGTTTGATGTAGATGTTAGAGGGAAGATTCATCACCAATTGCGACCACCTAAAGCCATGGATGATCAATTGAGGTTTAAACAAGAGCTACCACTTAAAGCACACCAAGTTGTTTCTTTCCTTGCTCTTAAAGATGAAAAGTTTGAAAGTTTTTATTTTGATTATGGAAATTTTGGAGAAACAACTTGTATTTGGATTAATCATGGACCCTATGAGTTTCCTCAATTGTTGGTCTTACATATTAATTTTCTAGAGTTTGAGTTTGAGGTGGCCAAATTTTTTTTAGAGTACAAGGATGAGTTTGCTAGATTGAGAACTATCACCCAAACCTTGTTACTTTTGAACATCTTGAGAAACCATGTTAGATCCAATGCATATATTAGATCGGTTAGTGTTGTCCCTTTAGAGTCTTGTACATAGTTAGAGTAGGTTTGCTTTCAGTTGGTAGTTAGTTAGTTTTTTTATTCTTTAGAGTAGAGTTTGTCTTGGACCATTTGGCCCAAAGGTTTAGAGTAGTTTTCTTTTCAGTTCTTTAGAGTAGTTTTCTTTTAGTTTTTTAGTTTAAAGGTGTTGTGAGAGAGCTCGAGTAAAATTTGCATTAGGTCATTTGACTTGAGATCTTTTACTCTTCCCTTAGTCAGAGTAGTGGGCGAGGTGTATAGATTTTACATTTTTGGTGAAAAAATGAAGTTTGCTTTATTCATTTCTAGAATACATTTAACAAGGTTCAAAGATTAAAGGATGTGTTTAGTCATTGGTCTATGGTAGGACTTGTACTAAATTTTTGTTATACTCGATAGAGGTTCTTGAGTTACTTTTGACATGGTTATAACATTCTACTCACACTTAATTGCTTTGAGTTCTTGATGTTTTGAAGTGAAATTGGACTTAGTAAAAATCTTATACCTACTTTAGCGGCACTGTGGTCTTCCAAACCCTTCGCAAGCTTCATTGCCTACAAACCAAACAAAAGATTGAAAAAAAAGAAAGAAAGAAAAAGGGAAAATATAATGAGAAAGGACAAAAAGCAATATCAAAGTGAAAATAAAGATGAAATTTGGTTCAAGGGTGTGCAATCATCTCTACCGGTGCTATAAAAATAATCACTGAAGGTAGAACCATGATTGTGGTGCAACAATGATAACATCATCAGGGCTATAGATGCCTGACTGGCAAAGGGTCTCTATCCAAGTTGCTTTTGAAGTAAGGATATTATAATAACTAAGTTTAATAAATTTGAGAAATTATCAAGTTCTTATTGAGCGGGGAATAAATCATTTGCACACCACATGAGTAACTTATGGTCAGGGTGCTTAGGTTCAACTTGAGAGTTTTTTCCCTTGTTGAGTGCTCGTCCTTAAGTAGATTTGTAGATGGGCCATCTTGAGAATTTTGTTCTAAGTTACTTATTTCTTGAAATGTTCAGGAACATTTCTTTGGGTTGATTCTAGATGTTGTGAGGTTTTCATACCATCGCCCCAAAATTTTGGGGACCCCTTTTATTTTGATTTCCTTAGCATTTTTTGGTCTAGAGGTTTCAAATTTGTAGATATCATGCCTTGGACACCTTCATGGCCAGTGGGAGAGACTTAGCTTTTTTTCACCTAGTTTCAACTTGATTTTCCAGAGCCACCGATTTCATCCTTAGGCGTAACAAAATTTTAAAGAGCAATATTTGGTAGGATAAAATTGTAAATTTTGTGCTTAGACATTTTCTTTTGAAAATTTGGACATAATTGTATAAATTTGGATAATTTTTAAAAATAAAATTTCTGTTAAATTTGGTCTTTTGGAAAATCTTAATTCTTTTTTGGTGAAGAAAATTAATTTTTGTGATGGTGACATAAAATTGCAAAAATCGATTTTTGGCTCTAGAAGAAATTTTTATTTTATTTTGGTCAAAAAAAATTTATTGGCTTAGCGAAATCGATTTGGGTAAAAATTACAAAAAATTAGTTTTAATAGATTAAAGTTGTCTTGAATACTTTTTTCCTTTAATGAAATTGGTAATTTAATATTGAAAAATGGCTTTTGGTTAGCCAAAATTCAATTTTAATGATGTTATAATTACTAAATCCTCATTAAATGGAAATATTTAACATCTCCAAGGCACCATTTAATTTCCTTTTGCAATTTAGAACTAATTGGCAATTTAGAAAGTTAATTTTCATCATGGAAAATTTTATTTTGGTTAAGTATTTAATTGTGGGCCATAATTTTGCATTAATTATTTATTTTTTTTTCTCCCAAGGGCCAAGAAGAAAGTTGGGTATAAGAGGAGGCCTCTCTCCCATTTCTTCCTCACTTCTCACTTCTCCTTCTCAAGGTGTTGGTGATTTTGCAAGAGCAGATCTGCACTCTTCTTGCTTGTTGAAATTTGTGGAGGGCAAAATTTGTGGGAGCTGAAATTTGTGGAGGCCAAATTTTGTGGGAGCCGAATTTTGTGGTGGCTAAAATTTGTGGAAGATAAAATTATGATTTTTGCAAGAGGCTGCGCTTTTGGCCCTAGGTTGGGTAATTTTATTCGGAGGTGAATTGCATGATAAATTTCTAATTTGAAAAGGGATTTGAAATTCTTGAAGTCATATACTAGGTTCTGAAAAGTCGTTGTAAGATTATTAAATAAAGTTAAATTTCATCATCTAGAGTTGCAAGGGGTCCTTAAGCTGACATCCATCTTTCGCTCTAGTCTAAGGATTGCTCCTCTTAGTTCTTCTTGCCTTTTGGTCCACCACTCTGCCATCCCATAATAAGACGATGAGCATGGAGGATGGTAGTGCAAGTAAAAATTTCAAGCAGGAAAACACTAAGAAAGACAAAGAGGATATGATGCCCAAAACTCCCTTCTTCTTGAAAATGAAGAGAATAACCGACACCAATATTGGTATAGTGGACATGATACAGATGAGGGACAGACTAAAGGAAGGAAAATCCCCCTTGGCAAAGAGGATATCAATGAGATAGATTTTGGATCGAGGTTGGATGAGTTGGGAAAGGTTGCTATCAAGAAAAAGAATTTGGGAACCCTTTCCTCTCTCAATGCTTTTATTGGATTTGAGAAAGAATATGAGAAGGATCACAAAAGGATACTACAAGCAGCAAGTGGCATGGCAAAGTTAGTAGAACTCAGGTCAAAACACACACCTTGTCCTCGTATGGAAGAAGTCAATGAAAGGCTAGTTAAGTTCATTGCCTTAGCTAAGAAAATGAAAGAAAAGTGAAGAATTATATTAGAATATCATTTGATGTAAGCCCAAGTGGCAATTTCCTTTTCTTCTAGAATAGGACAAGTGTCTATTTCTAATTGGCCACCATTTTGCTGCCTTCTCATTGGTTGCTACCTTTTGCACTTTTTCATTGGTACATTGATGAGGTGGCAGCTTCTCATTGGCTGATGGGGTGGCAACTCTAATTAGGGTTTTGAGGATCGAATCTGGATTGTTGATCTTGTTTTGATCTCCACCATCCGTTGTACTTTTGGCCCCTATAAAAGGCCATTTTCTCTCATTTGTAAAGGGTTGGAGAAATTTTTGCAAAGAAAGTACCAAAATTGCTCTCTTTTTCATTGTTGTGATTGGGATGTTGATTAAGAACATTGGGTGTTATTGCATGTTTTCTACTTCCACTTAGTTAGATTTCCTTTCAAGTTACTAAATTTGGTTTCATTTCAAGTTGCTAAGTAGGAGTGAAGTAGATGGATAGTTGTATGGTAGCATTGGTAAATGTTTGATAGAGATCAATACTAGACCACCAGCATCCTTGCGGCTGGTTGGGAAGCTTTCTGTGGCAAACTAGTTTATTATTCCTTTGAATCATTGTACTTGTGGAAGTGAGGTTGTTGGTCATCTCTCATTAGGTTTGATCACTATCCATTTGCTAACCTTCCATTCATAGGAGTAGGAGTAGAATAGTGAGTAGCTAGGTAGTTGAAGTTTAGGGAAAGAAGTTAGAGGAGTAGGTTGAGTATTAGAATGCATCCATTCACCTTCTGCCACCATCACTTTCCCATCAACATCACCATTGGCAGACACATCCTCCATCATGGCCACCATCAACATTATCTGCCTCTGCACATCTCACAAACTGAGCCACCATCACCTTCATTCCACCAAAGTCCAAGTCATCCTCAACAATATTGCATAAGGCCACCTACATGATTATCCACAAATCACATCGATAAAACTGAGTGAGTATCCAATGGTGTAAGGAACATTGGAGTTATACTCATGTCTCATGAGCATTAACTTTTCAAGAGAGGAGTTTTATGTTTGATATCCCATATTGAATATTCAAATCCTAATATGTAATGTAAGTGATACAAAACTCACAGCAAAAACCCTGTGGTTTAAAGTGATGTCATCTATCTTGTTTAGAGTGGGACATTGATGTGATGTTGAAAGGAGTAGATTGTGAAGAACATGCCATTCTTTCTTTTGCATTAATTTTATTTATGTTTATTTTGGAAATCTTACACTTTTTAGTGTAGGTGGAATGTGGACAAACATGGAAGGGTAGAAGTGATGCATTCATTTTCTACTCTACCTGCCAGTGTAATATTGACACTACTAAAATGCTTTGGCCAAAGCTATGTTGCTCATTTTTCATTTCCCTACCACATCCATGATTATGGCTACTTGGACATATATGGGAAGTAGTATGTTTCATGGCTACACCAGATACCCCCTATCTTTGGTACTATATTGGCACTCCATAATTGGGAATTCTATGAGTTAGGTAGGATCCCAAGAAAGTACCTTTTGTATTACTAGGGCATTTCCAGGTTGGGTAATTATATGAGCTAGGTAGTGTAGTGCCTACCCTTGTTCACATTTTTCTGGACACATTGTTGCTATTATTATCAGACTATGTTAGACTAGTTTTATGGATTAGTGGTATTGTTTTGAGACTATCAGACATTATGTTATGGATTCAGTTGATATATGATGAGATCGTTTAGACTTTACATTTCATGTATGCATGATGATCATTACATTGCTTTCATTTATTGATGATGATTAGTTAGATAGTTTATTATCTCATGTGTTTTATTATGGATACTTACCCCATACTTGCATGTCTATGGTGTGCGTGTTTGTTCTTATTATATGGCATTTCTGATGTGGTTAAGGGAGGGAGTCGTAGTCACTTGCTAGTCGGGATCTACACGATGCACCACTTCCTGCCATTGCTTGTTTAGCTTAGCATTATTTATATTGTATGTACATGCATGGTTTTTATGCAGGTTGCAGGTAAAGGGTATTGACTTCTCTGAATTGCCAGGATGAGCGTACCCTATTACACTATCTCAATGATAAGAGAAGGGAGATAAATTCTTAAGTCCAAATCCCAAACCCTTAAACCATTTGTCCTAGTGAGGTAGGACAAGTATCTAGATATTTTACCCACCAAATGTGTCGGATGACATATTTTGTGATTTTTAACCCTTTAGACTGATTTTGTATGAATTGTTCTATGATGGGTTTTCATATTTTATTTTGGAGGTCTATGGTGAATTTTCTATTAATCAATAAATTAATTATTTGGAGAAAATTAATATAATATCATGATCTTTGATATTTTGATTATAATTAATTAAATGAGAATTAATTGAGAAAAAGAATTAAATAAAAGAAAATTAAAAATTAAAAATTATTAATAATTATAAAATAATAATAAAGTAATAAATAAATAATAATAATAAAAGTTATAAAAATTAAAATGAAAGTTATAAAAAAATTAAATAAAAGTTATAAGCTTGCCTAGGAGTAAATGCACCTCTTTATTTCTCATATGTCAACAACATGGGGGTTAGTGCACCAATTAAGCACATGGTGTCTACAACCTTATGACTCATCTAGAAGGTTGGAAGAGACTCATGCTTAGTTTTCTACACCTTCTAGTTGTTTCTAGAGACATTCTAGGTGCTTCCTAAGAGCTCTTTATATTCAGGCATTCCTAGAAGCTTAGACACAACGTAAGAGAGCGTTTTGGAGCATTGGAGGACTCAAAAACTTTGGAGAAGGGACGAGCTTGCTCTGCAGGTTTTTTGAAGAAAAGTGAATTAGCATCAGAATCTGGGTAGTCTCATGATTTTGCTTATGCTATTTTCGCATCTTGCACTTTCTGTCTTCTTTGTGTCTTCCATATGTTTTCTGAGGATTTTTCCTATTTTGGTTGTATGCATTTTCAATATGGGTACTTAAAATTTATTTGAGAAAATCTTATATGCATAGATCTGAAGAAATTACGGGGCTAGGGTTTAAATTATAACCAAATCCATTAGAAAATTTTACTCAGAAAATTTAGAGAGAAAATATTTTATCAGAAATTCTTAACATTGTGGATATATTCTTTGTGGGAAAACATACATGTTTATATATTTTCAAATCTGCATACATATATATATACACACATATATATATATATACATACATACATACACACACACACACACACACACACACACACACACACACACACACACACACACACACACACACACACACACACACACACACACACACACACACACACACACACACACACACACACACACACACATATATATATATATATGTTTATGCTGTAGTATAAAACTCTGCAGATATGTATATATACACACACACAGATATATAAATAAAAATATATATATATATACATATATATATTTAATTGAAAAGTCGAATGATATATTGCAGTGAGCAAACTTATTAAATCACATTGTGATTCATATTTGAGGAAAGCGTTTTAAAAACGCTATGAAAAAAAAAATTTAAAAATTTAATAAGGGGCAGGATGGACCCATTCCCCACCCCCGACTAACAGTGACGTGCTGACTGTGGTATCGCAAGGTACACTGCGGTCTGCAGTACCTACAACCTGTAGTGTACACTACGACCCGTAGGCCGCACACGTAAACATGCCATGGTGAATATAATAAACCACCATTGGATTCTATTGCCATGGGTTTTATATATGTTTTGAATCGAAAGTTTTACATTCGATTTTTATGATGTTTTAAAACATTATTAATATTGTATATATATATATATATATATATGTATATACACACATATATATATATACATATATATATATACATACATATGTATGTATATATGTATATATATATATATATATATGTATATATATATGTATGTATATATATATATTAATAGTTATTGTATATTAATTATTAGTATATATATATACATACATATATATATACATATATATACATATATATGTATATATATAATTTTAATGAAATATTAAATATTTAAGTTATTTAATATTTTAATTCTTCTTAAAATTGTAAATTGAAGTTTTGAAAAAGAGCAACATATAAATCTTAAAATATTTAGGAGATTGGATTTTTAAGAGTTAGAGGGAAAAGTTTTAAACTATCAAAATAATACATGGGTTGGGAAAACGTACAAAATGTTCCTCCATTCAATGTCTAAACTTGAAAACAAAAATTGATACCTCCACACTCTATTCAATGATGTAATTTTAGCAAAATTAAAACATGTGTTTGCATTGTGTTTTCTCTATGCTTTCGTTTTGGGTTTTGGGTTGACTAGAGTTGACCAGCTATAGGACGTCTACCAGAGGCTTGGGGGTTATGCTTGTGATTTTATGATGATGTTTTATTTTCGATCTTTATTAACCCAACCATGGTTATGTGATGGAATGCTCTATGAAATGTTTGTAATTACTGATTGTTATAGCTGAGATTCATATGAATGAGACACTTGACTTAACCATTTTTGTGTCATCGATTAGTTATCCTTAGTTTATTTTCTAGTCACCATAATGGGACTGAAATGTTGATTTATGATGTCATGTTGTGACATGTTTTGACTCAACCATTTTGGAGTCTTCGATAAGTATGATTTGAGATATATTCTAGTTATTGAGAACCAATGATTATTATGATTATTAGGGATTCCTTGAATTTCCAATAGAGAACTATTGTGGTCATGATTATCTATGATGTTTTTTAATTGCTCATGGAGATTTGATGCTATTATTGTGGATATTTGATGTTCTTATTTTGAATTATCTTTTGATTTTTCTTGTCAGTCGCTTGTATAGGACTGGGGTGATTTATGATTCCATGAGCTTAGGGTAAGTTATCTACTTGTAGTGTCAGGAAGTGGCTTACAATGGGGGTCAAGGCCCTAAGAGGCTGCTAGGGTAACTCATTGTAAGTTGATTTAATAAGTGAAATCATTCACACCTAATACTAATAAATGAACCTAAAAAGATAATTGTTTTGTTCTCATCCATGCCTCGAGTGCTAGTACAGACTAGGATGGGAGTAGAGAGAATGCATGGTTGCGACCTTGCATTCCATAGTATGCCTTGTCAGTATGAGGGGATACTAGTGGGTATGTGCAGGATCATGGTGTGCCAAAAAGTGGCGATCTGAAAAATATATAGTTTTGAAATGCCTCAAAGAATTTCAAAATCTATTCCCACTTTTTTCCCACCCATCCTAATACTAAATGAAAACAATTAATACCTTTATAATTCCTACTATATCTTTCAATACGAACCTTATATGGGCATCTTTAAAACATCCTGAAAATGTGTTTTTGGCATGTTCTTATGTATTTTTTACTTCAAGCATGTAGCTGACAAATTTTTTTAAACCAAAATTTGATGTGATGAAAAGGGTTTCTTAAGAATGTTCATAGCTTTTCATAAATGTAAGTTTTGTCAAATTACGAGTTCAGTAAGTAATTATTACTTATTTTCTAATGGAGTTAGCTACAAAGTGCTAATTGCCATACTGGTTGAAAAATAGCTATAACTTTCAAATCGTATAATATTTGTGAAATCCAAAAGATGTGTCACATTCTATGCTTTGATTAGTATAAGAAAAAAAAAAAAAAACTTAATTTTGATTTTTTTTGAACTAGTTAAGGTGGTCAGACACAGGAGTTTTTTAATTCTGAAAATAATATAGTAGAAAATTCATAATTATTTATTTATTTGGAATAAAAATTTCCAAAAATATGCGTCACATCTAGGCATGAGTCTACTTTTTATATCTAAAATTATATTTAAAAATATTATCATTTGATTATGATTAAGGTGGTCAGACATACACCTACTTTTTATTTTTGTCCTGAAATTTTTTGTAGTATTGCATTAAAATCCAAACTTTTGACGAATCAAATATTTTTTTCTCTAGATAAGGCCTTGTAGTTTAGAAACTAGATTCAATTTCCTACAGATTATTTTCTTACAACTTTTTGATATAAAGTCCAGAACCACTTTAAAATTAGGTGTCAAGTTGACATAACCCTGATTTGTTGGTTTTTCACTACCACTTAAGGTCATAGTTTGGTACACCATGATCCTGCACATACCCTAGTGGCCGCATGAGCATTAGTAGGAACCCGTGGAGTTTAGCTAATTGCCAAGGTAACTTCTACATGATATATGTGATGACACTTTCCCACTTGCATAGTAGGTTTCCTACATGTCATTGTGTGCCTCTGGAAATTAGATGTCGATTTTGTGATTGGAACCTTTGAGTTAGTATACTTTAGGATTCCTATACTTAGAGAGTATTTATGCTATGTGATTTTGATAGGCTGTTTGGGACTTGAGATTATCTCCTCAGTACGGTGGGAGTGGACCACTTAGGTACCACACAGTCGGGTGGTAGTTTTTTCCACTCTTATCATTTGAGATCTGTAATAGACATCGTGGCTGATGCATCCTTCATGATGGTGGATATGTATCCTTTCACTGATGATTAGCATATGTTAGATGATGTTATCTTATGCTTATATTTGCAAGTTAGATTACTTTCTACATATGATGTAGTATATGTTAGGAGTGATATTTCTACTATGTTAATACCGATGATCTCCTCGGTGATTTGGAATGTTATGCACAGAGGGATGGCTAGGACCCACGATGGTCTAATGATGCTATTAACAGTTAGGAAGAACCATGCACTTAGTGTATTATGTTTGATCTTTATGATGGATGTATATATCTTCTAAGATGATGTATCATGTATGACATGTGATTATCTTTACTTTGATGTATCATGGAGTAGAATAGGATGATGTACCTTATTTCACATATGTATATTCTTTTAAGCTTTTCATACCCTGTGAAATGTATAGTGGATGATTGAGCATTTAGAAATGTAATGTATAAACATTGGACTTATCATTATTATTTCATGTGGTTGTTGTATTAGATGGATTCAAAATGTTAGTTGATTTAGATGTAATTCAATGTTAAGGGATCCTTAAAGAATGTAATCTGTTATGTATGTTATGTTTACTTTTAGATGGACATTGCTATTGCTTCTGTTATTGTGTATGAGTTATATGTGGTATTTACTTTCATGTTTTTTTTTATTTTAAATGCTTCCAAACTTCGTGAAATTCTAGGTTAATTTTTTGGATCCCTTGGCGGGGCATTACAGGTAGGATCCCAAAGAAATGCTTATTGGTAATATTTGGGAATTATAGGGTTGGGTATTCTACAAGTTAGGTAGGTCCCAAGGAAGTGTAAGGCTTCATGGTTGGGTAGGAAAGCACCTCAACCATATATTATGTGATGATTTAATGGTGTGAAGGTCATACATCACAACTCGTGCTTATATGCTGGTTAAGAACACTATGGTGAGAAGATGGGCTTGAAGACCTAAGGTCACTAAATTGATAAAAATTGGATTTATTGATCCTTGCAAGTGATTGATGAGTAGACCTAGATGATTTACTTAATGGTGTTGATCACTCATAGATGATATTGCACTTCTATGATGTGCTTGTTGTTCTATGTCCGACGTGTAGGTTGACATTTTCTATAATTCTCATTGAGGTATGATGTTTTAAATTGTACTTCATGTATTTCTTAAATCATGCATTTGATGGATAGATGATGCATAGGTCAGCATCCTTGGATAATGTCATGTGTTACATTCCTAAATGAATAATTATTTGATAACTTGTGAATGCTGTGAATGAATAGTTGTTTATCTTTATGTATTCTTGCAATTGATGATGTGGCAATTGCTTAGCAAAAGTTGGACATGTAGGTCACTTCTTTTGATACTTCCATTTATAACATAGTCATGTGATGATATGTTGTGTTCAACAATTTGGTCAATAATTGGTTATGAAATGTAATTTTTATTGCACCTATCATTTCAACACATAAGTTGGAAAGTATAATGAAGTTGCAAGATTAATTAGAAGATATTGTATCTACTTGTTGAATTAAACTAATTGTAGACAATTTTTTACTAACCTGACTTGATTTTTTGGCCTATGTGGCAAGCATATGAAAATATGGTCTTCCTATGAGAATGCAAATGGGTATGTATAGATTCCTCTTTTATCTACATTGATAATATTTTTGCATTGATATTATGTATATGTGATGATCCACCATGCATGTGAATTCTACTTATAGAAAGTTTTTGACTTATTCTATTTAGTCAACTTGGTCAATGAATGGCAATCAACAATTTGGTCATCTTGAGTTATTTGTTTGACTCATAGTTGATATGGTGTTCAACACAGACTTAGCTATTATGCACCCAACTTAGACCCTTTTTTCGACATGTGTGTTGGGGATGTGGTAAAATTATTTATTGACATAGAACTTGGGTCAATGTTACTTGACACATTTGATTGTGTGACTTTCTATTATTGATCTTTCTATGATATGGGTTAAATGTATGTTGCTAATTTGGAGCTATATGACGCATTAAGATGTAAGTACATTTGGATGTCAACTATGCAAGGATTTAGATGCATAATGATGATTAAATTTTAATGACTACATTAATGATGTTATATGTGCATGTCATTATATTTCATGATGATTCAAATGAGGATGAGTTAGATGTAATGGGATTGCATTACTTGATTATGTTTTGTGGACACTGGTCTATTGATGTGGACAATTACTCACTCAGTGAGCACCACATGTTAGATGGTATGTATGGCACATACATGGTATGAATGGCTGATTATTTATGTTACTCATGATCAAGATGTGATTAAAAGATGAGTTAAGAAGTCATAAAGTTGAACAAAATTTTTGACTCCTAATATTTGAGTTAATCTTCTTGAGATACTGATTAGTATGGCATGATGTGAATAAGAAGTACCTACTAGCAAGGAAAAATCCATAGGTGATGCCAAGGTATGGTAAGTGCACATGTATGTGTGTGATATCATGTGATTTTAAGGCAATATGTTACAAATTTTGAGACTTCTTGAGATAAGGAAGTATTCGATTTTATATTTTTTTAGAAAATCCATTTTGATTTATGATATATGATGGACTGATATTTGGTGTTGTTCATATGAATGAATAGAGGGAATGACACAATATAAGAAAGTGGGAATATTGTCAAAGAGAGGTACCCTAACCTTGTAAAACTATAGGATGGTAATGGAATTCACACACTAACATGTAGAAAATGTTCTTAAAGTGATTACTTATATAAATGCTTATATAAAATGTGTGTTATTTTCTCTAAACTTGTTATTTAACTATGTGTTAATATCTCTTTGAAGAGATAATTCCATGAGAGTTAATGTATTAATGAAATGCAAGCTTCATTTAATGCACTCAAATTTTATTTTATTTTTCTTTCTAGTGAGTGTAAGTCAATTCTGTTGAAAGCATTGTTATGAATAATAGAAGTTAGACTATTGATCATTATTAAATGAAATTCTTGAAATTATATGGATATGATTGTGATTTCTTGCTTATTTTGCGTCGAGATAATGCATTGTCTGAGGGGGGAGGATGTCACAACCTATTGATGTGTGTTTTATGACTCACCAAACAGTAGAACAAAATACCGAAATATGTTATCCTCTCTTGAATAAAGTCTTGTGTATGCTAAGATTGCTAAAAGATCATACAATGACTTCAAGGTTCCCTTAATGCCAGGTCTTGACTGTGGATAAGATCGGTGGTTGATGTGATTTGACGATGATCACAAGGGGGCCTTACGTTTTTATTCATATTCATTTCAAGCCATACTAGATGTGGGAGCTATCTTAAGGTTTTGCAATGAAGTGCTTTTTTTTTGGATTTTTCACAGAATATGCAAAAATTAAATAGGATGGGGTTCAGGAATTCTATTCTAATCCTAAGGGTAGAGATAACAAAAAATAGTATTCTAGTGGACAAATTCCTCAATTTACTAAATTCTGCTTCGCCAAGTTATACTACAACTAAGCATGAACTAGTGCAATCTTCAAGGGTTATGCCAAAGATTTTCATATTACCGCATACACCATCATAAAGAACAATGTATACAAATGATAGAAGTTGAGCATATGCATGAAAAGGGTTCAGGCTAACTTTACAAAATGAATTAGAATCACTAAAACGTCAAAAGTATGAACCAAAGGAATTCATCAATACACCATCATATTCTCCATTGTAATCACCACACATTGACTATGCTAAACTTAATCTACTTGAAGAAATTTAGGAGAACAAGCAAGCACTAAGACACATCAAGTATTCACCAAACTCCAATGAAAAATTTATTATCTCAGTAGCTCATAGCAACAATCTCATAAAAATCTTCCCTTACAAATCAGAAATGAGGCCTTTATATAGGTCCTCGATTACAACGGGTGACTCGGATGATCACAATAACCGATGGCCGAGATCATGCCACACAACCCTAATTAGGGTTAGGGCAATGGAAAGGAATCTACATTAATGCCATAAGGAATTCACTACTGTAGTGGGTAATAAATGCCCATCATGCATGCTAATTTAAGAAGGAGTGGGGTGTAATAAATGATCCCTATGCACGCCCACTCTACATTTAATGCATCTATCCTTGATTTCTTTGCCTGAAAGATCGAAATTGATCTAATACTATTTTCAAATCCTCTGTACGGATGCTTGGTGCAGATTCTTGCTTGAATTCTAGAACTACAATTGCTCTTTCTGCTTTTCCCAAGCTTTCATCCCAATCTAATAGTAAGTCCTTAGTAGTGTGCATTGTATTTGAGGAGATGGAGAAGTTCTCAAAATCATCTCTTCCATATATGTTTAGCTGAAAGAATTCCTCTAACTTGACTTTCAGATTATCAATTGTCATTTCCTCTTCCCCTAATCTTTGTGATAACAAGGATGCAACTACATTTGATATTCCTTTCTTGATGTTATCAAAAATCTTTTTCCATCAACTGGATTCCTTGGTAAAGCTCTCGAACATTTCCTTAGCCATGATCACTACACTGTACCATCGAATAAAATCGTAGAAATCCCCCTCGCTGATAACTCGACCATCAATCAATTCTTGCTTTGGGGTATCTATTAGACTCTGAATGTCGACAACCACCTCTTCTTGGTAAATATGCTCATCCACCCATGATTCCTCCATGCACTGGATCGTAGAGACTGTAGCCAATGCCCTATTGTGCACTTGCACTAATTCTTCTGCATGTTTGAAGGCTACCTCCTGAATTCCTTCGGTCCAAATCTTTGCACCCTGAGCAATCCACTTGATTCTATCAATATCACCTACCACTTCACTGGAAACACCTATTGGAGGGACAAATGATGGACCTTCCTCTCTTACTGGATGAGGCAAGTTATTGATGTACTGACATAAGGCCCGAATTTCTCTTTTTTTCTTTTCATACCCTTCTTCTACTTTCTTCAGCCTATCCTTCAAAGTCTATGTGGAGTCATAAAATTCTTCCAATATTTGCTCTCAAGAGGCCTGACCAAGATTTACTTCTATAACATGATATTCATCTAGAGCAATCTGATTTTTCTCTTTATCAGTTGTGGGAGTCGCAATCTGCAAGATTCTATATCCTGATTCTCCTCTGATGAATTTAGTATATCTTTTTGCTTTCCCTTGTTCTTTTGATCAGTTTGATCAGTCAAAAATTTCATGTAATTCAATTGCTGGATCAACCTCCTTTTGTTGATGCAATTGAATTCATTGCCTCAACCATTCCGGAATGGGTATACTTTGGTCCCCCGAAATTACCAATTGTTCTTTCCTTTGGACCGCTCGAATGTCAATCTCCTCTTCACCTCCTAGACTATCCATTGTAACCTCAGGAACTATAGCTTCAGTAGTTGGAAGATGTATTGCTACCCTTGGAGTTTCTTCCTTTAGTGGACCATCTCCATCATTAATCATTTCTCGCTCTAAGATCGTAGCAAGACTTTCTTCTATAGCAATATCTTGATCTCTCCCTCTTTCTTGCATGAATTTTTCATAAGCATTTATACTCAACCTATCATGAATTGGCCTATCCAAATTCTCTTCTTGCTCAAATCTCCTTATACGTGTCCCTACATCCTGCCTTTAAAAAGTTTCTATCTTTTGGACACTTTGAGTTCGACTTGGAGAAGAGGGTGCATCTCTATGTTTCTGCTTCTTATTTTGAGGTTCCTGGATGACTTCCTCAATCCTAGGATGCTTTTCTCGAGGTACCTCCTTCCCTTTCTTGGTTCCTACATCTTCGGATGGAGTTCCCCTTTCTTCAACAGTCCCTTCAAATATTTGTCTTGATCTTTCATCCCTAAGTGGTCTGTGGCCAAGCAACCTATATGTGAATCCATTAGCTAGTGCAACTAATTTTTCAAGCTTACGCTCAATCCACCACTTTGTAAAATATAAGACTAGTTTTGAAAGGGCTTCGAGATTTGTAATTTCTTTCTTCTTCCAATCAAATGGTTGAGCTGTCATTTCTGGATTGAATCCTTTTCGCATCACATTTGGGTCCTCCTCCATTTGATTAGGAACCTTGAATATGTTGCATGTTCTAATAATGTTCAATGGTAGTCTTGAATGCAATTTTTTTCTAATCTCGTTCTTGTCTGCTGCATTTGCCCAAAATTCTTCAAGGTGAACCTTGTGTTGGTACTTTGACCCTCCTATTGATGAGATCTTGTTGAAAGGATCAAAATCATTCCTCTTTGGATAAAGCGGAAGGCGAAAGAAGTGGAGCTTATCTGATGATTTCTCTACAGCTTTTAGACATGGGCATACCTCAGTTTTTCCTTCTCCTATGGAAATTGGAAACTGCAATCCCAACTTATTCTTCCCTTTTTGAATCTTTTCATAGGCAGTAAGTTGTCGAGTAAGCTCTAACAAGACCATCTTATCCGTTGGATACCTGGGAAGTTTGTTTGGCTCCGTGGAGAATCCTTGAACTCAGATGTATGAAAAGGTAGGAAACTGAATGAACCAGGTGCCATATTCTTCAACCAACTTCATTGCACCCATTGACATTCTTATATGTGGCCTCTTTTGTAGTGTACTTACTATGCACATGGCAAATATATCATTAACCCTCATGTAATCATCCTTTGAATACAAATGCAACTGCGATTAACATTCGTGGACTTTGAGGTGTTGGTTTCTGCTTCCAGTTGGTCCTTTGCATCGTAATCCATCATAATTTGTCCTCTGTGCTAGCATGTAGATGACATAGGAGCTCATGTAAAATCTCCTTGTATGCTCTAGATTTATCAACTACTCATTTAGGTTATCACTTATGAGCCCAGCCCAATCTATTCTGTCACCTTCCTCCATTACCTACTCAACAAAATACCACATCCAAGATTCAAACCTATAAGAATAAGGCATGCCAAATATGCGACTCAACGTCATGACCATATCACTATATTCCCTCTGCATGTCGAGCCATACTATTTCTTTAGGAATCTTGGAATGATGTGGTCTATTCTTTTTCAACCATCTATTGTTGATTATTTCTTCACAAAAATTGATTCCAGATGTATAGATTCTCAGTGCTTGCTCTTGTTTTTTTGTGACCATCCTTGGATTTGAAGGAATTCCAAATGCTTCAGAAATGGATGTCGGAGAAAAATCTACCAGAATATTTCGTTCAGAATCTTGGATGGTTCTGTCTCTAGGACTGTAATGCTTGGTACATTCCACGATTAACTCTGGATGCTGAAAAGAAGGAGGGAAACCAGCTGCAGCAAAAATTCCACTTCTCACAATTTTTGTAGCCAGGTGTGTTGGGTGATAGTCATTATATCCGAGCATTCTCCAATTAAAATCTTTCAAATCAAGGTTGCCAAGACTTGTATCTCCAATTTTTGTCCACTTTGACACGATTTTGGATTCAGGATAGAATCCTCTCCTTTCATTTTTTATCAATTGTCCTCGCGTTTCTCCTATTCCCCTGGGCTCTACCATTTTCCTTTCCTGCAAAATAGAAAATGTACATACATAAGAGTATGCAAGGAAAGCATTAAAAACAACAGATATGACTTGTCCATAAGACAAAAAATTTGGATTTTCGCCAAAATTTCCATACTCCTTTCAAGATTCACTTTTCAACACTTCTGCGAAAAATATGAAATTCCACAACTCACTACGAAGAAAATTCCTTACTGATAGGATTCAAAATCTTCTGTTGTGAATTCCTAGAAAACTCCTCAACAATTTCAGAAAATTTCTCCAAAAAAAAAATTTGCTTCCTTGAATTCCTCAAATCTTACTCCTATTCTTGATCTGCTCTTCAAATTTTTGTGTGAGCCTAAATGAATGAGAGGGTATCTTATATAAATTATTCTTCAAAAAGATGCCTTTAAAGCTGCGGACTAAAATTAGGCAGCTGCTTTACTTAACCATTAAGGTTTCTATTTTTTGTGCCACTTGTCGCCTTTTTGCTACTTGATTCAAAAAGTTGCTATCTTTAATGCTCTTAACTTCATGATGAAGCTAAGTATTTTTATTTTGATTTTCTTTAGCTTGATTAATTAAATATCAATTTAAAAAAAATCAATATTTAATTAACTTCCATTTTTAAATGAAAAATCAAATTTATTTGCAACCTTTTCTCCATTTTTAGTTTTTTTGGATTATTATTCAAAATAAATAAAATTAAATATTAGTAAAACTAATATTTAATTTTTTAATGTAAATCCAAAAAAAAAAATTTGAAGGAAAATCATTTTTTCGCTTTTCCTCTCTGCATCCAACTTTCACTTCATAAGAAAATTCATCCTTCCTCTAAATTTTCTGATTTTTTTGCAAAATTTTCAATTTTTCGCTTTTCAGGATTTTTTAACTAATTTACAAGAGCGGGCTTTTTTAGAATTGAGGATTTTTCCTTTGCATAATATTTCCTTCACTCGTACTGACTTGCGCTTGTTGTTTTATGAAAGCATGATTTTCAAGGAATGAAGGATAGAATCCTTCATCAAAACATTCCTCCATTTCCTAAAAACTGCGCTCCAGAATTTTAGGGAGTGGGTTTGCTAAAGAATGAAGGATAAAATCCTTCATTTCTTTCCTTCATTTCCTTCCTTCATTTCCTGAAAATTGTGCTTTGAAATTTTAGGGAGCAAGCTTTTTGAAGGAATGAAGGATAAAATCCTTCATTTCTTTCCTTCATTTCCTAAAAACTGTGCTCCACATTTTCAGGAATAGTTGGCATATTTCCTAAATGGGATTAAATCCTTGTCTCCTTCAATCTTGCACTCCGCAAAAGCTGGCAAAAGTTTTTTTTTTAAAACAGAAAGGGGGCCCCCGGCTGAGGCGATGGTGACTGGCGGTCACAACACAACCCACTCCACCTCATACCGAATAACATGGTACTAAACGACCACCTCAACTAAATTATTGCTTAAATTAGATGCAAGCAAAACTAATTTAGGCATTCATTACAACCGATGAAATATAACAAAAAATTTAAAGAAACTGTTACAAAGAATTGAAAGTTGGCTGTTACGGGAATGTGATGCCCTTCTCCTAATTCTCTTCCAGGATACATATTGATAAGAAGCTATAGAACATGCAAGGGGAGGCAGCCAGTTTCTATCCCATGTATCGAGCTCTTCTGCTTTGAAATAGAAATGAAGAGCATGAATAATTGTTCAAAATTCATTAAAATAGAGGGAAACAATGGCAGGGGATGAAGCACTATTTGAACTGTCAATATTGGTTGTTAGGATGGGAATTTGGGAGAAGTAGTGGCAGTCCCAAACAAGTGAGCAAAACATAGTCTATCTTCTATAGTAGCCAATAGGGTGAAATGGGGACATTGGTGGCAGCTAGGAGGATGAAAGCTTTGGAAGATGACACAAGAAATTGGGGGAGAGGGATGGCAGCCTAGAGAGGGTAGTGGTGGCAATTGGAGGGTAGGAGAAACCAATAGTGAGAGGACTGAACAATAGCATATTTCTAGGTTCTCACATTCGCTCTTCTCTTTTATAGTCATTGGTTAATGGAATGATTGCTTAGTAATGGCATTTGGTTTTCATGTGCGATTCCAGTTGGATACTATTGGTTATAATAATTAAACCCTTATTTTTTAAGTGGCTCAAAGAATTTGAAATCTTGTTGATAGTCTAAATTATATTTCTTGAACAAAACTATGGAGGAGACAAAACGTTGTGTTTATCAGAAACTCATTATGTAGGAAAACTAGTAGGTGAAACATTTCACAAATATCCTATTGGTGGTTGGATTTGAGTAGTTTATTAGCAAATATTTCTTTTATTCTACCATCATTCTTCTTGTTGATATGGGGTGTTTATGCACTAAACTAGGTTTCTATTCCAGTCAGCAAATTAAGATCTCTACTTCTGAAAAAACTCTACACAAAAAACTTTCCAACAATATTTTCCATTTTACTGCTTTCTTTTACAGCTTGATTGAAACTATGGTTATGTTATTTTAAGTATGGCCATGTACATTGTGTTGGATACAATCCACAGTATTATTTCAATTCCTTCCATAATAAGAAGACCTCAATATAAATTTGTATGCTGTTTGAACCATCTGCTGGAATGCCTAAGTCTAGACCACCTTATATTGCTGATTGGGGGTTATTAATTCAACGTTAAGTCATATACAGAGTAATTCCTCTTTTCTTCTACTTAGCCGAACAATGAAACTGGTTGAATGTAAGAAGAAAGTGACTATCCTAGACAACTGATTTTCTTTTAATTTAGAACACTGAGTTCCTTTTAGGATATTATCAATAATATCTTTGAGATTGATATAGAAACATGGAGTATTGATAGGTTGTGACTAGTAACCAGTGTTTGTTTTTGAGAAAAATAAAATGCTTTGCTGTTAGAGAATGTTAGTGTATATTTTGACATTTAAATGAACATTGAGGCTCTCTTCTCTCACTTATTACCCAAACCGAGTGTTTTAGAATCATCAGTGGCTGTTGGAGGTTGTTTGCTCTATTTACAAATAAGCATTACATGTATATTTTATTTAGGATGCAAGAACATCTAATCAGCATTTAAGCATTGACTGAATCTAAAGAATAGATGGATAAAAATATATGTTTTAAATTAGATGAAATTTTATTTATTTTGGTGGCTGAACCATAACAATAGAAGGGAGGACATTTAAGGTGTTATAGTAGTAAGAGTAGACAATTAAGCTATTACACATCTTATTCTGTAATGGAAGGTTTATTTTCATATTTGCATGATGGATGTTTGGCTGATTTTTAATCAATATATGCACACTGATGATGTTTTATGTGTTGGTTGTTGTATTTTCCTACCTGCAAGTAATGTGGTCATTGAGCTGCTTTGAGCTAAGTTGTTGATGCATATCTATTTTCCATGCTTGATAAAAGTCCATCTAGATAGCAAGTTCTATAATTCCTTTCCTTATAACATGATTTTGGCTAATGAGTAGACTTTTAAATTAGAGTAAAATATGTGGGTCAAATGTGATCTTATGTGGTTGGAAATAATATATGATGAGTGCACCATGAGCGTTATGGATGCATAATTATATTAGGTAGTTGACTTGTTTCATAAGAAATATATAATTGGATTAAGAGAATTGCCTACATTGGATTAGATATCTAAAAATATTGCACATAAAGATAACTAAGTATTGATATAGAAATATTTAGATTAATTGTACTATTACGAGGTGAAGTACTTTATTTTTGGAAAGAGTTTTCCTTAAGGTATGATATGCCTTCCTAACGGATATATGAGAAGACACCTATTGAGATTTATAATGTTTCCTATATAATTGAATGAATTATATCATTTTACTTTTGGCTATAAAAATTTATGGTACTTGACTTGTGAAGATGAGCTACTTGTCTGGTTAAATTGTAGACTATGTGTTGCACGATTCCATTACTCTTCTAAGTTTTAGTTGTTTAGACTATCTTGTTGTTGGGCTGGGTATCTTTCATGTCAAGGAAGATTCCAGGGAAGCTTAACAACTTCGTGGTAGGGTGGGAAAGCACTCCTACAATATTCTTGCCCTTGTGTTCTTAAATAGGTTCTAGAGCTCATTTCAACTTGGTTGTCATGGTTAGACTATTCGGTATCTGGTATTGGTAATCTGTAATGAAATTATGTTTTCTTTAAAACTTGAGCATATATGAATATGTATCATTTTAGTTAAAGTTAATGATAGTTAATCTACTAATGTTGACTAGTCAATATTCAAAAGACTTTGACTCTCATTGAATTCCTCTGCAATTTATGGAGATGGCTGATGTGGCATTGGTTTTGCAGGGGCAGCCTTTACAAGTATTTAAATTGTGTAAAATGTCTTTGGTTGACCCTTTGGGTCATATTGTTAAATTAACATAATTGTGTTTGCCTCTTGGATTAAATAACACTTTTAAGATATCCAATTTGATTTCAAACATCTTGTTGTGCTTGTTTCCATTTTTGTCTAAATAAATCATATTTGATAAATTTGAAAGGCATGATATTTCTCTTTTTCTATCTTTCTTTATTTCTTCCTTTTTCATTTCTATTTTGATATCAAAACTGGTCTTGGCCAAACATACTTATTTATACACTTATAAGTGTCCATCTTTTCTGCAATGAATTTCATGATAGATCTTTCTGTGGATAGAATACTATTGCTGCTTGCTAGCTAGGGCAACGAATGGAGTTTGCAAATGGGTCCATCAAAATCATCTTTTGCAACACATGGGTCTTCAAATTTTACAGAATATTTTTAGACTTTTAATAGGTTTCTTTGTTTCTACACAATTAAATCATAATAGCAATATCATAATTTGATTTTCTGTGGAAACATCTCCTACTTATCACTTGATGAGCTTAAAGGGCTTTCTCATGAATGGTTCATAAGACACAACACTGGGTGAAGGTTTCACAAATGGAGTTGCAAGTAAAGCTGATTTAATCATGTAAGAGACTTTGTAGTTAAGTGTTCTGGAACTATAGTAGTACTGGGATGGGTGAAGTCTTAGTGTTTCATAGTTAAATCATGATAGCAATATCACAATTATATTTTATTATTATTTATTTATTAGTATTATATATTGTTAAAATTGATTTTTATTATGTATATAGAACAGTTATAGCCAGCCATGAATTAGCTATTCTCTACTAAAGCCTTTTGTAGGCAAAGACCAACATGATTCTAATAGTTTTTATCAAATGAAAAGTTGGGTTTGTGTTTGGGAAAATGATTTAGTGATGTTAACTTTTGTTAAATTATTTGGAATTCTTATTGTGACGAATAGTTGTAGGAGCACACAATTAGTTGTACTCAAGACTTCAGAATTTTCTTTTGTTGCAAAGATTAGCTTATGAATTTATTCATGATATTGTTAAGATGTATACAATATTGATGAATTATATGACTTTCTTACTTCTACAGGTTAAAAAGAAAAGATGCGATTGATTTAGGGATTAATTTTACTATCTTTAATTACCACAATATGTATCACCTCCACACAAGTTTCTTTCACATCCTCGAATGATTGCTCAAACACTATAATTGATACATCCAGCTATTCAGAAAAGAACTATGAAGGGTGAGTAATCATAACTTACAAATTTTACATTTCAAATAAGCTAATTAGAGTAGTTGCAAGTGAGTTATACAAGAACTTGGCTGGACTGATAATTTATTTTTCTTATATCTCATTTTATTTAAGTAAATATAAACTGCGATATATATTTTACTATTCAATGTTTTTAATTTTTAAAGATGAAAGGTCTATCACATCCATCCTCACTTCTGCAGGTGATGAATCTTTTAAACTCTTAAACAAAATATAAAAGCTAATATTTCACAAGTTTTCTTTCTTAATGCAAATCTTGGCCAGACAACCGTTGCGGACAGATTAAAACAAATAGTTGATCATAATATTTAAATCAATTTTAATAATTAATTCTATATTCATATTTATATTCTGCTTGAAGGTCATGCCGGAGTACCAAAGACACCATCTAGAAAGTTTATAAGGGCTCACCGCAAGTAGAATCTTAAAATTCTAAAAATAATTTAAAAGTTTCATTTTCTTTTTAAATTAAATATAAATTAGAAAATTTTAATGAGAAGTGAATGCAATAAAAAATAAAAATTAATACTGTTGACTTAACAGCCACGAGTCAGTAAACATAACCAGTAGAAATATGACCATGAATAGCTTTTGTTTTAATTTGTTGCACTATAATTTCAGGTTTTGGGCTAATATATTCCTATCCACATGATAAGTCTAAAGAATAGATAAGTATTGAATTTCTATTTTGGTGCGATTATCCAGCAATGAGAATCTAAATATAATTAAAGGGGTTTAAAATAATTTAGTCCCGCCTTGATAAAATTAAGATTCCGATATTTGAGTAAAAGTCATATTTAGTCCACGGCATCCACCCAGGGGGATCCTGTAGCCGCTCCAACAGAGAGTAAGAAACCTCTATTTCAAATAAAGATCTCATTCATTAAAACGTATTTAATACATGACTGACTGTCTGATGGATTGTTATATTCAAACAAATTTGGATAATCAAAATCAAATGGTTCTTAAAGATTTACATTGCAAGACAAATTGTTATGATTAAGAAAAAAGGGAGAGGGCCAGAACCTTTAACGAAAACTTGATACCAAGGAAAGAGGAAAATAAGTGATACCTTACTAAAATAGAATTCATTCAAAGTAGAGAAATTTAAACAAAAATAGACAAAAACTTAGAAAAGGAGACAAGAAAATCGAGTGATAGGGGGCAACTTCTATTTGAGATGGTGCAAGAATTTGATGAACTTGTTGTTCAGGATAGAACTCCTTGTTGAGCTCTCCTTGTTATAATCCTTTCTGTCTTAATAAATTTTTACCCTTCTTTTTCGAATTTAAAAAAAAGCACAACATCCCCCGAACCAGCATCCTATTTGACAACAATATGCAAAAAATGGAACAGATGAATAAACAAAGAACGAAATATATAAACAGATTTAACACAATAAAATAGATATTTTTACATAGACAAAACTCTGCTACAACAAAGACCAAACTCTTTTATTCTACGCACTACAATCTTATTTCATTTACTTACATTCAAGAACTAGCACTGCTACAGCTAGGAATAAACATGGAGTTCTATGTACGTGATCTTCCTTACTTTTTATCCTATCTTTCTTTTTTTTTGGCAAAAAGAGGGGTAAAAATTTATTAAGACAGAAAGGAATACAACAAGGAGAGCTCAACAAGGAGCTCGATCCTGAGCAACAAGATCATCAAATTCTTGCACCATCTCAAGGGACAGTTGCCCCCTATCCCTAATATTCCAACCCGGATCATGACTAGAAGCCCATTTGGCTAAACAATCAGCAGTTCTATTCCATTCACGAGGAATATACATGAACCTAATGAACTGAAAAGAGGAAGAGAAGAAAAGAATCTGCTTAACAACAGTGGCCAGCTGCCAACTAACATCCTCAAGCTCTTGCGAAGAAAGCATGTTCACCACCACCTGGGAATCAGACTTACAAATAATCTTACTCCATCCCCGCAAGCAACACTGTTCCACAACATATAAAATAGCCTGAGCTTCCATGAGATTGTTAGTATAATCACCCTTATGAACTGAGAAGAAAAATTTAACATCCCTAGAACTACAACGAGCCACTCCGCCAATACCAACCAGACCAGGATTCCCACGGGAAGAACCATCAGTGTTAATTTTAAGAACTCCACAGGGAGGAAGAGTCCAGTGCCCATCCCGGTTAACCCGAGCCTTCCTCTGATGGTGAAGCTGCCTGGACATAGAAGGAAACCTATGAGTTGCAACCCCATCCTGCAGATGAAAATTGAGGTGATTACAGATAGCAAGATCAATCGGATCCATACCCCCATCAAGCTCACACTTCACAAGAATAGTTTCTTGAAGAGAATGTGATATTTTTCACCAAAGATGCAAGACACCAAGCCGAACATCTTGGAATATGCGACGATTCCTCTCTAACTAGATATGCCAAAGCATGAAAGATGGGCCAGCAATCCAAGCAACATGGAGAGAAGAAGACTTGGAGGGAGCACTACCCAAGCGGGCCTAGAACTCAGGCAAAGAAGAAGCATGCTGACAAGAGCAACTCCAAGCGCTCCACCAAAGGTGCCATATCTGAGTAGAATAGGAGCAATGGAAGAATAGATGGGAGACAGACTCCTCTCCATCACCACACAAAATACAATAAGAGGGGCCCTGAAATCCACGTTTACAAAGATTATCCCAGGTAAGACAACGGTTGTGAGGCACTAGCCACATGAAAAAATTGCACTTGGACCAAGAAACTTTATTCCAAACTTGCTTCCACCGAGGGACCTCAACATCCCCAAATAATTTTCTAGTTATCTCCTAATACCTAGTAGAGACATGATATTTACTAGACAAGGTACCGCCCCAAGCCAAAACATCTGGACCAAGCAAAGAAGAACACTCTCTAGAGGCCAGAATTTGAGAAAGCTCCTGACAATCCATGTCTGTACCTCCAGGAGGCCAATCAGAGGAATGCTTCCATCTGTAACCAACAACAGGTCCCAATTGATAAGGAGTCTTGTAATGAGCCACTTTATCCCATCCAATGGCAAGAAAAGAGCCACAGAGAGGCTGAAGATGAGGGTATATGGATAAAATGGAAGGGAATCCATCCCAAGCATCAGACCAAAACAAAGCCTGAGAACCTCCTTTATATATCCAGAATAGACCCCTCTTTACCAATATCGCACCTATCTTCAAAGTATGCCAAACCATTGAGCCACGACCTTTAAGAGGAAGTGCAGAAATAGAGCAAGGATCAACACCATGAAAATATTTATGAGTGATAATACGAGCCCAAAGTTGATGTTGTCCAGAGCACCATCGCCAATGAAGTTTAGCAGCCAAAGCTTGACTACTCAATAGAGCAGATCGAAGACCAAGACCACCCTCTTTTTTAGGCCTACAAACATTTTCCCAATTAACCAAGCTCCATTTAGTACTACGCAAATTACCACTCCAAAGGAATTGTCAAGAAAGAGCATCAAACTCCTTGAGAAAGTAAATAGGTGCAGCATGAACCATGCTTCTATAAGTAGGAAGAGCTTGGATAACAGCTTGAAGAAGAGTAACCCGGGTAGCAGTAGAAAGCCATCTATGAGTCCAATGATTTACCTTATCCTGAAGCTTGGTAATCAAATTTTTCCAGAAGAGACGTGGCTGCCTGGAAACAACAATAGGAATGCCAAGATAAGTCAAAGGAAGTGAACCTATCTGGAACCGTAGGATGCCAACAATCCTGTGCTGAATAGAATCAGGAGTGTTAAAAAAGTAAATGAAAGATTTGTGCTCATTAACTTTCTAGCTTGAAGCTGCCAAATAAACGTCCAAAGCATGTCAAAAGGCTTCAGCTTCCTTGATCCTAGCAAGACCGGCAAGAGCAGAATCATCAACAAATTGAAGATGAGAAAGAGAAGGTAAGCCATTACCCCACCGCCAGCCTTGAATAGAATTCTGGGACACCTGATGCTTAATGAATCTGCCCAAGCCTTCAGCCATGATGATGAATAGATAAGGGGAGAGAGGGTCACCCTGGCGGAGGCCTCTAGAAGCACCAAATAGTTGTAAAGGTTGACCATTAATAAGAACAGAAAAAGAGGCAGAAGTAACACAACTCATAATCCAACTCACCCAGTCAAAGCTAAATCCAAAAGAAAGAAGAATACTCCTTAGGAAGCTCCATTTAACTCTATCGTAGGCCTTAGCCATATCCAGCTTAACAAACATGGCTCTCTCCCTTGAAGTAGCCATAGAGTGAATAGCCTCAGTAGCAATAACCACCTCATCCAAAATTTGTCTGCCAGCAACAAAACCACCTTGTTTTTCTTAGATAATAATGAGAAGCCACATTTTCAGTCTCTTAGCAATCAGCTTAGTAATAACTTTGTAAACCACATTACATAAGGCAATTGGTCTAACAAACTCCAATTGATTAGCACCCTCTCTCTTAGGAATAAGAGTCAAGAATGTAGAGTTCAAAGCGCGAAGCATCTGCTTGCTAGCATAGGATTCTTTAACCACCTCCAACAAATCATGATTAATTATGTCCCAAAATTTCTGAAAGAATTCATCTAGAAAGCCATCAGGACCAGGAGCCTTCCCCTTAGGCATGCCAAAGACCACCTCCTCCAGCTCTTCCAAAGAGATAGGACACATGAGATAATCATTCATTGCCTGAGTGATAAGGGAAGGAATACAGGACAAAATAATATTTTCTTCATTATTAGCAGGAGGAGAGTCCTCAGAGAAGAGGGTAGAGAAGTACGAAATAGCCTCCTGGAACAAAGATGGCAAGGAATTCAGTTGGATACCTTGACAATTAACCAAAGAAGAGATAGTGCTCTGATTCCGACGAGATTGCACTGTTTTATGGAAAAAGGCAATGTTTTGATCACCTTCCTGGAGCCAATCAACTCGAGCCTTTTGCTTCCAAAAAATTTTCTCTCGAAGTTCCCATTCTTCTAGAGCTCTAGAAGCAAGGGATTCAGCCTGGCCAAGATCCTCTGAGAAACCTCGATCTCTAATCTCCCTTGTGATGACATCAAGATTTTCTTGAACAAGCCTCTTCATAAAGTGAAGATTCCCAAAGCATTCTCTATTCCATATCTTGAGCTGCCTTTTAACATATTGAAGCCTTTTAGAAAATGAGAACATTGTAGTACCATATGCAGGAGCACCATCTTTCTACCAACAAAAAAAAAAATCATGAAGAGAGGAGTCACGAAGCCACATCAACTGGAACTTAAAAGGAGGATGCTTCGGAACATAAGCCCCTATAGCAGAAAATTTGATTGGCCAATGATCTGAACCCCTCTAATCAAGGATTTCTGAAGAGATAGTTAGGGTGCCACTAAGCCAGAAGCAAGAAACAAGAAATCTATCCAGGCGTTCTGAGATAGCAGCAACACCAGTCCTGCGATTAGTCCAGGTATAGAGGCCATTAGAAGGCTTAACATCAGAGAGATGCAAAAGAGATATGTGTTGCCAAAGAAGAGCAGAAGAAGGCCCCAATCTAGCCAAACCACCATGCTTCTCTTCCAGACTTAAAACTGAATTGAAGTCCCCTGCTAACACCCAAGGATGATAAGGATGACAATTTCTAACATATTGAATATGTTCCCAAAGTTCCTCCTTTCCCACAAGATCAACAGGTGCATACACATTAGTAACCATGATTACCTCTCCTGAGTCTAGAGCAGAAGCTACCATAGAGAGAGCTGAGCGAGAAGACATCCAGCCAAGAGGAGAATTTTTTTGAGGATCCCAAAATATAGCTAAACCACCAGCACTGCCTGTTGCCCCAACATACTGGCATTGGCCACGAGACCAAATACTAGAGGCATGTTGGACCATAGACTCCACAAAGAGCTTAGTCTCTTGGATACAAAAAACATCAGGACTATGATCAAGCACCAAGTTATGAATAGCCTTTTGTCTAGGGATGCTATTCAACCCCCTTACATTCCATGAGAGAATAATCATCATTGGGTAGAATTGGAAAAATGAGAATCCAAAGGTTTCACTAAACCAGACTCAATCAATATATCTCCTGTGAGTTTAATCTTCTCCTGGTCTGTTTTGCGCCCACTCCTTAGAGGGGGAGTAGAAGAAGCCTGCTTAAAGGGTCGAGGCAGCAACCCCAAGGGGAGAGGATACCTGATGGTAGCACATCCTTAACCAAGTCAGCCAAAACAACATCATCATCTTCCAACACTGTAGGAGTCACCAGAGCTGCTGTCATAGGAGCTACAAGAACCTCACAGTTCTTATATACTACAACTTGAGATGCCCCACAAGCATCATTAGGAACAGATCTCTCATCTGGGCAAACTGGATCAGAAGAGATAGGAGGAGGAATACCCTCCTCTAGAACCATACTATCCAGCACCTCAAAGCGGTTAAAACCTGAATTAGATAATCTTTCTTTCAAAGGCCTCTTTTGACCACGTCCCTTAGCTCGAGGGCGAACAGGGGTAAATCCATCCTTACCCTACATTTAAGCCTTACCCTTACCTGTAGCATCTTGTGGATTCATCCCCTCGGTAGTATTAACCATTTGAGATTGTCCTTTCCCTATAGTATCTGCCAAACCTCCAACATTGCCAGTTGTAGAACGATCCACTCCTTTGAAACTCGAGTTACGGGGGCACTGCCGCAGTAAATGACCATACTCATGACAAATTCGACAACAGAAAGGGAGGGATTCATAATCTAACTGCTACACCCAAGAAGAATCCCCCAGACAAATTTCCAAAGAATCTGGTAATGGGTTATTCAAATTAATTTCAACACAAATTCTAGCATAAGAAATAACCTTTTTATCGAGGGATTGATGTGTGATCGCAGCTGGCTTCTCCAACAAAGCAGCAATTTGTCGAAGGATGTCTTCACGCCAAAATTCCAAGGGAAGACGAGGCAAGCGAACCCAAACTGGCACTGTTGAAGGGAGATCCTCAGCAGAATTAAAACCTGAATGCCAAGGTTTGACAAATAACCCCACATGGTTGTAGAAGTAAGGGCCTCCTTCAAAAACATGATCACGATCAGACATGCAAGAGAATACAACAAAAAAAAAACTATTCCCTGCCAACATAATCTCCATATCGCCTTCCACCTGCCAAGAGTGGTAGATCCATGCCTCAAGAGCGGATAGGGAAATCCGGATTCCAAGAAATTTACATATCAAAGCATGCTTGGTCCAATAATCAATGTCCTCCATTACAGCTATTGGAGGAATAACCAGAACAGGGCGATCATGGCTACGCGGAAAAAAACCATTAACTTTTTTCAGCTTGGAGCTCTCCCCTGAATAAAACGATTCAGATCGCATTGCATGCATAGTTGGAGAAGAACCATCTGTTCTCACCAACAGAGAAGAAATCCCAGTCCCTGCCATGCAAACAATAAAACCCCAATCCAAAATTGACTGCAGAAGATCTCCAAAAACACCGATGCAAATTATGTCCAGTAGCTAGCAATCCAAACAAAACAGAAAAATAGTAAAGATCAAACACCAAGAACAAGCTAGGGGAAAAACCCTAGCCCAGCCGACAGCCAACGCTTCTCCACCGTAAACCATCTATCTTTCTAATTTGTTTGCATGATAACAAATTAATTAGTATAACTTCTGATCCGTGGAGATAATCAATTATAACTGTTGTCTACTATGACTTTTTTTATAACATTTAAGCTGTTAAATGGGTCAACAATCTGGTTCATCATCATCAGAAATTTGGTGCAGACAAAAAACAGTTTAAACTGAAAGTATATAAGCAAAAAACTAGCAACTAGCGAATATCTTTACAAAGGGAGCTGGAAAAGATCAGTTTTTAACACTCAGAAATCAGATTGATAGCCATTGCTAGAAGTAGGATACAGAGTTCAAATGAACATTAAACTCAACTCCAGCTCCACTGTTTTCGTCAATTTCCAGTTTTTTAAGTATTTTAGGATTGTGACAATCAACGCATGATTATTATGAGTTTTCTGAAAGTTAATAAAAAGGTCTTTCTTTATGTTCTCTGTAGTTGCATTGATTCAACATATAATAAAGGGCAGTTTATATATTATGAAAGCTGCAGGTCAATTAAGCTTTGTAAACTGTTGTTAGGCTTTAAACACCGCATGATCATTATCTTTTTGGTTGAAATACAGTTTTAGAATGTTGAAATAAAATAAGGATTAAGGATTATTCTGCTAAAGAAAATTAGAGTATTCTTTGTTTTCAGACAGAGTTTTGTTAAGTAATTTGTTTATGTGATTTTCTATATTATTTTCTATTTGGTTACTGGTACATTTAAAATTCTAGAAATATCCATCTTTTTCTGAGTCGCTTTCTACGGATACACCAGATCCTTAATTTGCTCTCCCAGCTTGTCCTGGGACTCTTTAATAGATGTCAAAACAGTGATAATCTGATTTTCTCCCCCTCAAAGAATATCATAGTACGAATATCCTAAACCTGCTCCTCTAAAAGCTCACGATTTAGAGAAAAATTGTTCACGATTTAGAGAAAAATTGTTATTGCAAATTACGTACAAACAAATTTAAATACTACATGTAATCATTTATATGATAGTTGAAGTTCACTAAATAAAACTTACTGCACGAGATTTTTTCTTTTTAGGTGAAGGGCCAAACAGTTGGAATCCTACGCCTTCTCTTCAAGAAGGTAAAATCTTAAAGTCCTAAAGAAAGCTTGAAATTAAGTTTTTCATTTTTCCCCTTATGGATTACCGATTTCACTTTCCTTACAATGTCAGGTCAGGATGCGTATCCGAGCTCTTCTCCTTCTGGAAAGAAACCTCATGTTAAAAAAAAAATTATTATTGTAGCCAGTAAATGATCATAACTTTCCAAATATAATAGGACAATAAAACCTAGTGTCCCTATTCTATTCTGAATTGTTGAGCCACAGAAGCATTTGGTATTGGTTAATGGTGTTAAATTTTACTATTTATAGTTTTACTCTGCTGCAGTTGTTGGAGGCGCAGGTGTTTTAGGTGTGCTACTAACAATCTTCTGCCTATGTACCTATTTACCTTCAACAAGAGCTGCTGAATCGCAAGATAACGTTCATTCAAGTCCGTCCTCAAACATGGAAATGGAGTCTTGTATCTTAGCAGATGCACTTCTCCCTTCCAACCTACAGTAGATATTCATACAAACCTCTCACGTCATGATATTCTTCATATTACAAGCTATTGCAATGAGTCTCCTCCAGTTGGGGTAGGAAGCTTTGCACGAGTTTATAAGATGATCTTCCATGGTGAAGTTTTGGCTATAAAGGAAATACAACATAAATCCCCTCATGCCAAAAGATGGGTGCAGAATGAATTTCATCTTATGATGGCAAAGGATTGTTGGAATATTTAATGCGGTGGTTGTCTTGCCCCTGGAGCCAAATGCCCACCTACCACCTGACGACCAACAAAACAGTTAGAAAAATTAATATGGGTAGGTGAGATTTTTCAAACTTGGAAATCAGAGAGAAAAATGTTTTAGGTCAGAAGACAAAAAGCAATGATTAGATTCATTCGTCAAGTAGAAGGAGTAGAAGTTGAAGAGCTCAGAAGTTGCAGAGCAGAGAAGGAATCGTTGTTGTGCTTGTTGTTGCACGTGCTTCTTCCTGTCATTCTGTAAGTTTGTTATTGTTGAACTTGTCCTATTGAAGCAGTGATTTCTCTAGGCATCATTGTATGCAGCCATTAGAGTTGCAAGTTTAAAGTATTTTTTTAAGTTTGAAGTATTATCAGATTAAGGTTATTTTAGAATTTTTTGGTTGAAGCCGAATGCTCCCAAATTTTCTAATGGTTTAATCAAGTTGAATAGTAAAGCAAGTAGACATACTTGAATCCACTACTCTTCCCTTGAATGTTGCATTTGACAAGTTTGTTTTCTGAAGCTTAACGTTTTGGCTCTCTAATTTTAATGGTGAAAGCATTCACGTTGGAATTTTTTAAGTTATAATTTTTTAGTTTGAAACAGAACACTCGGCACCTATTGCTTTTTTCTATTGTGTGTCGAGCTCACTCGACACCTGTCGCCTGTCACTCGGCACCATCAAGTGCCGAACAATCTATGACTTGGCACCTTCAAGTGTCGAGCATAACTGGGACTCGACACCTTCATGTGCGGAGAAAAAAAATTTAGGTTTAGGGTTGTGAGTTTTGAAGTTGATTTATATTTCTCACATGGTATCAGAGCTTTGAGGCCCCACATCCACAATGAGTTAGGGCAAATTTTCTAAGATATTTGACATGGCAGTAGATACAGGAAAGATATGGCAGTAGCAACCATCCTTTAATGGGCAAAACTATGATACATGGGCAAAGAAGATGAAGACCATTATGGTTGCAAATGATTTGTGGGAGTTTATAATTAATAGGTTCAATGATGTGATAGACCCAACATAGTATGCTACTCTCACAAATGCACAAAAGACTCATTTGAAAGAGTCAAGGAGGAAAGATGCAAAGGCATTAAGTTTGATTGAAGCAACAATGACAGAGACAGTATTTCCAAAGATTGTAGTAGAAAATTAGGCAAAGGAAGCTTGGGATATCCTTGAGACAAACTTCAAGGGAATTGATAAAGTCCATACTGTAAAGCTATAGAATATAAGGAGGGAGTTTGAGAACCTTCAGATGAAAGAAAATGAATCATTTGTAGATTTTAGTTCAAGGACCTCAAATGTGATCAACGAACTGAAGTCAAATGGAGAAGACTATAAAGAGCAGAGGATAGTGGAAAAGATATTGAGGAGCTTACCTCATAAATATGACAATTTGGTCATGACCATAGAAGAGGTGAAAGACCTCACTGTTTTGACTATGGATGAGTTGATGGGTACTCTTCAAACCCACGAGCATAGGATCAATAGATCTACATCTTTTTCTTCCCAAGATAAAGCATTCAAGGCTCAGTCAAATCCAAGAGGAAGGGAGAGAGGAAGAAACGGCTTAGGTAGAAACTCTAGAGGTAGAGGCTGAGGAAATGGAGGACAAAGAAATGTTGCAGCAGAAAGCTCAAGAAGAGCAGATGGAGCAAGTAGCTCACAAAATACTTCAAGAGGAGGTAAGAAAAACTACAACTCAAAAAAGAGTAATGTAGAATGCTACTACTGTCATGAATATGGGCATTATACAAGTGAATGCTGGAAGAAGTAAAATGATCAGTCAGGACAACAAAATGTGGCTGATGTGAACATGGGAAGTGGAAACAATGTCACTGCCTTCATCATGTGAAATGTTGGTGAAGAAGGAAGCCTTGAGGTTTGGTACCTTGACAGTGGATGTAGCAACCACATGAGTGGTAATGAAATGTTGTTTTCATTCATTGACAAGAGTTTCAAATCTGAGATTAAAATGGGTAACAATGGAACCCTACCAGTTGTAGGAAAAGGATCTATTATGGTCTGCACCAAGAAAGGTGAGAAGAAGGAAATACAAAATGTGTATTTTGCCCCTGGTATGAAGCACAATTTGATGAGCATTGGTCAGCTCATTCAAAATGGATATAAAGTGTTGATGGAGAATGACATGTGTGTCATTCATGAAAATGATGGGAGTAAGAATTCACTTATAGCAGTTCAAATGACAAAGAACAGAATGTTTCCCTTGAGAATTGAGACATGTTTCTCATCTCAAGTTGGTGTTGTACCTTACACACAATCAACTCTAAGGAGTGTGATTGAAGACCCCTCACGGCTATGGCACCTCGGGTATGGTCATCTTGGCTATGCTGGTTTAAATTTGTTGTCAAATAAAAGAATGGTAGAAGCTTTGCCACACATAGGAAATTCATGTGACAAGTGTGAGGCTTGTATTTTGGGTAAGAAACATAGGCTTCCCTTTAATTTTGGAAATTCTAGGAGGGCTAGATATCCATTAGAGTTAGTGCATACTGACCTAGTCAGTCCTATGCAAGTTACTTCCATTGGGGGTAGTACTTATTTTATGACATTCATAGATGATTTCAGTCGTAGAACATGGGTGTATTTATTAAAGAATAAATCTGAAGCATTTGATAAATTTTTAGAATTTAAAGCCCAGGTTGAAAGAGAATGTGGACAATATATCAAGGTCTTAAGATCAGATAGAGGAGGGGAGTATACCTCCAATTCTTTTGTAAACTTTTGTAGAAAACATGACATAAAGAAAAAGCTCACAACCAGCTATACACAACAATAGAATGGAGTGGCTGAAAGAAAGAATAGGACCATTGTTGAAATGGCAAGAAGCATGATGAAAGAGAAAGGTCTCCCAATTGAATTTTAAGGAGAGGCTGTGGCAACAGTAGTTTACCTAATTAATAGGTGTTCTACAAAGGCATTCTGTGATAAAATTCCAATGGAAGCATGGTCACGAGGAAGATGGATAGTTGAACACCTAAGGGTGTTTGGATGTGTTGCATATGCACATGTGCCTAAAGAGCAAAAGCAAAAATTGGATGACAAAGGTGTGAAGTGCATCTTCACAGGGTATAGCTCTGAATCAAAGGCATACAGATTGTATGACCCATTGAACAACAAGATGACTCTTTCAAGAGATGTGGAATTTTTTGAAAATCAGTCTTGCTATGGTCCAACTGATGAGTCACCGAGCACTTCAAGTAAAGTGCCAATTATGACTGAAGAGGATGCTGATGAATAAAAAGAAGAAGAAGCAAATAGAAGAAAAGGAAAGCAACCTCAGTTCTTGCTGAGCTCCTCTAGGCATGACCAAGTGTTAGTGCCGAGTACCAATGCAGATCGAGCTAGTTGCCAATACAGTAGCAATGAAGATTCTGATCCCAGACTCTCCTCCCTATTACCAAGAAAGACCAAGAGTCTTAGGGAGATATACCAAGATGAAAGGTATGAAGATTATGATGAGAGTGTTAATTTTGCATTATTTTCTCATAGTGATCCAATATATTTTGAAGAAGCTATTAAGGAGAAGAAATGGTGTAAGGCCATGGATGAGAAAATAGATGCTATAGAAAGAAATGAGACATGGGAGCTAAATGAATTGCCTCCCAAGAAGCAAGTGATTGGAGTGAAATGGGTCTACAAGACCAAATGCAATGCTAGAAGCAAGATTGATAGGCATAAGGCAAGGCTGGTAGTCAAAGGCTACAAACAATAGTATGGCAGAGATTATGATGAGACGTATGCCCCAGTTGGAAGAATGAAAACTGTGCATGTTGTCATAGCAATTGCAGCTCGGCACAAATGGAAGGTATTTCAAATGGATGTGAAGTCCACCTTCCTAAATGGTATATTGAAGGAAGAAGTCTATGTGGAGTAGCCAACTGGTTATGAAGTTGCAGGTGAAGAGAACAAAGTATATAGATTGAAGAGAGCTCTTTATGGGCTCGAAGAAGCTCCAAGGGCATGGTACAATAGGATTGACTCATATTTAATGAGCAATGGCTTTAGCAAAAGCAATGGTGAGCCTACTCTCTACATCAAGGCAATAAATAGAAATGTGTTGATTGTTGTCTTATATGTAGATGATTTGATTTTTACTGGTAATGACAAGACTCTAATTGGCGAGTTCAAATAGGCCATGATTTAAAATGAATTTGAGATGATAGACCTATGTCTCTTGAAATATTTTCTAGGCATAGAAGTAAAACAAATGCATGATAGCATCTTTATCTCTCAAGAAAAATATGCAGGGCTGATCTTGGAGAGATTTAAAATGCAAAACAATAAGGCAGCCCTTACACCAATAGCAATAGGTCTAAAGTTGAGCAAGGAAGACTCTAGCAAGAGAGTGGATCCAACACTATACAAGAGTATGGTTGGAAGTTTAATGTTCTTGACTGCAACTCTGCCAGACCTAATACATGTAGTAAGTTTGATTTCTAGAATTATGGAAACACCAAAGGATTCCCATTGGCAAGTGGGAAAAAGTATCCTAAGGTATGTGAAAGGTACCAAGAGATTTGAGATTTTGTATACTACAAATGATGATTTCAAGTTGGTTGGTTATACAAATAGTGATTGGGCTGGAAGTTTAGATGAAAGGTAGAGCACTTCTAGATACATGTTTCATATGGGATCGAGTGCAATTTCATGGGCATCCAAGAAGCAACCTATTTTTGCTCAATGTACAGCAAAGGCTAAATATATAGTAGCAAATGTAGCAACATGTCAAGCTATTTGGTTAAGAAGGATCTTGAATGATTTGAATGAAAGACAAGAAGATAGAACCATAATTTATTGTGACAACATCTCATCAATTGCATTGTCCAAGAATTCAGTCTTCCATGGCAGAAGCAAACACATAGAAATTATATATCACTTCATCAGAGAGTTGGTAGAAAATGGGGATATCAAGATGGAATTTTGCAGATCTGAGCAACAGCTAGCAGACATATTTACAAAGCCTTTAGGCATTGAAAGTTTTGTACACCTAAGAGAGTATCTTGGTGTAGTTGATGTGGATTAGTTGTGATCCTTATTTGTTTGGCTTGGGACAAAGGGGGAGTGTTAAAATATTTAATGTGGTGGTTGTCTTGCCCCTGGAGCCAAACACCCACCTACCACCTGATGGCCAATAGAATAGCTAGACAAATTAATATGGGTAGGTGAGATTTTTCAAACTTGGAAATGAGAGGGAAAAATGTTTTAGGTCAGAAGAGAAAAAGCTATGATTAGATTCATTCGACCTATAGAAGGAGTAGAAGTTGAAGAGCTCAGAAGTTGAAGAGCTCAGAAGTTGCAGATCAGAGAAAGAAGGAAAAGGTTGATCAATAGATCACTCGTTGCAAAGATAGAAGGAATCGTTGTCGTGCTTGCAGTTGCACGTGCTTCTTCCTATCATTCTGTAAGTTTGTTATTGTTGAACTTGTCCTATTGAAATAGTGATTACTTTAGGCATCATTGTATGTAGCCATTAGAGTTGTAGGTTTAAAGTATTTTTTTAAAGTTTGAAGTATTATCAGTTTAGGGCTATTTTAGGGTTTTCTGGTTGAAGCCGAATGCTCTTAGATTTTGGAATGTTTTAATCAAGTTGAATAGTAAAGCAAGTAGACATACTTGAATCCATTACTCTTCCCTTGAATGTTGCATTTGACAAGTTTTTTTTCTGAAGCTTAACGTTTTGACTCTCTGGTTTTTATGGTGAAAGCATTCACGTTGGAATTTCCTAAGTTATAATTTTTTAGTTTGAAACAAAACACTTGGCACCTACTACTTTTTTCTATTGTGTGCCGAGCTCACTCGACACCATCAAGTGCCAAGCAATCTGTGACTCGGTACCTTCAAGTGCCGAGCATAACTCACACTTGACACCTTCATGTGCTGAGCAGTTTTTAGTGCCAAGAAATTTTTTTAGATTTAGGGTTGTGAGTTTTGAAGTTGATTTATATTTTTCACAAGGAACACACAAACATAAACAAATTGTATTCTTGGTGTACCGAAGAAAACATAGTTATTCCCATTAGCAGTTGTTGTAAAGGAAAATAGAACTATATAAAGATGCGCAGAGATCAATGTAATTGATTCAGTATTATTCAATATTATTCATATCATTCCAGTATATTATTCAATATTGTTTCAATATAATTTTCAATATCAAGTCTGTGTGTATCCGAAAGATCTGAATTAGTAGTTTTAGTATTTTACAATTTTTTGCTCTTTCATTTTATATTTTTAGTTTCACATGCTTTGGGCCTATTACAGACGTATCAGAGCAGGTTAATCAATGGGGAGAAGAGTGCTTTTAATAGATTTTGGATGACTAGACCCTATTTGTTGTTAATAAAATAGAAGGCTAGAGGAAATGGAGGTTGGAGGATTCTTATCATCTCTAGCTAGCTTCTCACTCAGAGATGATTATTGCATGGGAAGCACCTATTTGTGTCATTGAAGAAAAGAGGGGGCTTGGCTATGTGATTGTCCTTCTATTGAGTGAGGGGGGCAGGATTTCAAAAATGGTGTTAGAGACACTTGGAGGAGATGTTGACTTTTGGAGGAAAGACGTCCATATGTTAGTGGTGATTGTTTCTACAGCACTTGAGGAGGTGTTAGACACACTCGGAGGAGATGTGGACTTTCAGAGGAAAGATGTCTCATGTGCAGCACAGAGGAGGCATTAGGGACACTCCATAGAGATGTGAAATTGTGGAGGAACTATGTCTCATTGTGTAAGGGAGGTAGAAACAATGTTATTATGAGGTCAACTTTAGGATTTATTGTCTAAAGTTGGGATATTGGGATAGGAGGGCAACTTCAGGATTAGGATTTGCAATATGAAGTTGTAGACTACTTTCAAAGATTGGTGAATGAGGTCAACTTCAAGATTAGAATTTGCAATCTGAAGTTGCGGACTACTTTCAAAGATGGAGCTTCATCAAAGTTTGTAATATTGGTGGAGGCTTTTCAATTTTGTTAGATTAATGTAATGAAGGAGGGAATTTTGGAATTATTACATTAATTAGGTTAGGAATGTTGGACTTATTACATTAATTAGGTTAGCAAGAATGATTGTTGAATTAATGTAATAAGGAGGGAATGTTAGGTTTATTACATTAATTAGGTTAGTTTTTGTGTTTAGATTAGATAAATAAAATTAGTTCAATATATAGTTACTAGGAAGTTATTCCCGTTAGCTTTTGTTGTAAGGGAAAATAAAACTATATAAAGTTGCCCAGACATCAATTTAATTGATTCAATATTATTCAATATTATTCATATCATTCCAATATATTATTCAGTATTGTTTCAATATCATTTTCAGTATCAAGTCTGTGTGTATTTGAATGATCTGAATCAGTAGTTTTAGTATTTTATAGTTTTTTGTTCTTTCATTATATATTTTTAGTTTCTCATGCTTTGGGCTTGTTATAGGTTTCACCTCTATTTTTATATCACAACTATAAATTAAATCAATATTGTAACTCATATGCAATCTTGAATTTTCAAGAATGTATTCAATACCAAAATAAATCTTCTTAAATATATGAATAACAAGAATTGTGAACAACTTGAGTCCTTGCCACTACTACTTTGAAACCAGAAGGTAAGTGCTTCAATTCAATTTGAGAGGAGCTTGGAAACCGTAGATGAATTTTATTTACATAATTTAAGTAAAGAAATAAACTATCATGAATCCTTTAAAATAAAATAAATACTAACATAATCACTAATTCTTTAAAGGTAAATTTAGAAAAATAAAACTTAGAGAATTAAAATGCTAACATCATCACTAATCCTTTAAAAATAAATATAGAGAAATAAAATACTAACATCATGAAATCCTTAAGAGTAAACTCAAATTTAGAGAAATAAAAATTTCATCTCCAAAAACCTTCCAAAATGAACCACTTGTATTATATTACATCAAAAGAATTCATCTCTAAAAACCCTCCAAAATGAACGGCCTGTATTCTATTACATCACATTCTTTTTTCTGAAAGGAAAAAAATTTAAAAAATAGTATGGTCATGCTTTATGGGGTTGGTGGCATAGTGCATACAATCTATTAAAACGTAAAACTTTCAAAGAATTAATTTCATTGAAAAACAACATGATATTTAGCTGATGAGCTAACTAGTTGACAAGTTGTATGGAACAAACATACACATGAATATTTAAACATAAATTAACTTTTTAGTAAATGTAAATTCGATTTTCATGTTTCCTTAATTAGAATAAAAAAGACTGCTCTCAAATTTAACAAAAAAAATTCAATATTGGTAGAAAAACAATCCAATTAAATCAAATTAAAATTAAATTTTTCAAAAGTACTGATTTTAACATTTGCATATATTTTCAATAAATTACTTCAACAATATCTAGATAGAGGGCTGCTACTTCTAAGCTAGTTGTCAATATTTTATTATTGATTATAATTTATATGGCTATTAAGTCCAATTACCTATTAGATGACTTAAATAAATGTATCTATATGACAAAACTTGGATGACTTTAATGTAGCTATATGAAAAAAATCTATAATTAATATATGTGAACCCTCTTATTTAGTCAAAGAAGAGTGATCTAAGACTGAAGAAAGTGAAGAAAGTTGTCATCTTCTCTAGACTATTACTTTTTGAGAGTTAATTCCCTCCTACTACATGAAAGTAGATTTCACATACTCTAGTATTCTTATTTAAAATGAAGAGCTTTGCATTGCATATCATAAAGAAATGCTTCCTTAAATAGTTTATGCTTATTCTTTGTAATTGTACTCAATCCCCTCACTAGGCCAATTCTAAGGGCCAATGCTAGATAAGGACTAGGAAAGTATAACATATTTGTTAAAAACATATTCAACTTTACTATAAGTGAATAGTCTTCATCGGCCCCAAACCTGATCCAATAACAAGTGTTAGCACTTCTAGCATAAGAGAATTCTCATTCCCGCATATAATCAACGTCAGCGTCCCATCCAGGATTGAACCAGTGGCGCATACAACATCAACAAAGGTTCTTTCTTTTACCCAGTGCTACTCAGAATGCTACTTTGCTGCCATAGCTGTGACCAACAATTGCAACAAAATTCAGTTGCATATTTGTTGGGATATTAATTGTAGATGGTCATTTATCCCTGGAGCTAAATGCCCACCTACCATCCCTGACGACCTGCCAACAGTCATAAACATTTATTTTGGTAGGTGAGATTTTTAAATCGAAAATGAGGGGGAAAATATTTTTCCAAAGAAAAAAAAGGAATGTTTTTTCATTCATTAGTAAAAGAGAGACATCAGAGTGAAGGTGAAGAAGAGTAGATCAGAGAGTTGCAGAGAGAAGAGAAGTGATCAGTAGATCCAGTCATCAGAGTGCAGAGAAGAGGAAGTTCATTTCATGCATGTAGTTACACGTGTTTCTTCTCTAGTCATTCTGTAACTTTATTACTTGCTTGATTCAACCTGTTGAAGCAGTGATTGCTCCAGGCATTGTAGTATGCAACCATTAGAGGTGTAAGTTTGAAGTTTTATCAGTTTAAAGATTAGGGTTATTTTAGGGTTTTCTGGTTGAAGCCAAATGCTCCTAGATCTTGTATTAGTTTGAACCAAAGTTAAATAGAAAACAAGTAGGCATACTTGAATCTATTGCTCTTTCCTTGTTCATTGCATTTGATAAGTTTATTGTTCAGTATTTCAAGCTTTGGATTTTTGGTTTTAATGGTGAAATTTGTTCACGTTATAAATCATCACTTGGTGAAGTCTTGTTAAAAGATCTTATTTCTGCTATCTCTATCGAGTTCACTTGGTATCTTCATCTACCAAGCTCCACTCTCCAGTGGCTACCGAGTTGATTATTCATCTACCGACCTAACTCGGTATCTAGTGTTTACTGAGTTTCCCTTCATCTACCGAGCTTAACTGGTAACCTCTCCTGCCACTCAGTTTCTTAATGTTTACCAAGAAAAACTACCATTCAATAATAGTTTGTGCCGAGCAAATTTTTGGCACTCAGTAATAGTTTGTGCCGTGCAATTTTTTAGGGTTGTGATTTTTAAATTTTAATTTATATTTTCTCAAATGTTATCAGAGCTTTGAGGCCCCACATCCAAAGTAAGTTAGGGCATTTTTTTTCTAAGATATTTATCATGGTAGGAGATGCAGGAAAGATATGGCAGCAGCCACCACCCTTCAATGGACAAAATTATGATACATGGGCAAAGAAGATGAAGACCATAATGGTTGCTAATGATTTGTGGGAGTTTGTAGTTAATGGGTTCAATGATGTGAAAGACCCAACTTAGTATGTTGCTCTCACAAATGCACAAAAGACTCATTTGAAAGAGTCAAGGATGAAACATGCTAAGGCATTAAGTTTGATTGAAGCAGCAATGACAGAAACTATTTTTCTCAAGATTGCAGCAGCAAATTATGCAAAGGAAGCTTGGGATATCCTTGAGACAAAAATCAAGGGGATTGATAAAGTCTATACAGTAAAGCTGCAGAATATAAAGGGAGTTTGAGAACTTTCAGATGAAGGAAAATGAATCAGTTGTAGACTTCAGTTCAAGGACCTCCAATGTGATTAACCAGCTGAAGTCAAAAGGAGAAGACTATCAAGAGTAGAGGATAGTGGAAAAGATATTAAGGAATTTACCTCATAAATATGACAATTTGGTCATGATCATAGAAGAGGCAAAATACCTCACTATTTTGACAATGGATGAGTTGATGGGTACACTTCAAACCCATGAGCATAGGATCAATAGATCCACATCTTCTTCTTCACAAGAGCAAGCATTCAAAGCTCAATCAAATCCAGAGGAAGGGGGAGAGGAAGAAATGGCTCAAGAAAAAACTCGAGAGGCAAAGGCCGAGGTAATGGAGGACAAAAAAATGTTGCAGCAGAAATCTCAGGAAGAGCAGATGGAGCAAGTAGCTCACAAAATACTTCAAGAGGAGGTAAGAAAAACTACAACTCAAATAGGAGTAATGTAGAATGCTACTACTATCATAAATATGGGCATTATGCAAGTGAATGCTAGAAGAAGCAAAATGATCAGTTAGGACAAGCAAACATGGTTGATGTTAACATGGAAAGTGGAAAGAATGCCACTACCTTCATCATGTGTAATGTTGGTGAAGAAAGAAGCCCTGAGGTTTGGTAGCTCGACAATGGATGTAGCAACCACATGAGTGGTAATGAAACTTTTTTTTCATTCATTGACAAGAGTTTCAAATTTGAGATTAAAATGGGTAACAACGGAACCCTACCAGTAGTGGGCAAAGGATATATTATGGTCTGCACCAAGCAAGCTGAGAAGAAGGAAATACAAAATGTGTATTTTGCCTCTGGTATGAAGCACAATTTGATGAGCATTGGTCAGCTCATTCAAAATGGAGACAAAGTGTTGATGGAGAATGACAGGTGTATCATTCAAGAAAAGGATGGGAGCAAGAAATTACTTGTAGTAGTTCAAATGATAAAGAATAAAATGTTTCCCTTGAAGATAGAGACATGTTTCTCATCTCAAGTTGGTGCTGCACCTCCCACACAATCAGCTCTAAGGAATGTGATTGAAGACCCCTCATGGCTATGGCACCTTAGGTATGGTCATTTTAGCTATGCTGGTTTAAATTTGTTGTCAAATAAAAGAATGGTAGAAGGTTTGCCACTAATAAAAAATTCATGTGACAAGTGTGAGGCTTGTATTTTGGCTAAGCATCATAGGCTTTCCTTTAATTCTAAAAATTCTAGGAGGGCTAGATATCCATTAGAGTTAGTACATACTGACCTAGTTGGTACTATGCAAGTTACTTCCATTGGGGGGAGTACTTATTTCATGACATTCATTGATGATTTTAGTCATAGGACATTGGTGTATTTCTTAAAGAATAAATCTGAAGCATTTGATAAATTTGTAGAATTTAAGGCCCAGGCTGAAAGAGAATGTGGACACTATATCAAGGTCCTCAGATCAAATAGAGGAGGGGAGTATACCTCCAATTCATTTGTAACTTTTTGTAGGAAACATGGTATAAAGAAAGAGCTCACAACCAGCTATACACCACAGTAGAATGGAGTGGCTAAAAGAAAGAATAGGACCATTGTTGAAATGGCAAGGAGCATGATGAAAGAGAAGGGTCTCCCAATTGAATTTTGGAGAGAGGTTGTGTCAACAATAGTTTACCTAATTAATAGGTGTCCTACAAAGGTTGTCCGTGATAGGATTCCAATAGAAGCATGGTCACGAGGAAGATGGATAGTTGAACACTTAAGGATATTTGGATGTGTTGCATATGCACATGTGCCTAAAGAGAAAAGGAAAAAATTAGATGACAAAGGAGTGAAGTGCATCTTCACAGGGTATAGCTCAGAATCAAAGGCATACAGATTGTATGACCCATTTAACAACAAGATGACTCTTTCAAGAGATGTGGAATTTCTTGAAAATAAGTCTTGGTATGGTCCAACTGATGAGTCACTGAGCACTTCAAGTAAAGTGCCAATTATAAGTGAAGAGGATGCAAATGAACAACAAGAAGGAGCAGATAGAAGAAGAGGCAAGCATCCTTAGTCATTACCGAGCTCCTCTAGGCATGACTGAGTGTCAATACCAAGCAGAAGTAGTGAAGATTCTGATCCCACACTCTCCTCCCTATTACCAAGAAAGACCAAGAGTCTTAGGGAGATATACCAAGATGAAAGGTATGAAGATTATGATGAGAGTGTTAATTTTTCATTATTTTCTCATAGTGATCCAATATATTTTGAAGAAGCTATTTAGGAGAAGAAATGGGGTAAAGCCATGGATGAGGAAATAGATTCTATAGAAACAAATGAGACATGGGAGCTAACTGATTTGCCTCCCAAGAAGCAAGTGATTGGAGTGAAATGGGTCTAGAAGACCAAATGAAATGTTGAAGGCAAGATTGATAGGCATAAGGCAAGGCTGGTAGTCAAGGGCTACAAACAGCAGTATGACAGAGATTATGATGAGACCTATGCCTCGGTTGCAAGAATGGAAACCGTGCGTGCTATCATAGCAATTGCAGCTTAGCACAAATGAAAGGTATTTCAAATGGATGTAAAGTCCACCTTCCTAAATGGTGTATTGAAGGAAGAATTATATGTGGAGCATCCACCTGATTATGAAGTAGCAGGTGAAGAGAAAAAAGTATATAGATTGAAGAGAGCTCTTTATGGGCTCAAGCAAGCTCCACGAGCATGGTATAGTAGGATTGACTCATATTTGATGAGCAATGGCTTTTGCACAAGCAATGGTGAGCCTACTCTCTACATCAAGGCAAAAAATGGTAATGTTTTGATTGTTGTCTTGTATGTAGATGATTTAATTTTTGCTGGTAATGACAAGACTCTAATTGGTGAGTTCAAAGAGGTCATGAAAAGTGAATTTGAAATGATAGACCTAGGTCTCTATAAATACTTTTTAGGCATAGAAGTAAAACAAATGCATGATGGCATCTTTATCTCTCAAGAAAAGTATGCAGGGCAGATCTTCGAGAGATTCAAAATGCAGAATAGTAAGGTAGCCCCCACACCAACAGCGCTAGTTCTAAAGTTGAGCAAGGAAGACTCTAGCAAGAGAGTGGAACCAACACTATACAAGAGTATGGTTGGAAGTCTAATGTATTTGACTACAAGTCGGCCAGATCTAATGCATGCAGTAAGTTTGATTTCCAAATTTATGGAAACACCAAAGGATTTCCATTGGCAAGCGGGAAAGAGGATCCTAAGGTATGTGAAAGGTACCAAGGGATTTGGAATTGTGTATACTACAAATGATGATTTCAAGTTGGTGCGATACATAGATAGTGATTGGACTAGAAGTATAGATGATAGGAAGAGCACTTCCAGATACATGTTCTACATGAGATCGGGTGCAATTTCATGGGCATCCAAGAAGCAACCTATTTTTTCTCAATCTACAGCAGAGGTTGAGTATATAGTAGCGAATGCAGCAGCATGTCAAGCTATTTGGTTAAGAAGGATCTTGATAGATTTGAATGAAAGACAAGAGTATGGAACCATAATTTATTGTGACAAAATCTCTTCAATTGCATTGTCCAAGAATCTAGTCTTCCATGGGAGAAGTAAACACATAGAGATCAGATATCACTTCATCAGAGAGTTGGTGGAGAATGGGGATATCAAAATGGAATTTTGCAAGTCTAAGTAGCAGCTAGCAGACATATTTACCAAGCCATTAGGCATTGAAAGTTTTGTACACCTAAGAGAGTGTCTTGGTGTAATTGATTTGGATTAGCACTGATCCTTGTTTGTTTGGCTCGAGACAAAGGGAGAGTGTTGGAATATTAATTGCAGATGGTTGTTTCTCCCTGGAGCCAAACACACACCTACCATCCCTAACAACTTGCCAACAGTCATAAACATTTATTTTGGTAGGTGAGATTTTGAAATAAAAAATGAGGGGGAAAATATTTTTCCAAAGACAAAAAGGAATGTTTTGTCATTCATTAGTAGAAGAGAGTAAAGGTGAAGAAGAGAAAATCAGAGAGTTGCAGAGAGAAGAGAAGTGATCGGTAGATCTAGTCGTCAGAGTGCAAAGAAAAAAAAGTTTATTTCATGCCTGTAGTTGCATGTGTTTATTCTCTGGTCATTCTGTAAGTTTATTACTTGTTTGATTTGACCTATTGAAGCAGTGATTGCTCCAGGCATTGTACTATGCAGCCATTAGAGCTGTAAGTTTGAAGTTTTATCAGTTTAAAGATTAGGATTATTTTAGAGTTTTCTGGTTGAAGCCGAATGCTCCCAGATCTTGTATTAGTTTGAATCAAAGTTAAATAGAAAGCAAGCAGGCATACTTAAATCTATTGCTCTTTCCTTGTTCATTGCATTTGATAAGTTTATTGTTGAGTATTTCAAGCTTTGGATTTCTGGTTTTAATGGTGAAAGTTGTTCATGTTATAAATCGCTCGGTGAAGTCTTGTTAAAAGATCTTATTTATGCTGTATCTACCGAGTTCACTTGATATCTTCATCTATCGAGCTCCACTCTCTAGTGGCTACCAAGTTCACTCGATAATCACATTGCTTATGAGTTCACTCGGTAATCACACCCTGCAATGTCTACCGACTTGATTATTCATCTACCGACCTTGCTCAGTATCTAGTGTTTACAAGTTTCCCTTCATTTATCAAGCTTACTCGGTAACCTCTCCTGCCATTCGGTTTCTTAATTTTTATCGAGCAAAACTGCCACTCGGTAATAGTTTGTGCCAAGCAAATTTTTGGCACTAGGTAATAGTTTGTGCCATGCAATTTTTTAGGGTTGTGAGTTTTAAATTTTAATTTATATTTTCTCACAATATTTTCTGGTAGATACTGAGAAAGCTTCTTAGCCACTCAGTGATGCATACAACATCATTTATCTCCCATAGGGTGTTCAGATAGGTTACATTATACATCTAGATAAAATAAAACTATCAGGGAGACATTTTTATTCTAGATTGGAAGTTTAGAATGATGCGAAAGCCTGAGATTTATAGAGATATTTTAACTACAAATTTCATCAAAGAATGTCAGGAAAAAAGTTATAGCATTAAAATCTTTCATTCAAATTAATTTTAAAAAATTATCAGTGGAAAAGAAAAATGTCTGGATCAATTATTCAGTAAATGAGAAATAGAAAAAATTTTCATTAAAAGAAATAACAAATATTCTTCAAACAGAGAAATTTCTGAATCAAGCATTCTTAAATAGAAAAATAACTAGACAACTCAAAATATTTTTTAAAATATTAATAGAACAACAAAATGTTGGTTCAATCATTCTATAATCAAAAAATAGAAATATAATTTCTAAAAATAACTTAGTGTTTGAATCAATCATTCTTCATTGTTAAACAGATGAATAATTTAAAATAAATAAAATAGAATCATCACTAAAACAACAAAATGTCTAATCAATTATTTTTCAAAGAACAATGACAAATCCTTCATCAAAATAAATAACAAAAAATTATCATTACGACCCTTCAATATGTCGTACCGCACAGGCCAAACTAAAGGAAGCATAAATGAGCCCTCCTAAAACTAGTCAGTTATATCGAGCATCTGCCTCATGCTTGCATTGTGATAGAGGATTCATAGTCCCTATTATATGAAAAGAAACCACAAAACTTTGTCGTTGGCCTAAATATTTTCTACCTTAAAACAATGGAAGATTTAGAAGCTATATTTTAAGGTGTAATAATTATTTCCATGGCCTTTTTCTGCACTTATTTGCATGGTACTTGTACATCAAGTGAGTGAAATTTTCTCTTGCCCTCACAAGAAGGGAATTCACTATGTGCCTATGTGCCTAAAGCATGAGGAGATCACCTTTGATTTATACAATGAAATCTTGCTTAATCGAAAGAAAATCACAGTATTAGAAGCCATGGTAGCGGTGTAGATCAATCTGGTCATCTATTTAAAACTAAAACACAAAATAATAACCTTTAGAAAGATGGAAACACAAATCTATGTAAAAATATGACACCTGTGAGACTATATGACAAATCAGTATAAAAAATGCAAAATGCCTCAATGCAGACAAGGAAGGTAAATAAGCTTGCAAAAAGCCTTGTGGCCTGAGTGCCATCTGGCTCCCAAGCTTATATTTTTCATAATATTTAGAACGGGAAAATAAAAAAGATCCCTGAGGAAAAAAGGCCTAGCCAATATAAAAATTGAAATTGTTCAATGAAAATTATATTTTAATAAATATTAATCAAAGAACCATAGAATAGAGCAAATGTTTACCTGTTGTTATAATTTTTGAGGCTGGAATTAATACGAAAGAGTGAGGTGAAAACTTTAGTCCCCACCATAGATGGCAGGGGCTAATAATAAATATTTTCTTAAATATAATATTCATAATAAATATTATTTGATAGGCAAAAGTCCACAATACAATGCTGAATTGGAAGACTTTCATTGGCCAGATCTTGGATTTGAGTCTACTATTACTTATAGTATTACTAAAGCCAAATCATTAAGTGGAAGAAGGATTAACATTTCATGATTTTTCATTTGCAATTAACATTAAAGGTCTATTTGCCTACTCAATCTACAATAACATTTCATTATTTAGAAATATGAATAAAAGAAAATTAGTTTTGTGAATGGTTAAAAATCTAATCTACATAAGATTTAAACCTCCTAAGAAGACACATGGTTATTTTTAATTGTGTGGAAACTTGATCACATCATGTGGCATCACTTAGAAAACCTACAATGATCAAACTTATAATGCTCAAACATAGAAACAATGCAATAATCCAATCTAATATAAGTAATCCACCATGAAGACCAACTTTGATAGCATTATGGAAAAAATTTCAATATTTCTCCTCCTACTGTACTCTAATCTTAATCTCCTCTCTAATCAGTTACAAATGAGAAGGTCTTTACCTTTTATAGTTGTTGAACTACAATGAAGGACCAAGATTGATTCAAGATCAAGGGTCTAGATATACCCATTGCAAACCCTGCTTAGAGTTGCCACACTATCATCTTAAGAAAATTAAGATGATAGCTTCAAAAAAATATCATTGGTTTCACAAGGTCCTGAATTTGAAAGGAGGGCACCAAGTTGAGATGGCTGCCTCTTATAAAAAGGTTATATGTCTTAAATTTACCATAAGTTCCCTTTCTTATGATAATTCATATGTGCACGCGCACACAGACACAAACATATAATTTTAATTTTTAATATATGATTTCATCATGCTATCTATTATATCTAAAATTATACTCATAAATATATATACATCTATATATGTGTATACTTTAGAGAATATTGGTTTATTTCCACGATCATATTATTTTTGTATATGCACATGTATATACAGATACATATATTAATAAGTACAATTTATAGATATCATCATAGTATCATGGTGGCATTATAGTTCTGAGCATTATAGATTGTTGGTGTCTCAAAAAAAACATACAGGTAATAGTTCTGAGCAAGAATTTTAGATATTTACTATTTTTATATGTTAGACCAAGTAGCTCATGATAGTCCAATGGTGTACTCTATTGGGAAGTAACCAAATCCTTATCAAGGTATTTAGAGGTCTATGATGGAACCTCAAGTATTTTGAGTGGTTCTATTTCCACCACTCCTAGGTCTTATACCTATAATTGGTTCCAATAAATTATATGTTTCAGATGGGTGATATATTTCTTAAGATATGACATATGGAAAATGTCATCCATTCTGGCAAGGGTTGGACATAGTGTGAATTTGTAGGCTACTAGGTTCATAACTTCCAGCCCCTCAAAAGATCCCACATATCTTGGGGCCAATTTGGAATTTTTTTTGAACTTAATGGTACTCTTTTGGGGTTTTAATTTTAATAGGATCCTTTCTCCCATTGAGAATTCTCTAGGTATCATTTTTGCATCTGTATAACTTTCTTGTCTATCATTTTCATCTTTATGTCTCTGATTTCTTCCATCTACTTTTGCATTTTTGGTCCAATGACTATCCTATCCTCAACATAGTTCCAAATTATAGGCATTTTCCATTTACGACCATATAGAGCCCCAAAGGGTGTCATCTTAATAGAGGATTGATTGGAGTTATTATAATAAAATTCTACAAAACGTAGATACATGTCCCACTAGTACTATCAATCCATACAATAAACTCTTAGGTCATCTTCCAAAACCTAAGCTACTCTCACTGCTTGGCTATTGGTCTCTAGATGATAAGTAGAACTAATATTTAGTTTAGTTACTAATGCTAAGAATAGTGTTTTCCGAAATCTAGATGTTATCCTAGTATCCTTGTTAGATATTATCTTTTCCCAAATTCTATGAAGTTTGAATAATTCTTCCATGAACTTGTGTGCAATATATGGTGCTTCACTAGTCAAATTACCTAGTATGAAGTGGGATACTTTGGTTAATCTATCTACTACTAGAATCATGTTGTTTTTTCTTTGAGTCATGGGTAGACCTTTTACAAAATGCATGGTGATTATCTATCATTTCTATTGTGGTACCTCACTTGGGTGTATTATGCTAGTTGGGTAGAGATGCTTTGCCTTGACTCTTTAACACTCTAGACACCTCACAACATAGTCTATTATTTCTCTTTTCATGCCCTTCCAAAAATAAAAGGGTTTTATATTTTCCAGCATCTTGGTCACTCAAGGGTGTCCAAAATAGGGGGCTAAGTGGGAATTCTTCCAAATTCATTCTCTAAATTTTTGGTACTTTGGGTATGTACATCTTGCCTCTATATCTCAATAGCCCATCATCTTCTATTTTGAGATATTTGTAACTAGGATCCTATGGGTCTCTGAGATGTGAATGAGTGATCTCAATATAGAAGTCACCTTGTTTTAAATATTATAATACTTGATCCTTTAATGTGATATTTATGATTTTCATAGTGGAGATACACCTTCACCAACTTAACGCATCTTCTACCCTATTCTCCTTTGTCTAGTGTTGAGGTTGGGCTGAGTGAAACTATACTTCAAGCCATGGTGATCTAGTCAAATTTCAAAAGGATTCCCTATCAAGTAATGCCTACACATTTGGAGGGCATGCACAATGGAAAATAGTTCTAAATCAAGTTGGGCATAATTTTGTTCATAAATTTTTAGCGTCCCTGACTCATATGCAAAAAATTGGTCCTCTTAGATCAGTACACCTCCTAATTCCCCCCTAGATGCATTAGTTATAATAAAAAATTCCTTTTGGGGGTCTTGTACTCTAAGTATTGGTGCAGTGGTTAACTTATCCTTTAGGTATTCAAAGGATTCTAACATTTTTCAATCCAAATGAATTTCTTCCCTTTTCTCTGAAGCGAGGTGATAGTGTAAGCTATCTTAGAAAAATCTCTAACAAACATTCTATAGAATCCTACTAGACCCATGAATCTCCTGACCTCTATCACAATCCTATATATAGGCCATTCCTTGATTGCTTTAATCTTTGAAGGATCTATGACTATCCCTTGAGATGATATAATGTGTCCTAGATACTAGATTTCCTTTTGATAAAAGAAACACTTAGACAACTTCCCATATAGTTTGTATTCTCTTAATCTCTCTAGAACCATCTATAAAATTTTTTGACATTCTCTTCCATTTTGTGAGTAGACCAAAATGTCATCTATAAAGACCAATACAAACTTATCCAAACAGTCTTGAAAAATGATATTCGTCAGCTTCATGAAGGCTACCAGAGAATTGGTTAGCCTAAAGGGTAGTGCCATAAATTCACAATGTCCATATCTAGTTCTAAACATAGTCTTGTGAATGTCTTCATCATTGATGCAAAGTTGAAGGTATCCTGACCTTAAGTTAGTTTTTGAGAATACACTAGCACCTCTCATTTGATCAAACAAATCATCAATTCTAGGAAGTGGCTATTGGTTTTTTATGGTGACCTTATTGAGCATCGTATAGTATATGCACAGTCTAATAGTTCCATTATTTTTCCTAACAAACAACATCGGGGCTCCCTAGGGTGAGACACTGAGTCAAATAAGTTTCTTATCTAGAATATCTTGCCACTATAATTGTAGTTCCATTAACTTAGTGGTGTTCACTTCATAAGGATCCTGGGATATAGGTTTTTCCCTAGGTGCCAAGTCTATTGTAAATCAAAATCTCTAGATTGGGGTAGTTTGGGAAGATCTTTTGGAAACACATCTTGATTTTTTTTAAGATATGGATACTTGTTCTTAAATGATTTTTTGAGTTTTCCCTTATTTATCCATCTTCCAGATCACTTATATTTTTCCCAAATCTTCAATCTTAATTGCAAAGATATCACATCCTTTTCTTCCACATCTTTATAGTGGCATGATGGATATTTGGCATGGTTTGATTTTGTGCACAACTCACTTGATACTTACATGATTACCTTGATCATCCAAGCATTCTAATGTTTCAGTGAGAAAGTCAACCTTGGCCTTGTGCTTACTAATCCAATTGATGCTTATGATGATGTGATAGAACTCAAGAGGTGCTACATATAAATTTAATTCTTTACATAAATTTTGAAAGTCAACCCGAACCTCAAATAGACACTACTCTACCTTAGTCCTTGACTAGTTTTCATACTTGACTATCCATAGTTTTTCCATGTAACTAGAGCTCTTTGGAAATCTCTTAAAAAATTTGGGGATATAAAACATTATGATGCGCTGGTATGAATTAATGTAGAAATATGCTTTTTGTAGATCTTACCCAGAGTTTTAATTGGATCTAGGTATTGTTCTTTTTACCAGTTGTCTACTGTGGCATGAATCCTTTGCTATTAGACATGTTTTTATGGTGGTAGTGGAGGTTAAGGTGGTTGGTTGGTGTTTGTCTTGGCAAGGAATTTGTTAGCATAGTGATCCCCACCACAATTGTAGTGTCATGTTGGTAGTCCTTTCATTTCATTTTCTTTACTATTCCCATTTGTATTGGAGTTACCTTTTAATTCTTTATTACAACTTTCTCTTAGCTCTAGTTTGTGGGGTTTGTAGTTCCTAAATTGTTTCATGTAGAATTTGGAGTTTGCTTCCTCAGAGTTCCAACTTTTTTTCCTTTTATTCTTTTGAATAATTCATGTCTTTTTATTTTATGTTCTTGATGAACAACCTTTTCTAGGGCTTCTTCCATGGTTCAAGGAGTAAGAACGTCAACTCCTCCTTCGATCTTATCATTTATTCCATGATAATCTATCTAGCTTTCAAATTATGGTCTTTCTAATACAAAGGTATGTATTTCAGAAAATAAGAGAATTTTTCCTAGTATTTTTTTATAGACATATTCCCCTACTTAACATTTTAGAAGTCTAACAGATTCTAGTCGTAGAAGGTTTGGGGTAACCACTGGTTCTTGAAGATGGTCACAAACTTACCCTAGGTAATTTTAGTTTTCTTAATATTTAGTTCTACCTTGGTGTTTCCCCACAAAGTAGTGACTTCCCCTAAGAAATGATATATTCTACAAACTTCCTTTGAGGCTTTTGAGAAATTCCTAATCTCAATATTATTCCATTTTTGTCAACCATGCTTTTGTATCCCCTTTGGATTTGGAAGTAGACAATTTGGGAGGTTTAATCTTTTTAATAACCATGAACAAGTCACTAACTATTTCAAGTTTTGTTTTCATTCTCAGTTTGTGTGAGTGAGGCTTGAATATTTCTCTCACTATGTTGATAATTTCTAGTTTCTTTTCTAGGAGGATGTGAGGATTGCATTTCCTCTTAACCATGCTTATTCTAGCCTACCAAATCATTCATTCTCTTTTCCATATTTTATAGCTTCATTTTCTTGCCTTACAAAACTTGGAGCAGAAGATTTTTGGGAAGGGGTGATTTTTCTCATTAGCCATTTCATGGTTTGTGACATTCACATTGTTGTTCATGGTTCCTATTTAATTTGGCCTTAAAGTAAATACAAGTTTTTGAGTCAATTTTCCAATTTATGTTTTGTTTTTTTTTTTTTTTCCTTGAGAAGAGAAACAAGGAAAAGCACAAGTCAAGCTAGGAATTTGACTACTTTATTTAAAATTTCTTAGCTACATTTGCAACAATTTTTATTTACCAAATTCTCTCTTTTGGGAAAATCAAAAATTTGATTATTTCGATGTCTTATTCTAGGGTTCTTTCTCAGTTTTAGTTTTGTACATATCTCATACCATCCAAGTTCTATGGAAGAGCACAAGGGGGTTAGTCTAGTAGGCATTCCATTCTTGGATGAGTTTGTCTCTATAAGTTGCCTTCTTGGTGAGGTCCATTTGACCCTTTCCTTCTTCATTCCTCACATTGCTTGTGTTAAGATTTCATTTTTCCAAGGCATGTAACAATAAGAGTAATCATACTCTAGCATGTTCTTAATCAAGTAGGGAAATATGGGATGTCATGCCTTCTTGCAAAGAGTCTTCCAAATATAAATCTTGCTACATTTAAATCTAAAGATTCTCAAGTTTACTACTTTGCTAAGTGATGTGCTCGAGGTTCAGTATTGAACCTAGTGCTTTGATACTTCATTTGATGAAATTAAGTACTTATTCTAAGAAAAATAATTGAACATTAAATGGAAAGGCATGAAGTAGTTATGAAAACAATCCATCTTAACTATATTTTCAAAGTAAACAACTATGAAAAAAAACCATTTCATATGATGATAACTAAATTAACTTTCTAAATTGAAACAACTAATTAAACTAAATTCTATGATAAATCAAAAAGGAATTATAACCATTTCAATATCTTCTATGTCTATACATTACAAATTATAAATGTACTTATAAGTAAAGATCCAAAGTACATACTGAAACTAATTGAAAATAATGAAAGGTTTGTTCAAGCCTTGACATCTAGTAAAGAGGAGAAGCATTAACATAGGCTTAACCTCCCAACCTCGAACCTTATAAATTCCCACACAATATTTTAACAAGAAAGGCTCTCCCTACCATGGGTTAGCCTTGGGGCACTATAATCAAGCCATTTGCACATAGCAATGCTGCTCAATAATTGGTAGGAATTCTAGATTAATTCGCACCACTGACATTTTGTGATCAGATTAGGCAAGTGTACCTCTAATCAACATTGGCCAAGGATTTAGATGTGTTTTAATAACTGATCACCATGACTTGTCTTGAAAACATAGTACTAATTGGCCAATCATGAGCTGACTTGGATGTTTTAATAAACATCTTAAATATTTAAATATTCATACATGAAAGTTCTGATTTGTTGTTACTTTTCCCTTGCACAAATCCTCTCCTCTCCACCCTCTTTCATTGGCTTCACTAGCCGAGGGCGATTCCTTAGAGACTATTACATCATACATAGATTTTATCACATTGTGATCTTGGAATGACTTCCAAAAATTGATATATAATGAGTACTAACATGTACACTCACATATCCTATTTTGATAAACATACTTTTTTATAGAACCCTCTTTGAGAAATACTTGGGTTTTTGTGAAGAAAGAAAATAAATATAATATAGAAGGTCTCTGAATTTCAAGCCCTAGTAACTGATGACTATAGATATTTACAAAGTTTTTTTTTATTGCACTCTCAACAAAATCTCATAGAAAAAACATGGTGAAAGAGACTTGTAGTATTGCACTTGGGGGTCATTTTTGACCTCAATTTTTGATGCCTAGCCAATTTGGCTTGTCAAATTCTTTTTTTTAAATGATCTTGATAACATCAAAATTTTGACAACAGTTAAGTTTCACATCAAAGTTTTGACATTTTCAGGGATATAAACAAAAAAAAAAGAAAAAAAAGAAATTTTAAACTTCACTTGTTCACATAGCAAAGTGTGGGCATGCAAGAGGGAGGCTTGAGGAATAGTTTTACAACATTGTTGAAGGTAAGTCTTTATTGAACAACCCAATATAACCAATGAGTTGTGCATTCTCCATAATTAGGGCTCTACATTTATCATGCATCTGCGAGTTACATCATAGAGACACATATTTTAAACGTGGATTGAGAGGTTTTGATGTGTAGATTACCCAACAAATCATAGAAAATATGTCTCTATCCAAGCATCGAACCATTGTCTGAGGATTAGCAGTTTCCATCACTGTGATGATGCCATAGGAAAAGTCTCTTGATTTCTCCTTGCTAGCAGCTCTATAACCTCTTTGCAAGAATTTTTATGACCAAAATGAGGCTATCACTATCATCAAAGGCCAAATGACCAAATTAGATTCACTAACCAAACATTGGAAGCATGAGGTTAGATTTTTTATTTCATATATAGCATGTGAGGGAAGGTATGTGCATCTAAATACCCACAATTTTAGGTTATTGTTGTATTTACAAAGTGGGGAGCTTGCCAATGTTCCATTCTATCATTACCCATCCTAATCCTCTATTTTGAAGTGTTCCCTTCACCCATCGCATGTTTCATTCTTTTGTTGATTTTCATTTTGGGTTCGATATGCTTAACAATGCATCACCTGAATGTACCTTCCTGCTATTATGTTTTCATTTGATCACATTAAATATGTTTTTGTATCCTTTTCCCCTACAACTAAATAAATACCCTTTTTCTCTTTCTTCAATATAAACTCACAATATCCATTTTCATGGTGTAGTTGTTTTAATAGGTATCCAATATCTTCTAAACTTTATAATCTTTCTATGCATTATGATTGATCAGTCATATGAACACTATATTGTCTTCAATATACAAGTTCCTTACTTTATAATAATTCCTATTAGGGATATTTAATATTTATATAACATATGATCCCTACAAGAGTTCCATCCCCATACATTATCATCTTGACTTAGTTTCTTTTGTAATATGATAATAGCATAATTATAGTATACACCTTTTATTTTTTCATTAAGATTATACTACTTACTTATCTTTATTTCTCCATTTTTGTACCATATCTTTATCTCTAAAATACTAAACTAAAAGGTTTCATATATTTTACTATATGTCACTTCAATCATTTATTTTGAATACTAAATCTCTAGTTGCATTAAATGTTAATTTAGAAGACTTTTTGTCTCTAATAATTCATGTCTTCATGTGATTTGCAACTATTGGTAAGTGATGAATCAACATGTTTCACATCTTAGAGATACATTCCTTTAATGATCCATGTTATCTTTATTATATCTATACATGATAAAAACACATTAGATAAAAAAAAATGGACTGCTTTCCAAAAAAAAATCATGCTCTTGTTTTAACCACTTCATGCTTTCTGATTTCTTTTATGTGGCTAGAAATATGTGTGAAGAAAAATTTAGTTCTAAAGATTGGTGCTTGTATTTCCATTGCTTACCCTTTTTGGTACAAGACAAACAATAGGGAAGTATGAGCTTATAAGAAGGTAAAGTAACTAGCAAAGGGGTATGGAGAAAAAAATGCATGAAACCCATAATTAAACCAATGCTATTGTGGACAATAACTAAACCAACATGTGTTAAATTGAAGAATAGGGGAAAAAAATCATGTACAGATTATAGTTAGTGTAGTAAGTCAAATTTCTAATACATAATAGTGAAATTTAGATTGGGTGATGACAATAGCTAACTAAACATTAACCTCCAATAACATGAATAAATTGGCAGATGTGCTATCATTTAAAGATTGTGTATAAATTTGTGACATTAGACCTATAATTGTAAAACACACTGGCATCATACACTCCTTACTAGTGATCCTTGATATCCTTGGTGGAGCAGTTTTAAATATATAAGGTATTATATCTGCCTTCACACCCAAATGATCACCCAAACTAGCATTATTAAATACACAAGAATGCTACTTGGTTTTTTTATTTAGATTTTCATATTTTTTAGAAATAATAAATTCAAAGGACTGAAATAGAGAAATTCCAACTAAAACCACATTTTTAGGTTGGATTAAATTAGTACATGGGTTATAAATGAGGGTTTCTCTTGCTTGGTAGAAGATAAAAACTAGTGTATAATTTTCTCTTGGCAGATAATAGCACTTTCCAAATTGATGATGATTCATATAAATGTGGTTTAATATATGATGATTCATATAAAACTTTTACCTCAATAATAGAGAGGGGTTCCATTGATATCTCATCCTTCAAACACTTGAGCTCTCTAGCATTTCCCTAATAATATTTTTTTTCAAATATATTTTGTTTTCTAGAGGGTAGACTATTACTTTTTGGACTTATTTTTTAATCAATTGTTGAGTAGTTTCTAGAGACATAATTAGGTGATGTTTTTGGGCATTCTTCATTATCAACCTCTTTTTGTTTTTAAGACTATAGTACACTATTTTCACATTCTTGTAGATCTTTTAACTTGAAATCTATCATGAATGCTTCTCTAATAAAGCATGAACACATGGCCATCCTCCATGATAATATTATTATTTGTAACCTAAGAAATGCTCTCTTTGTAACAATCCCACAACTCGTACAACATCTTGTCATCCCCCTGATGAATTGTGGTGATGGTGGGATGAATCTCAACTCTTCTATTATGTGCCTAATTTATGATAATATTTTGATTAAGGATCAAACTTCAACTTCTTTTTATTTCATTACTTCCCCCTTTAAAAATAAAGAATTAATGAACTATGATTTGTTTAGATGCCATATTTACTAAAGAGATAGTAATATTTAATTATTTAATTATTATTGATTACATGCAAGATACTACTAATGCTTGCATGCTTATATTTGATATAATTTTATAGCCTAAATATTTTCTTGTGAAGAAAGTCTACAACCAACAATGTGAACCCAAAACAAAATAAGGTGACAATTGCAAGATTATGGTCTTAATTCAAAAGAAATGGTGATGAAAAATGTTATTGTCATAGAAAAAAATGCAAGGGTTTAAAAAATTGACTAATCACATCAGCTCAAAAACATTGTAGGCAACATGATCACATTAAAGGGGGAAAGGATTGTTATCCTTCAGTGAATGTGGATTTTGAATTGGTGGAACATTGAGGTGTGAATATCAAAGTAGAAGGTAATACTCCCATGGAAGAAGATGATCTTGAGGCAGAGAACACAATTGAAGATGTTGGTATTGGTACAACTAATAATGTGCCAAAGAATAGGATTGAAGAAGATTTTACTAGTGCAACTGATGAAGATGATGATATTTGTGCATCTAACGATGATGATAAAGAGAACCTTGATATACATGTAATTGAAAAGGCATATGATCCCTTGTACCAAGGCTCCCAAACAACACTTCTCTCCATTGTATTGTTATTGGTAAAGGGTATGTGCAGGATCATGGTGTACCAAACTATGGCCTTAAGTGGCAATGAAAAATCAACAAATTAGGTTTATGTCAAGTTGACACATAATTTTGAAGTGGTTATGGACTTTATATCAAAAAGTTGTAAGAAAATAATCTGTAAGAAATTGAATGTAGTTTCTAAACTACTAGGCTTAAAAGTGGGTCATAGGGTGGCTTATCACCCGTTTTGACCCATTAAACGACGACATATGTCCCTATGGGTCCTATGACCCCTAGGGACATATTCAAAACATTCATATGGGTCAAAGGTGGTAATAGGGTGACCTATGACACCCTTTGACTCATTAAACGATGACATATGTCCCTAGGGGTCCTAGGACCCATAGGGACATATTCGAATCATTCATATGAGTCAAAAGAGGTCATGGAATGACCTATGACCCCCGTTGACCCATTAAACGATGACATATGTCTCTAAGGGTCCTAGGACCCCTAGGAACATATTCGATTCATTTCTATATGGTGACCTATGACCCCCTTTGACCCATTAATCGATGACATATGTCCTTAGGGGTCCTACGACCCTTAGGGACATATTCGAATGGGCCATATGGGTCAAAGGGGGTCATAGGTTAACTTATGACCCCCTTTGACCTATTAAATGATGACATATCTCTCTAGGGGTCCAACTACCCCTAGGGACATATTTGAATCGTTCATATGGTTCAAAGGCTATCATAGGGTGACTTATGACCCCGTTTGACCCATTAAACGATGACATATGTCCCTAGGGGTCATAGGACCCCTAAAGACATATTTGAATTGTTTAAATTGGTCAAAGCGGGTCATAGGGTGACTTATGACCCCCTTTGACCCATTAAACAAAAACGTATGTCCCTAGGGGTCCTATGACCCCTAGGGACATACTTGACTCGTTCATATGGGTCAAAGGGGGTCATAGGGTGACCTATAACCCCCTTTGACACATTAAACGATGACATATATCCCTACTGATCCTACGACCCCTGTGGACATATTCGAATGGTTCATATGTGTCAAATGAGGTCATAGGGTGACCTATGACCCCTTTGACCCATTAAATGACAACATATGTCCCTTGGGGTCCTAGGACCCATAAGAACATATTTGAATCATTCATATGGGTCAAACGGGGTCATACGGTGACCTATGTCCCCCTTTGACACATTAAATGATGACATATGTCCCTAGGGGTCTTAGGACCCATAAGGACATATTCGATTCATTCATATGGGTCAAAGGGGGTCATAAGGAGACTTATGACCCCCTTTGACACATTAAACAATAACATATGTCCCTAGGGATCATAGTACCCCTAAAGACATATTCAAATTGTTCAAATTGGTCAAAGGGGGTCATAGGGTGACTTATTACCTCCTTTGACTCATTAAAGGATGACATATGTCCCTAGGGGTCTCAGGACCCCTCAAGACATATTTGAATCATTCATATGGGTCAAAGGGGGTCATAGGGTGAACTATGACCCCCTTTGAGCCATTAAATGACGACATATGTCTTTAAGGTTCCTAGGACCCATAGGGACATATTTGAATCGTTCTTATGGGTCAAAGGGGGTCATAGGGTGACCTATGACCCCCTTTGACACATTAAATGACGACATATGTCCCTAAGGGTCCTAAGACACCTAGCGACATATTTTAATCTTTCTTATGGGTCAAAGGGGATCATAGGGTGACCTATGACCCCCTTTGATCAATTAAACGATGACATATGTCCTTAGGGGTCCTCAGACCCATAGGGGGATATTTGAATCGTTTATATGGGTCAAAGGGGGTCATAGGGTGACTTATGATCCCCTTTGACTCATTAAATGATGACTTATGTGTCTAGGGGTCATAGGACCCCTAAGGACATATTTGAATTGTTTAAATTGGTCAAAGGGGGTCATAGGGTGCCCTATGTCCCCCTTTGACCCATTAAACGATGACATATGTCCCTAGGGGTCCTAGGATCCATAAGGACATATTCGAATCGTTCATATGCGTTAAGGGGGTCATAGTGTGACCTATGACCCCCTTTGACCCATTAATCGATGACATATGTCCCTAGGGGTCCTAGGACACCTAGGGACATATTCGAGTCGTTCCTATTGGTCAAACAGGGTTATAGGGTGACCTATGACCTCCTTTGACCCATTAATCGACAACATATGTCCCTAGGGGTCCTAGGACCCCTAGGGACATATTCGAATGGGCCATATGGGTCAAAGGGGTTCATAGGGTGACTTATGACTTCTTTTAACCCATTAAATGATGACATATGTTCCTAGGGGTTCTAGGACCCCTAGGACCCCTAGGGACATATTCGCATCATTCCTATGGGTCAAAGGGGGTCATAGGGTGACCTATGACCCCCTTTGACTTATTATATGATGACATATGTCCCTAGCGGTCCAAGGACCCCTAAGAACATATTCGAATCGTTCATATGGGTAAAAGACCCTATGACTCGCTTTGACCCATTAAACGACAACATATGTCTCTTAGGGTCCTATGACCCATAAGGACATATTCGAATCATTCATATGGGTCCAAGGGGGTCATAGGGTGACCTATGTCCCCCTTTAACCCATTAAATAACGACATATGTCCCTAGGGGTCCTAGGACCTATAGGGACATATTCAAACTGTTCATATTGGTCAAAGGGGGTCATAGGGTGACCTATGACCCCCTTTGACCCAGTAATCGACGACATATGTCCTTAGGGTTCTTAGGACCCCTAGGGACATATTCGAATGGGCCATATGCATCAAAGAGGTTCATAGGGTGACTTGAGACCCCCTTTGACCAATTAAACGATGACATATGTCTCTAGGGGTCTTAGAACCCCTATGGACATATTCGAATTATTCCTATGGGTGAAAGGGGGTCATAGGGTGACCTATGACCCCCTTTGACCAATTAGATGACAACATATGTCCCTAGGTGTCTTAGGACCCATAAGAACATATTCGAATCGATGACATATGTCCATAGGGGTCCTAGGACCTCTAGAGACATATTCGAATGGGCCATATGAGTCAAAGAGTTTCATAGGGTGACTTATGACCTCCTTTGACCCATTAAACGATGAAATATGTCTGTAGGGGTCGTAGGACCCTTAGGGTCATATTCGAATGGGCCATATGGGTCAAAGAGGTTAATAGGGTGAATTATGACCCCCTTTTGACCAATTAAACGACTACATATGTCTCTAGGGTTCCTATGACCCCTAGGGACATATTTGAATTGTTCCTATGGGTGAGAAGGGGTCATAGGGTGACCTATGACCCCTTTTGATCCATTAAATGACGACATATGCCCCAGGTGTCTTAGGACCCATAAGAACATATTCAAATCGTTCATATGGGTCATAGGGTGACCTATGACCACGTTTGACCCATTAAATGATGACATATGTCCCTAGGTGTCCTTTGACCTATTAAATGATGACATATGTCCTTAGAGGTCCAATGACCCCTAGAGACATATTCGATTCGTTCATATGGGTCAAAGGTGGTTATAGCGTGACCTATGACCCCCTTTGAATCATTAAATGATGACATATGTCCCTGGTGGTCCTAGGACCCATAGGAACATATTCGAATCATTCATATGGGTTAAAGGGGGTCACAGGGTGACTTATGACCCCCTTTGATTCATTAAACAATGGCATATGTCCCTAGGGGTCACAGGACCCCTAAGAACATATTTGAATTGTTTAAATTGGTCAAAGGAGGTCATAAGGTGACTTATGACCTCATTTAACCAATTAAACAATGACATATGTCCTAGTGACATATTCGAATCGTTCATATGGGTCATAGCGGGTCATAAGGTGAACCCTAGGGACATATTCGAATCGTTCATATGGGTCAAAGCGGTTCATAGGGTGACCTATAACCCCCTTTGACCTAATAAACGACAACATATGTCCTTATGGGTCCTAGGACCCATAAGGACATATTTGAATCGTTCTTATGGGTCAAAGGGGGTCATAGGGTGACCTATGACCCTTTTTGACCCATTAACGATGACATATGTCCCTAAGGGTCCTAAGACCCCTAGCGACATATTTGAATTGTTCTTATGGGTCAAAGGGGATCATAGGCTGACCTATGACACATTAAATGATGACATATGTCCCTAGGGGTCATAGGACCCCTAAGGACATATTCGAATCATTCATATGAGTCAAAGGAGGTCATAAGGTGACCTATAACCCCCTTTCACCTAATAAACGATGACATATGTCCTTATAGGTCGTAGGACCCATAGGGACATATTTGAATTGTTCTTATGGGTCAAAAGAGGTCATAGGGTGACCTATGACCCCTTTTGACACATTAAACGATGACATATGTCTCTAGAAGTCCTAAAACTCCAAGCAACATATTTGAATTGTTCCTATTGGTCAAAGGGGATCATAGGCTGACCTATGACCCATTAAATGACGACATATGTCGCAAGGGGTCCTAGGACCCATAGGGACATATTTGAATCATTCATATGGGTCAAAGGGGGTCATAGGGTGACCTATGATCCCCTTTGATCCATTAAACGATGACATATGTCCCTAGGACGCATAGGGACATATTTGAATCGTTCATATGAGTTAAAAGGGGTCATAGGGTGACCTATGACCCCTTTTCACTCAATAAATGATGACATATGTCCCTAGGGGTCTTAGGACTCATAGGAACATATTCGAATCGTTCATATGGGTCAAAAGAGGTCATAAGGTGACCTATGACCCCCTTTGACCTATTAAACGATGACATATGTCCCTAAGAGTCCAAGGACCCCTAGGGACATATTCAAATCATTCCTATGGGTCAAAGGGGGTCATAGGGTGACCTATCACCCCCTTTGACCCATTAAACGATGACATATGTCCCTAAGGGTCCTAGAACCCATAGGGACATATTCGAATCATTCATATGAGTTAAAGGAGGTCATAGGGTGAACTATGACCCCTTTTCACTCAATAAATGATGACATATGTCCCTAGGGGTCCTAGGACCCATAGGGACATATTCAAATCGTTCATATGGGTCAAAGGGGGTCATGGAATGACTTATGACCCCCTTTGACCCATTAATCAGCGACATATGTCCTTGGGGGTCCTACGACCCCTAAGGACATATTCGAATCATTCATATGGGTCAACGATGACATATGTCCCTAGGCATCATAGGACCCCTAAGGACATATTCGAATTGTTCAAATTGGTCAAAGGGGGTTATAGGGTGACTTATGACCCCATTTGACCCATTAAACGACAACATATGTCCTTAGGGGTCCTAGGACCCCTAAGGACATCTTTGAATCGCTCATGTGGGTCAAAGCGGGTCATAGGTCCATTAAACGACGACATATGTCCCTAGGGGTCCTAAGACCCATAGGGACATATTTGAATCGTTCATATGGATCAAAGGGGGTCATAGGGTGACCTATGATCCCCTTTGACCCATTCTATGATGACATATGTCCCTAGGGGTCCTAGGACACTTAGGGACATATTCGAATCGTTCCTATGGGTCAAATGGGTCATAGTGTGACCTATCACCCTTTTTAACCCATTAAATGAAGACATATGTCTCTAGGGGTCCTAGGACCCATAGGGATATATTCAAATCGTTCATATGAGTCAAAGGTGGTTATAAGGTGACCTATGACCCCCTTTGACTCATTAAATGATGACATATGTCTCTAAGGGTCCTAGGACCCATAGGGACATATTTGAATCGTTCATATGGGTCAAAAGGGGTCATGGAATTACCTATGACCCCTTTTGACCCATTAAACAACAATATATGTCCTTAGAGGTCCTAGGACCCCTAGGGACATATTCGAATCATTTTTTATAGGGTGACCTATGACCCCCATTGACCCATTAATCAACGACATATGTCCCTAGGGGTCCCAAGACCCCTAGGGACATTCAAATGGGCCATATGGGTTAAAGGGGGTCATAGGGTAACTTATGACCTCTTTTGACTTATTAAATGATGACATATGTTTTTAGGCATCCTTGGACCCCTAGGGACATATTCGAATCGTTTATATGGTTCAAAGGCTGTCATAAGGTGACCTATGACCTCCTTTAACCTATTAAATGACGACATATGTTCCTAGCGGTCCTATGACTTATAAGGACATATTCGAATCGTTCATATGGGTCAAAGGGGGTCACAGGGTGACCTATAATCCCCTTTGACCCAATAGACGATGACATATGTCCTAAGGGGTCCTAGGACCCATAGGGACATATTTGAATCGTTCTTTTAGGTCAAAGGGGGTCATAGGGTGAGTTATGACCCCTTTTGACCCATTAAGCGATGACATATGTCCCTAGGGGTCTTAAGACCCCTAGTGACATATTTGAATTGTTCATATGGGTCAAAGGGGATCATAGGTTGACCTATGACCCCCTTTGACCCATTAAAAGATGACATATGTCCCAGGGGTCCTAGGACCCATAGGGACATATTTGAATCGTTCATATGGGTCAAAGGGGGTCATAGGGTGATCTATGATCCCCTTTGATCCATTGAAGGACAACATATGTCCCTAGGGGTCCTAGCACGCATAGGGACATATTCGAATCGTTCATATGGGTCAAAAGGGGTCATAGGGTGACATATCTCCCCATTTGACCCATTAAACGATGACATATTTTCCTAGGGGTCCTAGGACCCATAAGGACATATTTGAATCATTCATTTAATCAAGGGACATATTCGAGTCGTTCTTATTAATCAAACGGGGTCATAGGGTGACCTATGACACCCTTTGACCCATTAATCAACAACATATGTCCCTAGGAGTCATAGGACCACTGGAGATATATTCGAATAGGCCATATGGGTCAAAGGAGGTCATAGGGTGACTTATGACCCCCTTACACCTATTAAACGATGACATATGTACTTAGGGGTCCTAGGACTCCTAGAGACATATTCGTATCATTCCTGTGGCTCAAAGGGGGCCATAGGGTCACCTATGACCCCATTTGACCCATTAAACGATGACATATGTCCCTAAGGGTCGTAGGACCCATAGGGACATAAACGAATCATTCATATGAGTCAAAAGGGGTCATAGGGTGACCTATAACCAACTTTGATCCATTAAACGATGACATATGTCCCTAGGGGTCATCGGACCCGTAAGGACATATTCGAATTGTTTAAATTGGTCAAAAGGGGTCATAAGGTGACTTATGACCCCCTTTGACCCATTAAATGATGACATATGTCCTTAGGGGTCCTTGGACCCATAACGACATATTTGAATCGTTCATATGGGTCAAAGGGGGTCATAGGGTGACCTAATGACCCCCTTTGACCTATGAAATGAAGACATATGTCCCTAGGGGTCATAGGACCCCTAGGGACTTATTCCAATTGTTCCTATGGGTCAAAAGGGGTCATAGGGTGACCTATCACCCCCTTTGACCCATTAAACGATGACATATGTCCTTAGGGGTACTAGGACTCATAAGGACATATTCGAATCGTTCATATGAGTTAAAGAGGGTCATAGGGTGACCTATGACCCCTTTGACTCATTAAACGGTGACATATGTCCTTAGGGGACCTAAGACCCATAGGAACATATTCGAATCGTTTATATAGGGTGACCTATGAACCCCTTTGACCCATTAATCGACGACATATGTCCCTAGTGGTCCTAAGACCCTGGCATATTCGAATAGTTCGTATGGGTCAAAGGGGGTCATAGGGTGATAGGCTAAGCTAGGGATGACGGGATTACGCATGATGCTTGTTTGCCAAGTTTTCATTATGGTACTTGTCCAAGGTGCTTGAATTGCCAAGTTTTCACCAGTGGATGCTTTATTTTTCTTTTCTTTTTTGACTTTTTGACTTTGGACTTATCTAGAATGATTTTGGCTTTCTTCATGTATTTTGGCTTTTTTGGGATTTTTCACTGGCTGTTGGAATGTTCAATTTTGTTGGTAGCTGTTGGTACACCGGATGTGTGATTTATGCAATAGATCGGATTAGATGGGATTGATGGTAGGAGATGGAGGGATGAAAATGCTGAAAAGGAGCATGAGATGGGGATGCTTGCAAGAGCAACATTGGCACATGTTGGGACGGGTGTGAAAAGAGCATATGGGGGATAGATGGTAGATGCGGGCGTGATGGAGGATTTGTGGAAGCGTGCTTGGGGATATAGGCACCCAAGATGGAGTTAGGAGATGGGGGACATGAGTCACTAGATGGGGGATTAGCAATAGTGGATGCCATTATGCATTGGGTTTCAACTTTTTTCTTGGGGATCCACATGGTTTTGGATTTTCTTTTCATAGGCTTTTGCATTGTTTTGCATTCTTTGATTGGATTTTGCCTTTTTGGAGTATGTCTTTTAGAATAGACGTATGATTTCCTAGGATGTGGATTTTTAGCTTTATGCATATTGAAGTTGGCATTTATATTGTTGTGGTAAGCTTTGGGAAGATGGTTAGGAGAAGCTTTGTGAGATGGAGAGGATATGAAAGAGCATGTAGGGGGATGATGATGGATGATGTGCCCTGATATGTGCCTTTTTTGATCTTGCATAGGAATGGATGGAATAGGATTTTTATGATGGCTAATAGGAGGATGGAGGATGGTAGATTTTGGGACATAGGGACCCAAAATGGATTTAGCGGATGAAGGGGGGATATGGTAGGTTTTTTTGGGTTGCAAAGATGGTGGAGGGGGGATGACATAAGATTTCTTGAAGGAGTGATGGGAGGCTAGCATGGTGGGCTTGGAGATAGGCTTGGTTTGGGGGTGTGGTGTACCAACACCTTTAGATGGTGAGCCTTTGGATACATATCCAAGACCATGAAATCCTAGATTTTTTTGTGCAATAATAGGCTCTTTGATTCCTTGCTCTTGTGGTCCTAAACCTTGACCTTGATAATGCCATCGATTGAGCATTTGAACAAGCTGAGGAAACTTTTTGCTTGCAGAAAATGGTAGAAGTGATTTATTAGGTGTATTGAAATGGGGAGATACTGTTCTTAATTCTTTTGCTGAGAGAGGGCCACCATGGATGAATGTAAGTGAACCAAGAGGGTAGATTATAGATGGTGGAATAGCTTGGATAGGTGGTAAGATGGAAGCATGGAGTGGGGGAGATGGAAGGATAGGATCTTGATGTAGCTGGTGGGATGACAAGATATCTTGTAGTGGAGGAGATATGGCTCAAGGTTTTGGAGATGGAGGAGATGGTGACTGCACTATGGATGGAAGACATGGTATGATGATATCTTAATTTATGCTTTTGGGGATGTCAACATGCTTTTGGGCAGGATCTTGATAGGATTGGTTTGGAGTGGATGGTGCGATAGGAGGTGAAGGGATGGATTCTTCAAAGGTAGCGAATGGATAGATGGGAGATTCAGTAATGGAGATGGGTGAGTAGAAGATGGATGCATAAGGGTCATTACGAGAGATTTGGAAAATGCTTGGAGGCAATGTGGATAGGATTTGGAGGGATTTGACAGGTGGTTGGATTTTGATGCTTGTGGGAAGTGGAAGGATTTTAAGCAATTTGATGGATGGTATAGGGATGATAGCTATGGGAGATGGAGGTGATATTATAGATGGGGAAGCTTCATCACTGACTACTTCACACGGTTGGATTAGATGACATGGCTTATCGATTGTTGGAGGTGACTTTTCTTGTATTTCCTCTAGGAGATTCCTTGGAGACTCGTGTGTCGAAGGTGGAGGTGGATTGACAGGAATAGCTAGTGTGATGGGGGTGGAAGATTGGAAGCTTGGTTGATGGGGTGATGGAGGGGAAGCTGGAATATCAGATGGCATGACTAGATAGTTTGGAATAACTCTTTGATTTTGGGGGATGCTTGGGGGAATGTTTCTAAGGCTTTCAATATGCCCGTCATAGTCAACAAGATTTTCATCATCATTGGAATAGGAGGTAGCGGGAGCAAGGACAATGCCACCAAACACATCATGATAGGATTGGTACTTCATGCTTTGATGATGAGTTTGATGGGGATGGGGTCTTGCGTATGGATGAACACGGAAGCTCATGGTTGGATTTGGGTTAAGAACAGATTTTGGATTGGCTGATGAAAGATTTCATAGGGAGAGTCAAAGTTGCATGACAGACCTAAGGAGGATTGGCTAGAGATTTTTGGCTTTCCTGTGGATGGAAGACTTCAAGGGCATGCTGTCAAAAAGTGAGAGTTTTGCTTTCCTATGCACTGGATTGGTGGAGATTGTGTCAACCTAAGAATAGACTAATGATCCTATGGGCATGACACAAGATTGATCACTTGTGGATCCCAACCTTTAGCTCAAGGTGATGAGGGATAATAGGTGACAAAGCTCTATCAAAAGGATAACCATGGTGAGGCTGGTGGATTGGTTAGATTGATTGGATAAAAAATTCTAGCAGAATGACAACAACTCTCTAAAGGCTTGGGTGTGATTTTGGATTGGGTTTCTAGCTGGCTAGGGGGGGATGATTTGGAGAGACTTTGGATTTGGGATTGTTCTAAAGCAAGGAACTAGATAGATTTGGTTGCAGCGGGGGAGCTTGGATGATTTTTTGATGAGGCAGTGACTATGCTAAGTATGCCTTGAGCTGGGAGATTTTTGCTTTTTTGGGATTTTGACCAAAGTTGGAAAACATTCATTCAAAAGCTATGAACAAATAAGTAGACAAAAGTTTTGAGCAAGCACGTCAAACACACCAACATCCTAGGAAGCTTTCTACAAGGATGAAATTTTTTTATAGCTAGGGAGTCTTCGATATACGCAAGGTATGTGAGGACAAAATCCGTAGATGAAACCAAAAATATGTCACACAGCCGAGAGGAGCGGTAACCCACTTCTCCTCTTTCACTTCTCAAGGGTATAAAGTTCCTTGAGGCTTAGCCCGAGTGACAAAATTTTTATCCCAAGAGAGGTGTCTTTGGATTCACCTCCCGATCTTTATACTCCGTCGAAATGCTGGAGTTGAGGTCGTCCCAAGGGGTGATGAAATCCCCAAGCAGGCCTCCTAAAAAGTGTAAAACAAGACCACATACATGATCTTGGGCTTTAAAAGACACGCGCTCATTCCAATTGATGATTTAAATTTTGTAAGCTATGATTGAAAACACTTGTGATTATGGCATACAATGTTCATTCCAATTTGACAACATCATTAGCATAATGAAAGTTGAGAGATTTTCAACATAAGAAATGTGAGCGCCATTGAAAATGCGTCAAAACCATGCGATGTTCATTGATATTTAGGCATTCAAGATTGAGTGTGAGTTTATTTTAAGCCCAAAACAAAAGTGTGTGAGATTCGATTTCAAGTGCGCACCCGGAGGCTCTCCACGTTAGTTGTTGTTCAATTTTAGTGCCCAAACTTGAAGTGTGATCGATTTAATCTAGAGTTTTGATCATTTAAGAATTTTGATAAAGTTAAAAAAAACATTCAAAGACCAAGTGAGTGTGTTAGATTGTGGAACATTTAACACCTTTTTCAAGTAGACCCATCCCCATAAATGGTGCTGAGATTGCAACCAATGGTTGAATTGATGGGTGATTAGAAAAGAGGTGAGTCCAAGGAACTACTCAAATTGATTTTTGCAAATTTGTATTTTAACTTAACAAGGTTTCTTAAATGTCCAAAAATCAAACTTTACCTAGATTGCATGTGGAAAAGAGATTTGTTTTGTTCAATTTTTAGAAGCTCCAAATGAAGTGTTTGATATTGCAATGGTTAATTGATCCTTAGAATTCAAGATTGGATTTGTTGTTTTAATCATGCATTCAAGAAAAATTTGATTTTAATCCATGACATTCAAGAGTGATTTTAGCAACATGCATTCAAAGACAAGTGGTTAAACATTCAAGTGTTTTCTTTTGAGCATTCAAGATTGAGATTTTGTGTGTTGTTTTAAGAATTTTGAAGTGCTTTGTTTTAACCTTAGATCATTCAAGATTGTTTTGGACTCAAAAGTGAAAATGACTCTTTGGATTTTGGTTTTCATTCAAGATTTTGTGTTCTAGTTTGCATATTTTAAGCCCAAAAATGATATTCCTAGATTATTTTGATGCATGAAAAATTTAAGAAACATTCAAGATTTTGCAATAAGACATTTGTTTGGAACAAATAACAAAGCTTTTAGGACAATTTTTGGCAACCATTTAAGACTCTTAGTTTTCATGAGATTTTTTAAAAGAACTTTAGTGTGCTCTTAGTGTTGATTTTGAACCTTTTGAAATGAAAACTTGAAGTTATTTTTAAATTCCCAAAAATGAAGTGTTCCTAATTTTGCATGAATGCATCTAAAACCTTGATGTTGCAAGGATGCAAATGATTAGATTGGTTTAGTTTCACTTGTTAAAAGATTTTTTCTTTTTTGCAAATTTTTAATTTTTCAATGGATTTAAGTATGATTTGGGGGTTCATTTTAAGCACTAAAAAGAAGTGTGTATGATTTTTCTTTCTTAAAAAAAAAATGGCCAAGATCTCCCACAAGAAGAATAAGAAGAAGTAGATGGAATAAGAAGAATATAGACAAGAAGAGGAAGAAGAATTTCAAGTGCTTTGGCCACCTATAAGCTTGAAAAATTTGCAAATACTATGAGATAGACTATGAGTTCCTTTGTCTTCTTCATGCTCATGTGGACCTACAAAACCAATTTATACAATCCTACCAATCACAAAAACAAGAAAAATTAGCCAAAATCAGCAAATGACATACAAAACTTGACATACAAAATCAGCAAATTTAAATAAAGCTTCTACAAACTAAACAAAATTCATAAACTTCAAGATACACTAAGATGAGCTCTCAATTGAGAATATGAGCCATTAATGGGCTCTCTCAATGAGAAGCTCTCTTCTTGAGTAGCTTTGTCTAAATAGATAGGATGTATGCTCAAGCTTTATGCTTCAAAAAGAGCTTCAAATGGAGTTGGAACTTGGGTGTGAGTGTATGGTTTTGATGTAAAATAGCTTCTTAAAATGGCATTATGACTTTACTTCATGGATTGTGTTAAAATGACTTGGGAGAGGATTCCTTAAATAGGCAAAGGGCTTGAGGGATCAAGGGCTAGGATGCAAGGATGTGAAAAAGCTTATGGAGGGCTCAGATTGCATGAGAGGAGAGCACATGGATTGTGCTTCCTTACAGCCAATCAAGGAGTGACACATGTCACATGGTGAGAGGATAGAAGAAAGGGGAAGGATGAGTCAACAAAGGAGGCTCAAGGGATAAAATCTTCATAAAGACCCTCATAATGGCTTGTAAGAGCAATAAAAGGGCTTGGAAGAGTCATTTATGGCCTAGTGGGCTTTATAAAGTTTTGTGGTTGAAGATATTTGTGAGAGATACCATGAAATTCGAATTTGAGGGTTTAGGGGGGTTTTAAGCTTGCTTAGGGTTGTAAAAATGATTAGAGGAAGGGTTAGAGATAGCTTAGGACTAGGCAAGTGGATGGCAAGTGGATTGCAATTAATGAGGGTGGGTGAAGGAGGAGATATTTGTTAACTTTGGCTTAAGTTAGCAAGTCTTAACCCATGTTTAGGGAATGTGACAAGGTTAGGAGGGAATTAGGATTAGGGTCAAAGACATCTTCTAGAAGAGTCTAGGCTTTGGATGAGGATAAAGACTTTCTAGAATAGTCTAGAATTTCCTAGGATGAGGATGAAGACTTTTTAGAAGAGTCTAGAACTTCTTAGGATGAGGATAAATTAGATTTATAGGAAATAAATAAAGTTTTATTTATTTCAAGGGTTTGGGTTGAGGAGATATTTATTAAAACTTTTTAAATAAACATGAGGATTAATATTTAATCTTAATTAAATATTTTGAGTTGGGATTAGGGGTAGGAAATGATGGGATTAGCCTTTAATTAAAATTAAAGAAGGATTAGAAGATTTTGGAAGAGGTTAGTGGTCTTAAGAAAATTAGCCAAGTTTTGGGCAAAATTTTATTTATTTATTTATTTTGGATTTTTTGGTCAATTTATTAATTAAATAATTAATAAATAAGGAAATAATGTTTAAATAAGATTTAAACATTTTTGGGAGGGATTCCTTAATTAAATATTTTTAATTAAGATAAAGAGATTTAATGGTGTAAAAATTAATTAATTAATTAATAAATGATGATGTCATCAGGACTTTTTCAGAAAATAAAAAATACTTTATTTTCTAAAAGTTTTTAGGTGTCTACACCTATGACCCCCTTTGACCCATTACACGATGACATATGTCTCTGGGGGTCCTAGGACCCCTACGAACATATTCGAATGGGACATATAGGTCAAAGGGAGTCATAGGGTGACTTATGACCCCCTTTGACCCATTAAATGATGACATATGTCCTTGGGGGTCCTAGGACCCATAGGAACATATTCAAATCGTTCATATGGTTGAAAGGGGGTCATAGGGTCACCTATGTCCTCCTTTGACCCATTAAATGATGACATATGTCCCTAGGGGTCTCAGGACCCATAGGGACATATTATAATTGTTCATATGGGTCAAAGGGGGTCATAGGGTGACGTATGACCCCTTTTAACCCATTAAAGGTTGACATATGTCCTTAGGGGTCCTAGGACCCATAGAGACATATTTGAATCATTCTTACGGGTCAAAGGGGGCCATAGGGTGACCTATGACCCTCTTTGACCCATTAAACAATGACATATGTCCCTATGGGTCCTAGGACCCATAGGGACATATTTGAATCGTTCCTATGGGTCAAAGGGGGTCATAGGGTGGCCTATCACCCCCTTTGACCCATGAAACGATGAAATATGTCCCTAGGGGTCGTAGGACCCATAGGGACATATTTGAATCATTCATATGGGTCCTCCTTTGACTCATTAAATGATGACATATGTCAAGAGGGGTCCTAGGACCCATAGGGACATATGCGAATTGTTCATATGGGTGAAAGGGGGTTATGGAATGACCTATGACCACCTTTGATCCGTTAAATGATGACATATGTCCCTAGGGGTCGTAGGACCCCTAAGGACATATTCGAATCATTCTTATAGGGGGACGTATGACCCCCTTTGAGCCATTAATCGACAACATATTGCCCTAGGGGTCCTAGGACCACTAGGGACATATTCGAGTGAGCAATATGGGTCAAAGGGGGTCATAGGGTGAGTTATGACCTCCTTTGACCTATTAAATGACGACATATGTCCTTAGGAGTCCAAGGAACCCTAGGGACATTGGTAACTTGTGAGTTTATGACATTAGAGATTTAAAATTTGATGTCATTGTATACTTAGTTCATATTTTAGATTGGTCTCATGATGATATGGTTATCAGTGTTTGGTTTGGATATGCATGATGACTTGTTGGGTCTATAAGTTGTGCAGTGTTGTAAGCGGTCTATACTTACAGGTTTTGGGTTGTCTATGCCCTAAGTAACATGATTTTATGATTTTATCTTCATGTAGAAGGGATGAGATGTTGTTACCAGGTACAGTCATGGCAGAGGATTGTGGTTGACTATGCTGACAGGTTGGACATATTGAGAGCCAGATGCTCAATTCATGGATGTGATCACGGTGCCATGGATTTTGGCATGACATGATTGGTTATACAGGTACATCCTTGATGTTCATTAGCTTGGATTTCTGATTAAGTTATGATGGTATATCTTCTTGGTTGAGGATCATGGTTATGTGGTATTCTTTTGAGGAGCTCATGATGTGCACTTTGAGTTCTTTGATGATTTAATGCCTTGGTTGATTCTCATGGTTAGAGGATGGATTTGTTCATCATATGTCATGGATAGCTTGGATACACAGTTTAGTGGGAGCTTGTGACAGCGATGGGGTGACAATGCAGGATTAGTTCCTTGTTTGGTTTATATCTTCTTGGTTTGGAGAGGATGGATTTTATGATGCCATAGGTGACTTGGTACCATAGTTGAGTGGGAGTTGTCATTGATATATTTATTGAGTGTTTGCAGATGTTGGAGGTTTGTCTTAGATCCTGTTGCTGCAGAAGTGTCTTTGACATTTGCATAGTACACTTGTTATCTTCATGGTATTTGAAGATGGTTAGATCTTGAGGACTCATGGAGTTCTTGGTTATCTTCATGGTATGTGGAGATGGTTTTCTTCATGGTGTGTGGAGATGGTTGCATCTTGAGGACTCACAAGGTTCTTGGCAAAGGTGTGGTTTATGCTTTTATTTGGCATGTTATCCTTGGTGTGAGGATGGTTTCATTATTATGTCATGGTATACTCTTGATACGCGTTTAGAGTTGTGACATGTTATGGTGTGTTCATATGGAGCATGTTATCTCTTTTTAGTTGAGATGGTAAGATCATGTTGTCATGTTTATGTTCCTGAGGCCATGGTTGGAACTTTGACATTGATCTTGGTTTAGTTTCTTGGTATTGAGTACACTGATCATAAGCTAGATACTTCATGATATTGCTATGTTGCATTTGGAGTTGGCATGGATTGATTGGTTACAGGTGCTCATGGATACTTAGAGACGGTGGTGATGCTGATTTCTCTTGGATTAGAGAAGTATTTGTTGGGACGGTTGCTGGTTTCAACAGGAAGTTCGAGGGGCAGTCACCTAATATGGACTTGAGAGGAGATTGTTCTTAGATGAGTCTTGGTTGGAGACTTGGGTATCTTGATGAGCATTCTCATTCCCCACTCTTGGTCTACTCGGCGGTTTGCTACTTGAGAGGTATAGCCCATTGTTTCTCTTAGTTGCATTATATTTATGCTTGTCTTTCATGGATATGGATCTTGAGCTATGGTACATGAGTTAGTTCTAGAGGGTTCATTTGAGAGATGGTTTTAGCATTGGTTATCTTCATGTGCATATGTTGTTATGCTGGTTGAGTTTGGGAGATGGTTTTATTGGGTATATTCCTTGGATTAGGAATGGTTATTCCTTGGTTTAGGAATGGTTTTATTGAGTTTGATCTTCTTGTGAGAGGCTTACATCCATGATTAGCGATATGGTATGGTTTGGGTGTTGTTGAGGCTTCTTGTTGGGGTTTTATGGAGGAGATCATACTTGCACAGTTTACATCTAGAGGTGTGTGTAGAAGGGCATGATACAGGTTATGATTTGCATGGTTTCTCTGGTCTTGGTTATCTTCTTGGATGTTCGGTTTTGCCTACATTGGATTTGAGATTGGTTGGAGATTGTGATCACTGGTTTGTGCTCATGCATGTCATGTGAGAGATGACATGGTTATTTCTTTCTCTTTCCTTTGTTGGTTGTGGAGAATTTGAGAGACTATTGGAGACTTGTTACGAGAGTTATTCTTGTAGGATATTAGTTTATGTATTGTGGATGTCCTTGATACTACATGGATTCACTTCTTTGAGATGTGTTGAGTGGATTGGTTATAGATTTGACATTATCTTTTGCAGTGGGAGCTTCTTGGTATATATGTGGCAGGTATTGCTCTTGAGGCTTGTGATTGCAAGTTATAGATTGGATATGTCAGTGATATAAGATTCACTTGTTATACCTTTGAGGTATGGATAGTTGGATGGGTTTGACACTTGTTGTGGGTGCTATTTCAGCTATGGATATTTTGACAACTACGGATACATGTGATTACCTTTGGATCAGGTTTTTTTTTTTTTTTGGTGCTCAGAATTTTCAGTTGGTACAGGATTTTATGATCTTCTAATGTGACAGGTTGGGTGGTTTTCTCTTTGGATGGCTTCTATGTATGTCCAGTGGGGGTGGCATAATAGGAGGTGAGATCATTCATGTTCGAGATGCTTTATACTTTGATTTTTTTGCGAGTACCAGGATGGAGCACTTGGTGTATTTTGATCCATGATGGTGGATGTGCTGGGAGGGATTGTTCCCTTGTTCATTTATGTGGCTACGGATTGACCCTATGCAATGTATACAACAAGTGGGAGATTGTTGAGATAATGGGTGTTGCACACATTGCATAATATTGTTATTTTATTATTTTATTTTATTATGTAAAGTTGTACCTAGATGGACATGCAACATGTAATGATTCTCATGGAATATTCTTGATGAGTTGTATTGTAACATTGTGATAATATTTCATGTAATTATTTAATATTGGGGGACAAGAATTAAATGCCCAATATTAAATGTGGGGTTAGTGGGTTAGGTAGTACATGATTTTAGCACATGGTTTATGTAATACCACTTGGTGGTTTTGTGGAACTTGCTACTATATAAGCAGCCACAAGGGTAGTTGTTGTATAGAGAGAAAGAGTGACAAGGAGAAGACAAAAGGCAAGAGTCGAGCGGGACAAAGCTTGACAGGTTAGCCAAGGGAGCATTTGTGAAGGTTGAAAGCATGGCATGGGATGTGTGGATTCATGCTTGTCCATATAGTTTGCTCGGTTGTGGCTATGGCCATAAAGGCTTCTATGGTTGTATGGCAATGGTATTTTTTGCTGAATAATACATGATAATGGATGCTTTTGGAGGTTGGGTTTTTCCCTCAATGAGGGTTTCCCAGGGCATATCTTGTGTCACAATTTTTTGGGTATGTTAGCTATTCTCTTGCATGTAGATTTTAATTCCGTGTTTATTTTAGATCTATTATGGGTTATGTGGAAACGGTTATATTCTTTATTGCCAAGTTTCCTTATAGAATGGGCCATATGTGTCAAAGGGGGTCATAGAGTGACTTATGACCTCCTTTGACCTATTAAAAGACAACATATGTCCCTAGGAGTCCAAGGAACTCTAGGGACATATTCGAATCATTCATATGGGTCAAAGGGGGTCATAGGGTGACCTATGTCCCCGTTTGATCTATTAAATCACGACATATGTCCCTAGGGTTTATAGGACCCATAAGAACATATTCAAATTGTTCATATGGGTCAAAGGGGGTCACAGGGTGACCTATAACCCCCTTTGACACATTAAACAATGACATATGTCCCTAAGGGTCATAACACCCCTAAGGACATATTAAAATTGTTCAAATTGGTCAAAGGGGGTCATAGGGTGACTTATTACCCTCTTTGACCTATTAAACGATGACATATGTCCCTAGGGTTCCTAAGACCCCGAGGGACATATTCAAATCATTCATATGGGTCAATGGGGGTCATAGGGCGACTTATGACCCCCTTTGACCCATTAAATAATGACATATCTCCCTATGGGTCAAAGGGGGTCATAGGGTGGCCTATCACCCCCTTTGACCCATTAAACGATGACATATGTCCCTATGGGTCCAAGGACCCATAGGGACATATTCGAATCGTTCATATGGGTCAAAGAGGTTCATAGGGTGACCTATGACCCCTTTTGACTCATTAAATGATGACATATGTTAAGAGGGGTCCTAGGACCCATAGGGACATATTCGAATCATTCATATGGGTGAAAGGGGGTCATGGAATGACCTATGACCTCCTTTGACCCATTAAATGATGACATATGTCCCTAGGGGTCCTAGGACCCCTAGGGACATATTCGAATCGTTCTTATAGGGTGACCTATAACCCCCTTTGACCCATTAATCGACGACATATTTCCCTAGGGGTCCTAGGACCACTAGGGACATATTCGAATGGGCCATATGGGTCAAAGGGGGTCATAGAGTGACTTATGATCTCCTTTGACCTATTAAAAGATCACATATGTCCCTCGGAGTCCAAGGAACTATAGGGACATATTCGAATCGTTCATATGGGTCAAAGGGGGTCATAGGGTGACCTAAGACTCCTTTTGACCCATTAAACGATGACATATGTCCCTAGTGGTCATAGGACTGCTAAGGACATATTTGAATTGTTCAAATTGGTCAAAGTGGGTCATAGGGTAACTTATGACCGCCTTTGACCCATTAAACAATGACATATGTCCCTAGGGGTGTTAGGACCCCTAAGAACATATTCGAATCATTCATATGAGTCAAAGGTGGTCATAGGGTGCCCTGTGACCCTCTTTGACCCATTAAACGATGACATATGTCCCTAGGGGTCCTAGGACCCCTAGGGACATATTCGAATTGTTCATATGGGTCAAAGGGGGTCATAAGGTGACTTATGACTCCCTTTGACACATTAAATGATGACATATGTCCCTTGGGGTCTTAGGACCCATAGGGACATATTCGAATCGTTGATATGGGTCAAAAGGGGTCATAGGGTGACCTCTATCACCCTTTGACCCATTAAATGATGACATATGTCCCTAGGGGTCCTAGGACCCATAAGGACATATTCGAATCGTTCATATGGGTCAAAGGGGGTCATAGGGTGACCTATGACCCCATTTGACACATTAAACAATGACATATGTCCCTAAGGGTCATACGACCCCTAAGGACATATTCAAATTGTTCAAATTGGTCAAAGGGGGTCATAAGGTGACTTATTACCCCTTTTGACCCATTAAACGATGACATATGTCTCTAGGTGTCCTAGGACCCCAAGGGACATATTGGAATCGTTCATATGAGTCAAAGGGGGTCATAAGGTGACCTATGACCTCCTTTGACCTATTAAATGATGACATATGTCCCTAGGGGTCCTAGGACCCATAGGGACATATTTGAAACATTCCTATGGATCAAAGGGGGTCATAATGTGACATATGATTCCCTTTGACCCATTAAACCATGACATATGTCCCTAGGGGTAGGACCCCTAGCAAAATATTCGAATCATTCCTATGGGTCAAAGGGGATCATAGGGTGACCTATGACCCCCTTTGACCTATTAAACGACGACATATGTCCCTCGGTGTCCTAGGACCCATAGGGACATATTCGAATCGTTCAAATGGGTCAAAGGGGGTCATAGGTCCCTTTGATCCTTTAAACGATGACATATGTACCTAGGGGTCCTAGGACCCATAAGGACATATTCGAATCATTCATATGGGTCAAGTGGGGTCATAGGGTGACCTATGACCCCCTTTGACCCATTAAATAACAGCATATGTCCCTTGGGGTCTTAGGACCCATAGGGACATATTCGAATCGTTCATATGGGTCAAAGGAGGTCGTAGGGTGACCTATGTCCCCCTTTTACCCATTAAATAATGACATATGTCCCTAGGGGTCCTAGGACCCATAAGGACATATTCGAATCATTCATATGGGTCAAATGGGGTCATAGGGTGACCTATGACCGCCTTTGACCTATTAATCGACGACATATGTCCTTAGGAATCTTAGGACCCCTAGGGACATATTCGAGTCATTCCTATTAGTCAAACGGGGTGATAGGGTGACCTATGACCCCCTTTGATCCATTAATCGATGACATATGTCCTTAGTTGTCCTAATACTCTTAGGCACATATTCGAATGGGCCATATGTGTCAAAAGGGGTCATAGGGTGACTTATGACCGCCTTTGTCCCATTAAATGACGACATATGTCTTTCGGGGTCCTAGGACCCCTAGGGACATATTCGAATCGTTCCTATGGGTCAAAGGGGGTCATAGGGTGACCTATGACCCCGTTTGACCCATTAAATGATGACATATGTCTCTAGGTGTCCGAGGACCCCTAAGGACATATTTGAATCATTCTTACCCCTTTTACCCATTAAATGATGACATATGTCGCTAGGGTTCCTAGGACCCATAAGGACATATTTGAATCGTTCATATGGGTCAAAGGGTGTCATAAGGTGCCCTATGACCCGCTTTGACTCATTACATGATGACATATGTCTCTAGGGGTCCTAGGACCCCTACGAACATATTCAAATGGGACATATAGGTCAAAGGGGGTCATAGGGTGTCTTATGACCCCCTTTGACCCATTAAACAGTGACATATGTCCCTGGGGGTCCTAGGACCCATAGGGACATATTCGAATCGTTCATATGGGTGAAAGGGTGTCATAGGGTCACCTATGTCCCCCTTTGACCCATTAAATGATGACATATGTCCCTAGGGGTCTTAGGACCCATAGGGACATATTAGAATCGTTCATATGGATCAAATGGGGTCATAGGGTGACCTATGACCCCCTTTGACCCATTAATCGATGACATATGTTCTTAGGGGTCCTAGGACCCCTAGGGACATATTCGAATCATTCCTATGGGTCAAGGGGGGTCATAGGGTGACCTTTGACCCCCTTTGACCCATTAATCGATTACATATGTCCCTAGGACCCCTAGGGACATATTCGAATGGGCCATATGGGTCAAAGGGGGTCATAGGGTGACCTATGACCCCCTTTGACCTATTAAATGATGACATATGTCCCTAGGGGTCCTAGGACCCGTAGGGACATATTTGAATCGTTCATATAGGTCAAAGGGGGTCATAGGGTGCCTTATGACCCCTTTTGACCCATTAAACGATGACATGACATATTCAAATCGTTCATATGGGTCAAAGCGGGTTAATGGGTGACCTATGACACCTTTTGATCCATTAAATGATGACATATGTCCCTAGGGGTCCTAGGACCCATAGGGACATATTCATATCGTTCATATAGGTCAAAGGGGGTCATAGGGTGACTTGTGACCCCCTTTGAACCATTAAATGATGACATATTTCTTTAGGGGTCATAGGACCTCTACGGACATAGTTGAATTGTTCAAATTGGTCAAAAGGGGTCATAGGGTGACTTATGACCTCTTTTGACCCATTAAATGATGACATATGTCTCTAGGGGTCCTAGGACCCCTAGGGACATATTTGAATCATTCATATGGGTCAAAGGGGGTCATAGGTTTGACCCATTAAATAATGACATATGTCCCTAGGGGTCTCAGGACCCATAGGGACATATTTGAATCATTCATATGGGTCAAAGGGTGTCGTAGGGTGACCTAAGACCCCCTTTGACTCATTAAATGATGACATATATCCTTAGGGGTCTTAGGACCTATAGGGACATATTCGAATCGTTCGTAAATATATGGGTTAAAAAAGGAAAGGATATATATACTATTTATAATATTTTATGATAATAATAATATAAATAAATATTAAATATTAATATTATTATATCTACAGTAATAATAATAATACTATTATAGCTATAATAATAATATATATATTAATACTATATTATAACATAATAATAATAATATAAATAAACACTAAATAATTAAACTATTATATCTATAGTAGTATTATTAATACTATTATGGGTATAATAATAATATTGATACTATTATATATTAATATTACTATACTATTAGCTTAGTAATAAATCAAAGTCGGTTTCCCTCCAATGATTTTCATAATATTAATATAATTATGGAAAAGGAGGGAAATTATAACAAGTTTCCCCCCAAAAATTCATTTTACATAATCGGATATCCAATTAGAAATCGGATATCCGATCCTGGATTGGATATTCGATTAGAAATTGAATATTCGATTTTACTGGCACCAATTCCCAATAGTTTCCTATCCCTGCAAACTCGAAAACATCACTTTTTCACTTCTATTTTCATGGGTTTTGAAAAAAGTCTCATTTTGGGGCCCAACTAATCAAAAAAAATTCAAAAATATAAACTTAGGTGTTCGAATTTTTCATTTGAATAGGGAGCAGCAGTCGTCGAAAGGATAAACACAAAAGGAAGATATCCAATGAAGACATTGCAGCATATAGGGAAAGGGACAAAATGGAACACCGAAGAAAAAGACAAGGTATGCTAAATATCAGTCAAGTTGATGATGAATTAATCGAAGGTGAAATCATAGAGTCAGATAATGAATATGTATAGTTGGGGAATGTAAATGTACCTATTGAAAATGATAATGCCGAAATTGAAAATTTGGAGAATGAAAATTTTGAAGAAGAAATGCCACCATGTCATAATCCAAATTGCATAATTGACCATGTCGAAGATGACAATGCACAGGAACCTAATGCACAAGAACCTTACATATCTCCTAATTATAATCGACATGAAGGTTCTAGAACACCAAAATGGATAATTGAAATAGATGAAACGATTATTACTAGTTTGGAAGGAAAAATATCAGAAAGAACCATTCGGTTATGGGCTTCAAGACTATATCAAATTTTTTTCGGCAACAAGACAGTGGTAGAGCAATGTCAGCTTTTCATGCACTTATTAAAGATGCAAAAGATGAGACCTATGCTTTCTAGATTGAAGATTCATGCCAATAAAAAGTTGGAAAGAAATGCCATTATCGTGAAGAATCTTTTCAGTGCTCTCAATAGCATTGGAAAAAATAGCAGAGAGAAGGATAATAGAGCTTCTCGAAGGGTCATTACAACCTCTTTGGTAAGTCATCATTTGAGAAAGGGTAGATATATGAGACAAACTTGTATTGATTTGAATCTAAATCATACTACTTTGAGAAGAGCACTTAGTCAACGAGAGAAAATTGATGATCTTTTTCAAAATGAAACATGGGCATTTGGTGGGAGACTTTCATGTTTTGATAAGAAGCTATCCGACGATGTGGAGGAAGAAATTACACAATTTTGGCACTCTAACTCACAAGTATCACCCAATGCTAAAGATGTCTTAAAGTTAAGAATTGGCATCAAAGACCGCACACCACATCCTAAACACCATTTAGAGGTAAGTCAAACTATGTTGTTCAAACAATTTAGAGAGAGTCATCCAAGTCTTCATATATCACAAAGGGCTTTTGAATCTTTGAAGCCATTTATTGTGTGCCACTCAAAATTCAAAATACATGTTGCAAATATCATGTTGAGTTTTCTATGCACCATGAACTATTACGATCCATCCATTCTACTTTGCATAGTAAAGAAATGTTGGAGGATAGTGGGGCTAGTGGGCTTCCAAAATCATCAAGAGACTTGCTAGATCAACTCTTATGTCATAGAGTTGATGGTTGTTCCTTTTCTAGAAATGCTTTCTTAAATGAGAAGTGTTCAGAATGTGGTGGCTTATCCAAGTTTTACACATGTTTCCATGAGGGGTGCGAACAAGATCTTGGAAAGACAATATTGAAAAAAAGGGTATATGAAATGGTGAAATGCACATTGAAGAGTGTGAGTGAGAGCTCTACATGTGAATTGGTTGGAAAAGATATCAGTGTGGCTAATTTTATTTCAGATTTCAAGGAAAATCTTTTTTACAAGTATGCAAGACATAGTCACAGGTCTCAGTGGTTGGATCAACAATTTAGAACGTGTAAGGAGACTTTTCCCATTGGTACTATTATATCAGTTGTTGATTTTGCTGAGAACTACACATTGCAACCTCAAAATGAGACACAATCTCAGTATTACAACTCCATTCAGATTGCAATTTTTTTTCACATAACATATAAACATGCCCCTGATAGTGTTGAAGATAATTGAAAAATTATTAGAGAGTATCATTTTTTTATGAGTGATGATAGATCTCACTCTCACAAGTTTTTGCAATGTTGTTTTGAGAACTTTTTTGATTTCTTACATGAGCATGCAATTGCTATGGATAGACATATCATTTGGTCAGATAACTGTACAGGTCAATTAAAAAATGCTTGCATGTTTTATTGGTTGTGTAGGATGTACGTAGAGAGAGGGGTGCTTCATATTTGGAGTTTTTTTGAGTTTGGCCATGGAAAAGGGGAACATGATGGAGCAAGGGAATGTGTGAAGAGAGTTCTAGTTAAGGAGCAACTAAAGATTTCAACAACAGAGCTTCTTGATGCTCATAGCATTTTTGATTGGTGTCGGTTAGCATTATCACAGGGGGGGACTCTTGATTCAGTGGTACACAGGTTCTTTTGGTTGGTTGAGGAAGGGCCCATAGGTGATAGATCAAATTGTGCTACAGTGAGAGACTCATAAAAAATGCATTCATTTTGGAGCTCTAATTCTAGTACATGGATCATTTGGATATGAAAACTAATTTGTTTTTGTCGTACTTGTTTTCAGTGTGATTGGGATCATTGTGAGTCAAGTGAGTGGGTGGGGCTCCACATTATCTTACTCCATTGTCTCTCATACCCTCTATAAAAAATGATGACATGGAAAATTCACTTGAGCATAACCATCTATCAGATCTACTTCAGCTAGGACATGTCTTTGCATTGGTTGCACCACAGGGGAATAATGAGAAATTTGATTATTGGTTAGCATGTTGTGTAAGAGGCAAACAAAAACTTGCACAACCGATCACAGATGATGATGGATTCACATATCCTACTAGTTCAGTGGTTGTTGCTGGAACATGGCTGCAGACATATATGCTTAGAAGGAACAAAATTCCTGCATTCGAAGACTATCAGAAGCACAAAGTAATTCTCATATATTCACATCTTATTATAGTAACAAATGTAAAGTTATTAAAGCATCAAGGAAGACCAAAAGCAAAAGAACTTTTTACTATTTCTAATGCTGATCATGAAGCCCTGTTGGAGACCCTAAAACAGAGAGAGGACCCTATTGGAATACTCGACTAGGTATATATACTTCTTATGTTATTTTCTTCATAATGATTTAATGAATTGATGATTATCTTATTTAATACAATAAGTTACTAATTTTTTTATGATATTGGAATGTAGGTACATCATTAAGAGTTAGAGGGGGGTGGTATTGGGGAGAATTTCTAAAATTTATGATGTATTATGTTGTAAAATGTGTACTTTTTTTGTATATGGTTTTTGTATTTTGGTAGGTTCTTTGTAAGGAATTATAAGAGGAAGATATTGAACAAGTTCTTGCAAATCATATTTGCATGTGATACAAGGCTATAAGGACAATTTTAAGAGCATTTATAACTATATGAAAAATAATTGCATGCGCATATCTTATTACAAATTTGGTTTTTTTCTTATTTGACATAAAGCTGACATTATGATTATTAAAACTATTTTTATCAAACTAATCAAATAAGAAAAATCTTGAAAGTATGGATGAACAATTAGAATACTTGATTTCTTCCATTTTGCAACCAATCATAGCATTTGAAAGCATAAAGAGTCATAATATTGTATAATGTTTTGAAAGACTTTCATATTGAAAAGTTGTATGAAGCACATTTTGGATAAGCCATGAAATCCATGAAAGAAGATAGCATGTAGGATACGTAATTAAAGCCAATAAGCAAGATAGCACATGCATAATGACATGATATGAAGTTGGATATGAAGGCTATGAGTGAATGAGAAAGTAAAATAGGGAATCTCATGGATAAGATAATGGTTTTCACCAAGGCACATTTTTTATCTTCTTTTCATTTTTAAATTTTTTTTTAGAAATAGGTCGACTATTTTCAAGTTAGATAGTGTTCCTAAAGGAAAGATAAGTTATGATAAGCCAAGACCATAGATAAGTATGCTCAATGATGTTGATAGGGTGAAGGAAGTGAGATGATAGTAGGATAAGAGTTCATTCCTTAGAAGGATTGTATGAGTATGGATAGTAGGTAAGTGTAGCTTTGAAAACATTGCATAAGGGTAGGTGACAAAGTGGGGAAGATCAACATTTACACACACCTTGAAGGGTTTCCAAATGATGGAGGAATCATGGAGGAAATGGATCAAGGTTTAGATGTATGAGCTGGTAGGACAATGTTAGAAGAATATTGAGTGGAATATTTGTAAGCTTTTGAGAAAGATGTTTGGAAGAAAATGGAGTGGAAGCCTTTGGAATATTGAATGTCAACTTAGATTTATGTTCAATATTAAAGTCTTTCAAGAGAGACTTTGGAGAGCTAGAAGTAGAAAGTGTAGGAGAAGGTTTGAAGACTTTAGATTAGATGGATAAGGACCAAGGATAGAATTACGAAATGCAAAGGGATAGTGACTAGGGATTTCAACATCTTTAGAGTGAGTAGCATGACCAAAGTCATCAATAGACTCATGAGTACCTTTTATAGGAGAAAGACCTTTGATAGGAGTGTTTGAATCTTGAGCATAGTTTTGAAGTGGATATGGAGAAGTAGAACATGAGGGAACACTTTGATCTTGACATCTTTCTTTATATAGCATAGAAAGATCACTTTTCTCATAAGTTTCAGTAAGCTCAATGGAGGTAGTGGAAATGGTATCCTGATCATATGTAGGAGGTGGGTAACACACAGGATATAGAAAGGTGAAATTTTGGATGAGATGAAAAGGTGTTTGATCTTGATCTTTATTTATATATTTTTCCTTTTGAGAGTCATCTTGATATAGAGCACCTTCTAAGGACAAGGCAAAATGTGAGGTGTGCATGATAGAATCTTAAAGCAATAATGTAGGATTGGCTAAAGTGGGCATAGTAATCATAGTATTGCATGAATGTTGAGGATCTTTAGTCTTAGTAGCATGGAAAAGGTTTGTAGACATGTGAAGGTTAGCTTGATTTTCTTTTAGATGTAGCCCTTGAGAGTACGCATGGTCTATATGGAAAGAATTAGGTTCTTTGTTTGGTGGAGGCATTTTCGAAAGCTTTGGCACTTTAGGAGGTTCATTAGTATTATAAGAAGTGAAAGTGTCAAGGAAATCATCACTTGACATAGGTTCATCAGCATGATCTTGTGACACATGAGTCATTAGAGGTATCAACAATCCCATCATAAATGAGATCTTTGATTTTATGTTTCAACACTATGGAATCTTTAGTTTTATGAAATTTTCTTCCATGGAAGTGGCAATAATGATAATTTCTCCACCATGGAGGTTTGATTTTGGGTTCATAAGGTCTAGAGTTGTCTAGTAATGTGATGGATTCATTATCAAGAAGTGTTTACAAGATGTTATCATGAGAATCTTCCAATGGAGTAAAAGTTCTCTCAAAAATTTCTCCATGATAATTTTGTTGTTTCTTAAGTGAATAGAATGCATCCATGTCTTCATCACTATCTTGGTCAAGGATAGGTCCATAATGAAAGTTTGGCATAGGCTCAAAGGAGGTATCACTTGCTTGTTCTCTAAAGAGGTCTTTAGATCTAGAAGATGAAGATATACGATATCTTGGCATAGAATATGTAGACCTTGAAGAAGATGACCTGTGTGTATGTAAAGGTCTTAAGGGAGATTAATTTAAGAATGCGATATTCTCCTCTAACCTTTTCTCAAGTTTAGAATTGATTTCTATCATGTGCTTAGAGAGATGAAGGTAAGAAAGATTATTTGTCTCTTCTAGCTCTTTGTATTGAACATATAGATCTTGAAACTCTTTAGTGGCATGGAGGATATCATGATCATCTAGATTTGGTTGAGGTTTGGTAGCACAAGGTTTGAATACCATAGTGGTAGATAGATAATAAAGCATGAAGGAGACTAGAGGAAGCTAATAAGGTGACACAAGATAACTTGATGTCCAAACTAGAGAGGTGGAGTGTTCACATGTCAAAGAGAGGTAGAAATGAATGAGTGACTTGTCAAACAAATTGTCCAAGCAGGTTACAACACTAGTGACTCAGGTCAAGAGCTACGAAAAATCCCAAATAGCAATGTAGATAAAGAAAGAGAGATGACAAGTGAACAAATTTAAGTGTAGTCAATAGATCAAGGAAACCATTTAGTGAAAGAAATTCTTAGTATGCATATCATAGACCATGAAGTTAGAAAATACCAATAGCTCTAAGACCAAAGAGCCATTTTAAGCATGTTCAAGCACTAGAGACATAGAAAATCAAACTCAATTTATGAAACTCCCCTTAGCAAAAAATGCAAACAAATATTTGCACTTGACGTTTTGACTTGGTTGAAAAAGTTTGACAATAATTGATAATATTGCAAGCTTAAGTTCAAAAGCAATTTTTTTTCCAAGAAAGATAGTGACACATGGAGTAGTCTTCAAACAATCAAGCAAGGCACAAAGCAACCTTTCACGATACAAGTCAAAGGGGTCAACCTTTCTTGACAACTTTTCAAAATCTAACTCCTAACAGTTACAAGTCAGTGCATTAGCTCTGAGTAGGTGGGTGAATTGTAGTGACACCCTTGTTCCAACCATAGAGACCCTCTATCATCTGTGGCCACCCCGTACTGAGGAGTCCCTAAGGTTCTCTAAGTGCATTTTGAGGTCAATCTTCTGAGGATCATAACTTGAAGCTTGTGAGGGCTATCGATAAACTATCGAATACTAAAAGATGCTAATGTTGAGGCCTAAAATAAATTATCTCATTTTTGAGAGATCACATTCTGTTTGGATTTGGCACAACGATCTCGCTCGATGCCAAAACTCACAGTGTGCCTCAGTTCATAGGTGCACCACAATGTAACTTTGAAACTGCTAATCTTGGCATTGAATCGTCAATGCCATTAGCTTCGAATGGGCGGGTGAACCCTAGTCACACCCTTGTTCTGGCCATAGAGACCATCCATCATTTGCAACCACCCTGTACTGAGGAGTACCCAAGGTTCTCTAAGTGCATTTTGAGGTCGATCTTTCCAGGGTCATAACTCAGAGCTTGTGAGGGCTATTGATGAATTGTAAAATGCTACAGGACGGTGATATTGAGGCCTAAAATAACCTATCTCATTTTTGAGAGATCACATTACATTTGGATTCAACACAATGATCTCGCTCGATGCCAAAACTCACAGTGTGCCTCAGTTCATAGGTGCACCACAACGTAACTTTGAAATCACTAATCTTGGCATCAAATCGTCAGTGCCATTAGCTCCGGATGGGCAGGTAAGCCCTTGTCACACCCTTGTTCTAGCCACAAAGACCATCCATAATTTGTGGCCACTCTGTACTGAGGAGTCTCCAAGGTGCTCTAAGTGTATTTTGAGGTCGATCCTTCGAGGGTCATAAATCATAGCTCGTGAGGGCTATCAATGAACCATTAGAGGAGAAAAGTTTGTAAGGATGGAGTGGCTTAGTGTTTTTACTAAAATAAGTTAGTGGGAAGGCTTTATTAGAGGGTCTTGGCCAAACTAGTGGGGTGTTTGCCCACTCTCTAATTTTAGAGAAAATTAGGTTTTGGAAGGAGATTAGGCGAGATCTACTACAATTATCCTTACCCTAGCTTGGACCAAGGTTGGTATCTCAAACTTGCTTCTTTTCCATTTCTTTCTTTTAGCATGGTTAAGCAAATATGCAAGTGTGGAGTTTATCAATGGAGTATGGATTGCATTGCATTATGGAGTAGCATTCATGTGAGTGCTTGAATGGTGTTCATTCCATGTAGATTAGTGTGACACCATTGTGCATCTTGTTGTATTGTGACTCATTGTCCATATCTTTCAATGTTCATGTTCCTTATGATTTTGAAAAGTCCCTTATGTTGCCCAATTGTGATGGAAGGAGATTGTATCATTGTTACCTAATGTACATGTAGAGGAAATAATTGATAAGGTTGTATATGCATGTTTCATTTGGAGTTTATATTGTTATGAAAGCATTGGTATGAGTCACAAATTTTCTTTGACATCATTGTTATCATTTAAAAACATGAAAGAAAGTTTTCTCCTTGTGGTATTGTAAATGACTAGTTGATAATAACAATCCATAGATGTTATGTGATACCATTGATTGTATAAATTTAAAACTTAGTAGATTTCTTACAATCTTGTTGTGCACTCAATAATTTGGAAGGAAAATTTTATGTTCATATCACATGCATGGATAACATTGATTTTAATTACCAAGCTTAATGCAATTCTAAGCAAGGAAATCATCAAATTAATTTCATGATATAACAAAATGAAGTTTTTTGTAAGAGAAGACATAATAAAATCTATGAGATACATTGCTATAGGCATGCATTTTCCTCTTTGGAAAATGTATGGTAAAGGCAAATAAATCCCTTCCTTAATACAAAACAATAAAATATTAAAGAATATTCCCAAACTCTAGACTGCTATCCAATAAAAATAAAAATAATAATAGCATATAGAGACTAATGAGTGTCCTAGACTAATATATTTCCTAAGTGACAGAATAGTACACATTACAATCTTGTGACCTCTAAGTCACATCCAACACTCAAATAATGAATTAGTAATTAAATAAATAAAGGCATATTAGTGTGCATGTTAGAGAATATGAAAAATTTAAATATTTAACTCAAAAATAAAATAAAAGCCAAGATTGATCTTGACCGCCCTTCTAGAGTAGACCCCAACATTTTCTAAGCCATCATAATGCAAAAAGTTTTCTCCAGTCCCCAAGGTGTATTGTTAAATCTGACATTCATTCTGACATGTCACGTCAAAATTTTTATCCTTGAGCTTTCCTCCTTGAAAAGGGGTTTCATCCCCATTAATATACTTGGGTGCATAGGAGAAAGGGTTTATGTCACATCCTTGTCTTATGCATTAGTTGTCCCCTCGTTGCAGTAGTGGTCATGTGTTCCCAAGCATAGGTAGTTGACTTGAAATTAAGGGGGAGTGGGATAGCAATATGGCTTTTTCACATTAGGATTTTTGATTGGAGGAATGAGAAAAAGATGTCCTAAGGCTTGGATTAGTCAAAATTCTGCACATGACCCATGTGGGACCTTGTGGGGACCATGTGTAGGAAGAAATGTGGCCTTGGTAAGGGTTAGGGAATGATGATGATTTAAGATAGATAGGAGATTCACCCTTTAGATTTGTTTTTATTTTTATCAGATAATTATTTAATCATTTCAAGTCTTGAATAGAGGATAATGACACTTAGTGTATTTAAGCTTAGTTTAAGGGTAATGTTTATATCAAGGGGCTCATTTAGAAACATGTAACAATTAAACCATATGGTAATGGAAAAGCTCAATATAGGAAAATAAATTAAATGAAATAAATAAGTTTATGAGAATGCACATATAATTGAACATGATGTTAAGTACAGAGGGTTTAATTAAATTAGTGTTAAGATTGTAAATTAGGATAGTTGGATGTACATATAATAGGGTTAATATGAAGTAAGTTGTCGGAATGATGGGATTGGAGAATCAAGGATAAGGATGGATGATGGATTAAAATAATAACTCAAATCTAGTTTTATCTAGTCAATAAAGCACATTGATAGATAAGAGTTACTAGATAGAATTGAATGCATGACAAACCTGTGTAGATGTTGGATTTAATGTCCAGTGAATTTTATATTTGGCTTGAGGGAATGTTAGTTAGATAATGAATGTTGTGGATTCGATTGAAGATATTAGTAGAATATCAAAGTCAATAGAATATAAATACCAATTTGAAAATATAGTGTAGGAATAAAGCATTAGTTAGCTAGTATGTAATAAGGGTCAATAGGCATGTCATTAGAGGTAGCTCGTCAGCTCATGTATCCTATGTATAATTAATGATAATATGATTCATGTACACCACATTTTACTATGTTAGTTGCATGAAATGATGAATACATATATGTCAGAATGACAAGCTATGTTATATAGAAACCTTATTTATATGCTTGCACCTAATCCTTGCATAAACAATTCGTCTAACAAATTTAAATTGACACACTCAATACGATGGTGTAGTAGGATGTGTTTAAATATAGATCGTGAATTATTATTGAGTTAAGTACTTTGAATTGGCCCTTAGACTTACTAAGAGTTCCTCATTTTATGTGCTTACTAATTTGTACTATGAAACTACTTTGAATCTTAACATGCTTTGATAATAATAATATTGATAGTGAGAAAGTGAGCTTATGGTGAATAATTAGATGTAATAATGTAAAAAGTAAATGTAATAGTATAGTAATTATAGTAATTAAAATAGTAAATGTAAAAGCATGGCAATGTAGCTAGATTAGTTAGTAGTTGATGAGCTAGATAGTTAGTAATTGTCTTTTGTTAGAGTGAGTTTAATTTATGTATTGAAATAGTAATTTTTGTGTTTAGGAAACTATAGTGAGTGCTAGTTTGGTGAGGAAGCAATGTTGATAGAATGCACAAGAATGACTAAATAGAGTAAAGAGGGAGAAAATTACTCAGTATTAGTCCAATCTTTGAGAGGACTTGTAACCAGTAAGATATGGATGCAAGCACATGATACACGTTTGGCACATAAAACAAATTGTTTATTCCATAAGTTGTGTAACTAATGTGTTGAATGATGGATACTATCAATGCAAGTGGCCCCTTCTCCATCATGTAGACTTCAAAGCTAGCCTTTGGGGCATATCTTTTCTAATTTCCAATGGTTAGATCCGATATAGTGTGGTAGATAAGTGCACATTTTCTTATTTGACTAATTTATGAGTGTTGTATCTTGAACTTTCTTGTTTGATTTGTGATGCTAACTTGAACTAGACTGTCATCCAATCTATTTGAAAACCACCTGTGACTAAAATGTTACAACTGGATGACACTATCCACATGAGTCTTGAACTCCTATTCAATGATAACCTTGTTTTACAATATGTAATTTCTTATGTGACTTCATAAGCTACAAAAAAAAAAAAAAAATTGTTGTGTTTTTACTAGTAAAATTTAGGGCATGACACATGGTCCATGATAAATTGAACAATGCTAGATACTAAATTAATATGTATATCATTATGCACATAAATGACAAAAATATATATCAAAATACATGTATCCATAGAAAAAATTTTACACAAATATATATCAAAGATCATGTGTCCATAGACAAAGTACTCAAATATATATCAAAATACATAGATCCATATACAAAATGTGGCTGATCATGCCATCAGAATGTGTATAATATCAATGTTTCTGTATACAATGTGGCATATGCCATCTCAAAATGTCTCATGATGCATCCTATGAAAATTGTACTATCCTAGGGTGCTGGTGGATGATCAAAATGCAGCCTCTTCGCTGTACTAGGTGGATCAGATGCCTCCTGCATAAACAAAAAAGGAAAACCCAAAGTTAGACTACTAAATTTATATGATTCTACGTATCTAACATTGAATTACTCAAATGCATAATGATCTTTTCCGTAATGGAAATTAATACTATCAAAATTTCATGATAAATACCTCTCTTGTCAACCTCTTGTGCTTGTCAGGAGTCCTCTCGTATGCCCTCAGCAATGCTGGTACCTCTCTGATTATGGGCTATATATGTTCAAATACATTTGTCAGATGAATCTACAATTTAAACTATAACATTATAATTCATAGCATGCTAAATTTATAACATATTTAATCATGAATTCAAACTACAACTTACTATTGTAGGATCCTCCTCAGGAGTGAGTGGCCACATCATCAAATCTACATAACTGTCCCGTCGGACCTCATGTGCAATAGGAGTCTCCTATGAGATATAAAATAGTAGTTGTTAATATTACAGAAATTAGTTTTGAATTTATTTATGAAGATAAGTGATGCAGGAGCATCCCATGCTCATCAGGGGAACATTGAAGATCCAAAGCATTACAGAGGTCATGGAGCATCTCTTGAAGTCAATTGGGCAATCCTTGCACTAATTATGGCTCATGGAATCATACAAAGTTATAATGTTGGACTCATATGTGGAAAAAAGTTGTAATTGGGCATGAGATAGGATTTTAGGATTTCATATGGTAGATGAGACATTTGATAGGTTCATGTATGTTTTCATGATCATATCTTGTCATTAGACAAGTCAAAACATTCAATAAGCCCATTAAAAACATAGTTTAATAGTTAAAAATTTGAATAGTGACGGTTATGTGTTTTTTGGAGGGAAACTCCATAATTTAAATTTTATGAAGAGTTAACAAATGAAACTGATTGGAGGTGGTTGAGGGGGTTACTAACCATCCCTTGAAACTTATAAATTGTGATTGTACAGACTGGAGGGTAAGATTTGTACGGATTGTCTCAGAAAATTGAATGAAAGTGCTTGGTTTTCAAGAGCAACTTGAAGAATCCTTTGTTTTGTAAGTGCTTTATGATATTGGAATGACTGGTAATATCATCTTAGATATGTAAATTTATGGTGAATGCTGAAGGAGAAGTTCTAGAATTGAGTTTTGGGGTTTGAACAAGCAGGCCCTGGTTTTTAAGCCATTTTAAGGAGGGTTTTGAAATTTGGGTGTTTCGGAGTGTGACCAAGACCTATAATCTTGAAAATCCTTTGATTTAGATAATTAATAGGGACTATGAAAAAGGATTAAGTCAGACTGCAAGTTTGAAGGGTACTTGCTTTGTAAAAGTGGTCTAATTAGGCCTAATTCTGAGACAAACTACCCTGTTCCGTACAATCTTTCCAAAGGAGTGATATCTGATTTTTGGATATGTTATAAAAATCAAACAAGGTTATCTAAAAAGATAGTTTATTTTCTTAGTGTTTTGGAAAGTTTGGGAGAAAAATTAAGAAAACAGGGTCTGCTGCTCCAAAGAAGAGAATAGCCTAGTAAAGGGCAAAACTGGTCTCTTTTGTATCTACTAAAGATTTGTGGGTTTGGAAACCTTAGAAACATTTTGGTTGAAGTTTTTTAAGGTGTGTAGAGGTGGAGGGAACACTTGGTGAATGTAAATCCAAGTTTGGAGTCTTTGGTGGCATTGTGTGCATTTGGGAACACCATTGAAACATAGGGGTTGGGTCCATATTGTGCTTGACTTTGCAAGTTTGTGGCTAGATCCTCCATCCTCTGCATCAAATGGTTTCAAAGAATCAACAAGGTCTTTTGGGAGTAGATAAGTTGTAGGTTTTGTCATCATAGGAGTCTTTGTCATCCTTAGTGTGTTGGTCCCTTTGTTGAAGCCTTGGCGTGTCTAGTTCCTCCTTGTGTGTCCCAGAGTTGAAAGGTACATAAGTGGTGTCCAAAGATTTCTTGGTTAGGAAAGAAAGAGAATCAATGAGTTGGCCCTTGGGAAGGAAGAAAACTTGTTGTGAAAATGCCTCCTAAAAATCAAATGGCTAGAGAACTTGAAGAAGTGAGAGAAGAGTTGGCAAGAGAGAAAAGAGAGAGGAGAGAACTCGAAGCATCTAGAGTGAGGGAAGAAAGATAGATGAGAAGAGAGAGGCTGAAGCTTATTGCAAGGATAGAATCCTTAGAAAAGGAAAGGCAAGAACCTAGAGGAGAAGAGGTTAGAGGAAGAAATCATGGAGAGAACCATGAAGAAGAAGAGGTTGGTAATGCAAGGCAAGAGCATGAGACAACAGATAATCCTGAAGAAAGGAGATTTATGAGAATCATTAAGGTAGTACAAGGTAATGGTGGGAAGAACCATATTGATTTTCCAATATACCAAGGTAAAATGGATAGTGAAGAAGTGCTAGGGTGGATAGAGGCCCTTGAGAACTAATTTGATCTTGAAGACATAGAGGCGGATAAGAAGGTAAAAGTAGCAAAAGCAAGACTGAGAGGAATAACACTCACTTGGTGGACTAGTGTTCAGAATGAGAGAGAGGAAAGTGGTGCAGGGAACCTAACCTATGTGGCAGAAGGGAACAAGTATCTATGTTGCTGGACACCTTGCCACTCCATGAAAGCGAGGATTCAAGTAGATTAGGAAGTTGGAATAAAGGTTTGGTCCATATTTTACAAGTTGGTCTATGTTTTGTAATAAAGGTACATGTAAGGCCCACAAGAATTTTGGTGTGGTTATAAACCAAGTGACTCCATGGGACCAAAAGGCCTTAGAATAGGGTATTTAGAGTCTAAACAATATTAGCAAAAAGTGGTTGTTTGTTTGTTTTATGGTTGGGAACACCTATATCATTGTTCCAACGATCATGTAGACCTTTATATATGTCATATATGATCTCAGTTGAAAGGGGGAGATTAGAGTGTATGGTGGTTTGGAGAAAAAACAATAAAAACTTCAATTTTCTAGAAATTTACTGGTAATTGCTTGGCTGTTACGCTGGTATGGATCTGTACAAAACTTTTATGATTGCTAAGTGTATGAAATAGTTGCAGGGGTGAGTTAGAAAACTTTTGGTTTTGGTTTGACTCAAAAAGGAGTTGGGGTTTAAAGGCTATCTGCATTTTAGTACAAGGTGGTCTGAAAAGCCTTGTTTCCTAGACCCTTCCACAAATGCATCCCTAACTTGCATTCCCACTAGTGGCACCCTCTAAAACTAAGGGATATGCAAGTTAGGAGACTAGGAAACATAATGCTAGAGGCTGGAGGCCTGGAGAGAAGAGCAACTATTTTTCCAAGTCGGCCCTAGGTCAAGCAAGCCCATGTGCTTGACCGATTTTTGCAAGGTAATTGGTGATAGTCATGGTTGCAGGCACTTCTGATCAGTTTGAGTGCTGGAGTTGGATGCATTGACTATGTTGGAGATTTCCTTAAGTGTTTTGGGTCTTGGGAACCCACCTTGCCCATTCTTCCTTGAAGCCCTAGCCTAACTTGATCAACTAGGCCTAGGTACCAAGAAGCAGTTTGGAGGGTTCTGGAGCAAGATCAGCCAAAAATCTTTTGGATTCTTAGTAGGTGCAAAGAAGAGTGTTTGGACCTATGGAGAAGTCTCTATGCTGTTAAGGGATACTAGGAGAAAAGTGCAAAGAAGCTAATTGGAAGGCTACAAGGTTTGTAGGCCTAGAAGTGCAAAGGTGTGTTGAGAGTTTGGTGGAACCAAAAAAATTGATGATTTTGGGTTGGAATAGTATGTCCATGATTGTCTCCATTTTTGGTGACAGTTGGTGAGGCTTTTGAAGTGGGATTGCCTTGTTTGGCTTGGAGGTTGAGTATACCCAGAGTGGGTAAGAGGACTTGTGAGAAGTCCTAGAATCCTAAGTTGGATTGTGACAACCATTTATTGGCTTGTGGAAGGTAGTTGCTAAAGACTCTGCATCAAAAGGGGATTGAATAAGGTTTTAGATTGGGAGAGAATGAAGGCCATGGTGAGAAATCAATTCTTTCCATCTGATTTAGCAATCCAAATAAAGATAAGAAGGAACAATTTGAAATAGAGGGATATGGATGTCATGTCCTATACTGAGAAATTCCATACCCTGAGTATTAGATGAGGACTGGAAGACGAAGATGAGAAGGTGGCTAGATACATTAATGGCCTCAAGTACAATATTCAAGATGAAATAGGATTGAATGTACTAAGGACACTTGGAGAATGCTTTCAGTTGGCAATCCAAGTAGAGGAGAAGTTGAAAAGAAAGAATGAGAGGAAAGAAAATTAGAGAGGAGGTTTAACAATGAGAGTAAGAGGTGTAAGAAGTCAGTTTGACATTTCAAACAATCAAGACAAAGATAAAGGAAAAGAGATTACATCTGAGACAAGAGGAAGTTTTAGGGGAGGAAGATTTGGAAGTGGAAGAGGTAATAGTGTTTTCATAGGTAAATGCTTCACATGTGGAGGAGTAGGCAAGCAATCCTACAAGTGCCCTAAGAAAGGTGTGGATTTCAGGAAGGAGGAGAGGAGAGTCACCTTGACCCAAGGAGAAGAGGAAGAAAAGAAGTATGATAATGCAGACCCTGAACTTGTAGGAGAATTTTTGATGGTGAGAAGAGGACCACAAATGCAGCAACAAAAGGAGACCAGACCATCCATTTTCAGGACAAATTGCATGAGCCATGGCAAGATTTGTAATATGATAATAGACTCTGGTTCCTTTGATGATTTAGTGTCTTATGAAATTGTAAATAAAATAGGATTGAAGAAGTATCCTATTGATAGACCATATAGGGCATCTTGGGTCAGTGATGCACAAAATATTGTTGTAAGGGAGCAAGCAATAGTGGATTTCTCTATAGGAGAATATAAAGATCAAGTTATATATGATGTCATTCTAATGACATGCTGCCATGTAATCCTTGGAAGGCCTTGGCAAACCTCAAGGAACACCATTCATTTTGGCTCATCAAATGTTTATATAGTACACAAAGATGGTGTGAAGTTTAAGCTAAATCCTTTCATTGGTCATGATGAGGAAAGAGTTATTTGTTTTGGCAAGAAAGAGTTTGTAGACTTGCAGGAGCAGAGGGAGAGTAAACATGATATGAAAAATCTACCACTAAAGCCATCTCTTTTGGTTATGAAGGATGAGATTGTTCAAGACAAAACTCAGAATTCTGCTTACAAGCAGACAGTGATAGAAAAAGGAGTGATGATAGGAATAGTATGGTGTACTTTGGTGATGAGAGTGAACAAAGAAGTGAACATATCCATGGAGGATAAGAGATAGGGTCAACATGACCTCAGACAACAAGTTATTCAGCCTTTGTCAAGGATAAAACATGACTGTTCACAATCAGTAGCCGGTAAGGTTACCATGATTGGTAACACGGATCCAATGCTTTTTGTTTCTAATGATTTGTATGCAGGTGTGCAGGGTAATACATTGCAGGTGCAAAGTTGCAAACATCCCTCTAGAAGGATGGGAGAAAAGAAGATAGTACCCCTTAACTATTAGGACAAGAGTTGCTTTGAAGGTGGGGTGTTTGGTGCAGGGGCACCTATTAAATCATCTAAGAGAGCCTTGGTACCAGATGAAGATAGAGGATCAAAGACATCATTGATTGTTAATTGGGATATATTAAAACCAATAGTGGAATTATGTAATAAACAATGTACTTTGAAAGACAAAAGTCATAAAAGTCCTAGTAAGGACCTAAGGGCAACATGATGTAGAATGGCCAAAAGAGCCATATGGGGTATTCTTAGGATAGTTTCATACATAGTTGCATTTAATAAATCCATATGACCAATTTTGAGTCAATGGAATAGTTTAGAAAGTTAGGGAATGCATAAAAACTATAGTTTGAAATTTGAATTTCAAATTCAAACGGTCATATTAGTTTTGGAGAGAAAGTAGTAATTTGGTATTTGTTTGATTAAATAAACCTTTGTAACCAACTTGGTCAGTTGCATAGGTGCATATAAGCCTATTTAAGTTGTAATGAACATATGCAAGACATGAATAATTATTGGTATAGAAAAAATCACAAAAATTTTATGGAACAACAATCATACTTTCCTCTGCATCAATAAGAAAAATAAAAAATAAATGATACTTGTACATACAATGGGGCTCTATGTGCGAATGGAAATTCCTAATTATCTAGGATGCCGAATCTGTATAGGCTCATCACCAGTAGCCACACCCTATATACAATAAAGAATTTAATTAAATGAGATTACCACAAACATTTTATAAGAATGCATTGATATTTAATCAATTAGAAAACATCTAATTACCTTTCCTTTGTTAGTGCATGCTGGCTCAGCCCCCGCACTTTGTCCCCTCGGGGCAGGTTGTATCTGCAAGTTAAAAGAAATATTAGCAACCATATATGCTACAATATCAAATAGAAAAAAAAAAATGTGAACACAACATAATGTACCATAGATGTCTCAAGGCCAAATGAAATGGCCGAGAGTGTAGCATTGACTATCTATCTGAGCTCCTCCTCAGTCATCAACTAAACATGAATGAAGATCACATACATGTAAAAGTCAGTATGGCTTAAAAATTAAAATTACTCTATTATAAAAATTAACATTAAATTGCATATGTCATAACAAAAAAATGTATACACGTACTGACACCGAAGGAGTCCATGCCTCTGCATTCCCCTCCTCTCTCGCATTAGGGTCTGTAGCCTCTACACGTGCGTATGGTGTATCCTTGTCTAATACAAAATGATACTCAAGAAGATCACCTATGGGACCCAAGAAAATATTCTTGCATGTAATGCAAGTGTTAGAGACACAAACGTGTGATGAGCTAGTCGATGATGAACTAGCACCAACATCATCAACACGAGGAGGCAGGATTGACCTAGCCTAAGATATCATTAGGCTACTTAGCCTATGAATGACTCTGATGGTCTGAGAACTAGCCTTTGCCATAATATCTGGATGTTGCACTCGAGAGGGGGCGGGGGGACAAAAGTGCCAAGTTTCTTCCACTGGGAAGAGGGTCCAAATTCATGTAAAATGAGGGCCTGTAGGTTTGTGATTTTATTTATCCAATGCGCAGGTGTCTGATATCCGATATGTCCCAAACATATAACATATGATATATATTACATTATGTTACATTTTATATATATTTTAATTATATTTTATATATATTATATTAATTTACTATATATTATAATATAAAATATTATATTATATAATAATATTATTATAATGTTATATTATTATAATTTATAATATATTATACTTTTTTATTATATATTATATTATAAGATATTACTTTTTATTATTATATTATATCTTATATATATAATATTACATTACTATATATTATAATATATTAAATATTATATTATATTATTATAATATAATATATTATAATATAATACATTATAATATTATTATTATATTATAGTATAATAATAATAATATTATTATTAAATAATAATAATAATATTATAATATAATAGTATGATATATTATTTAATATTATTATTATTATTTAATATGATATATTATTTAATATAATAATTATAATATTATTATTTAATAATAATATTATATTAAATAATATATCATACTATTATATGATAATAATAATAACTATTATAATAATATTAAATAATAATAATAGTGGCATTATAATAGTGTCACATGTCGGTTATTCGATTTAAAATCGGATATCCAATATTATCGGATATCCAATGTCAAATCGGATATCTGATATTATATCGGATATCCGATAAGGCTCGGCTTTACCTTCCAGGTTTGGTTCCTGGATAGGTGAAAAAAAGTCAGAGCAAATTTTGAAGCGCTTTCAGGCGTCTTCAAACTCTCATTTTTTCACATTGCCACTTTTTGGCACACCATGATCCTGCACATACCCTAAACTTCAAGGTTATGAATGGTATATCCAATGTAGCAATCTCATGTATGCTAAGGTATAGTGTCATTTTTGTCATCTTCTATGTTAGCATACCATTAATGTTCTTTATATTAATAACAATGTTTTTCTATAAGTTGATAGGTGAGTGTTTGTTACCGCCATCAAATTTTCTACCTCACTCTTACTAAGGATTATTGACCATTATCAAAGATATTGAAATGGAGTACCAAACAATACATGCATGTCCCAATGATCATATTATGTATCATAAATAACATGAATTTTAATTAGAATGACCTGATTGTCACATTCATACATATCAATCAGAGAAAATAATGAAAAAGGTGTCTCACAAGGTTCTTCGGTACATTCCCATAATTCCACATTTGCAATGATTATTCATGTGTACTAACTTGGCACAATTTATGGATTACCATGCACTCAATAGAAGTCATGATGACATTATGTGAATTCCTATAGATGGTTCTATATTTAAGGACATAGAAGATAGGTGGCCAATATTTAAAGAAGAACCTCATAATCTAGAGCTTTTATTGGCAACAGATAATGTCAATCAACTTGGAGAGATGGGATTTTTTTACTCGGTCTGGCCTATTTTTGTTTATTAACAATAACAATTCTCCTTGGATGTCTATAAAAAGGGAGCATAGAATGTTGGCAATGTTTGTACCAAGTATTTTTCCATTTAATATTCATCTAAATTAATTTATAAACATTGTATCAAAATGACCATAATACTTATGTTTTGTTTATGTTCATTCAACCAGGTAATTACCAAGTGAAAGATATGAATATATATATTTAGCCCTTGATTGATGAGTTGTTGGAGTTATAGAGTGGGGTCATTGTGTATGACATCTTTAGACTAATTAGTGAAAGGCAATTTCAATTCCGTGCAATGCTTATATGGACAATACATGATGCCCCTAGACTAAGACATTTTTGTGGTATGTAAAATTGTTGACACATATTTTTCATTGTATGTTTAACCTGCGTGTCATGATTGTAAATATGAATCTTATAGTACACATGATCTTGTATGTCTTCAAACAAAGGGAAAAAATTTATGTCCAATTTGTGATCCAAGGATGAAATCTTGCCATTCAAAAAGTTTAGGAAAGTAGGTGTTTGATTAGCATAGACAATTTCTCCGCAAAACTCATAAGTATCAAAATTTCAAAAAAAATCTTTTCAATGGGAAAGAAGACACAACATCAAAGCCATGAAGAATGACACCTCACATGTGGAAATTAGAATATAATAGAATGAATCATTGAGGTAATGTCATTCCTTCTGATGCAAGTTTTTGAATAAAATTTAAATTTGGATATTGTCTTTTATTTAGTAATGCTATAATTGATGTTTATGAAGGTCATCAAGGCATCAATGAGAAACTTCAAAAGGGACTTAAAAGCTATCCTAGACAATTTAGTAGGTTGCCATACTATGAGCACCTCCCAATGATGCATTTGTTTGATGATATGCATATTGGAAAGAATGTAACAAAGACACTATGGAAAATATTGGATGGAAGGCATGATAAAGAAAAATTGTTCAAAATTTGTAAGGACATTGATGAATCCAATCATGTATTGATATTTTTCTTTAAATCAAATAGCAATGGAAAATAGATTAATATGGGCGCCATACGTTGGTTATTAACACAACAAAAAATTGATGCCATAAAAAAAACTAAATTTCCCACAATATTTTTTGAAAACATAAGTAGTCTCATATCAAAAAAAGGTGATTTTAGGTTAGTGTTGAAAATGAATGATTGACATACCTTCATCAAGGCAAGTCATGTTCTTCTCTATTTACAATAAATTTGTAAAACATCATGTATTTTTGATTATTTAATTTTAAAATATATTGGAAAGATCATTTTATTATTACCATAGTATGTTCTACCTCTATCTCTCCCACACAACTTTGATAACATGAGTGCCAAACATGTTATATATGATCTTGGGAAATACATGAGGTTAGAAGTGTTATTTGTTAGATTTGTTGTATAGTTTAGTGTTATTAGTCTTGTTAATATATTTTTACGTGATGAATATCTTCTAGGTGGTTCTTATCTAAAAAAATTAATAAAAAAGACATCAAGCAATGTAAGAGAAAAATTCCTCAGGTTTTGTATGAGATGTAAAAGTGTCTACCTTCAAATTTTTTCAATGCACAAGAACACTACCTCATACATCTAGTTGAGGAGATTGAATTGTGTGGACTTGTACCAACTAGGTCAATGTGGATGGTTAAGAGGCACTTAAAATTTTTGAAGGGCTTGGTTTGAAAAAGAGCACATCTTGAGGGTTCCATGGTCAAGGGATATATGGTCTACTAGACCATGGTTTACATTAGTGAATATCTTCCCAAGTTTGCATCAAAGATCCATGTAAATCACATTTGGAATCCCAACTCCATGAACATATCCATAGGGGAGTACTTGATGGGGTAAGGTAGATAGAAGAAAGTGAGAGGTTATTATAATATGTTATTATAGCTAATTAATTCTTATCTATCATAAATATAAGTTGTTTCTAACCGGTTTATTTATTTTATACAGCTGCTCATGAGTGGGATGCAATTCATTTGTATATTGCAAACAATCTTGATTGGATGATCATATGGATTGAACGATCTCAAAAAAATGGTCACTCATTAATATGGGAAGGTGTTGCTTCATTGGTTAAAGAAGCTCATCATAATGGAGATCTCAATGTTATGCCAATGGTAATTGATCTAGCAAATAGTTTAAGAGGTGGAAAGGTATGTATAAGTTAATCTATTATGACCCATTTGTTTAATACCAGATCAAGGATGAATGAATAATTTTGACATGTTTGAAAAATAAAAAAGTCAAGCACCATAGAGCTATGTACTACAATGGTCATAAATTTTGCATAAAAAAGGTGAATGAGACTAAGAGAACTTGTGATTCTGGGATAACTGTAGTGTTTGAGGTCACCAATATTTTGTCTAGAAATGGCACACATCCTCAACAATCTAAAAACATATACTATGGAATTTTGGATGATATAATTGAGTATGACTTTAATTCCTTCAAAAAAGTTCTATTCAATGTCAAATGGTATAGGCTACAGCTGAATCAAAATGATCTTGATCGAAATGTTATTGAACATGATAATAGATTTATAATAATTAATATGAGATCATTTGAGCCAGCTAGAAATGACCCCTATGTTCTTCCAAGCTAGTGTGAGCAAGTGTTTTACTTTGGTGTTCCACATAAACTACATTGTTCATTTATCATTAGACACAATCTAAGAGGAAGACCAGTAAAGTATAATGTGATTGAAGAAGAAGATACCAAAGAACTGGAAGATATAGTAGATGATGATGATTGCAAAGATGAAGGGGGAGATGATGATGTTGATGATGGTGAAGATGAAGAAGGAGATGATGATGATGATAATGGCGAAGATGTTCAGGATGATGGTGTGGCATTGATGATGATGATGATGATGACGATGATGATGGGGGAAAAGATGATGATGGTGGTGATGGTGATGGTGATGGTGATGGTGATGATGACGACAATGATAGTGATGATGGTCATAGTGATGATCATGATGTTGATGATGGTCATTGAAATGATTTGGATGATGATGGCAATAATGATGATGTTCATGATGATGAGATGGATGAAGAATATGATGAATGACATGATCAATGTCCAGAAATGTATTAAGTGTTGATTACTTATAATATATTTTTTGTAGAGGTAACCAATTAGAAAATATATAATTTTATGTTTTTTGCGATGTATGCATATTGTTCATGTTATGTTCTATGTATAATTTTTAGCATAAGTATAAAGTAATTTGTAACTAACTTGAGAAAAATTATTTACATATGTAGGAAACTATACCCCTTTAATGAGGATTGTACAAAGTGACATGGATTAAGAGGTATAAGTTTATTACATGCTTGATTTCTCTTTACCTTCAACATTAACTATAGGAAAACTTTATCAATATTAGCCTCATTTTATAGAAAAATAATTTTCTTCTTCAACTATATCTCTCATTTGATGGGATCTAGGTACCACCAAATATGTATCTATTAGATTTGTCTTCCTCAAGTTAAACAAATGCAGGAATAGACGAGGACAATGAGATATGTAGTAGGTTTATGAAAGAGAGATAAACTAGAGGAAAAAAATTAGAAAAAAAAATCAATAAATACATGTAATGTTTCCTTTCTCAAGGGGGGTCATGTTCTTATGATTATGAGACAAAGGGTGGCATTAAGGCTGCCTTGAGGTACACACATCTTGTGAAAGAATGGGTACCCGAGGAATTACCTCCAATTAACACTTTGTTTTGTGTTAGCAAGAGGATATATCAAATATCTCCATCATCATTACATGGTTTGGGCCTATTTTCCATGGATGGCATAAAGGTTAGTTATAACAAAGTTATTGAATTGATGGAGTATGTAGGACCTTGTTACAATTAGAAAAACTAGATGTAAATAATTCAATAAAAAAAAAGTATTCATAGGTATGCACTATCAACAAATTGTCCAAAATGGAAAGCAAATGATCAAAGTAAAAGACTTGTTGTGTATATTGATGGAAGGCCAAAAGTAATAGGGAATATTATAGGTTTTATAGATAATACACATCCAGGATCAACTAATGAGCGACCCAATTTTATTTTTGAGGCACGTGAGGGAAATCATGTTTTTGTATGTTGGATAAAATCAATAAGTTCAAGGGAGGAGTTGCTAATAGATTAAAATTTCAATCACACAGGTACAAAGAAAGTTACTATCATGGGGCTTGTAAGTACTATATACATAAAATTTAAACTAATTACTTCCAATTAGAACTTTAATATACAATATAACATTTTAGTAATAAGTCTTTTTGCTAAGTGGACTATTCCTTTGATTATGTTTATTTTTTAATTAAATATATAATCTTTATCACAAGGTGAGATGGCTGATCCATCAGATGATAGAGATAGGGATGTTGCTCCCACCCTTTCTCCAGCATAGGGAAACCTTCTATATAAAAATTAATGCAATTATAATTTTACAAAATTTCATATTATTATGTTACTTTTGTGAAGGTTTTGGACTTGTTTTGATTGTTTTACTAATATTTTTTGTCACAATTTTATTCATAGGGAAAGGGAAAGGAAAATTTTGCACGACATCAATTACTTGTTGATATGGTGTCCATAGTATTATGTGATGATGACATCACATATAGTAATGACCTTGTTAGCCTATGTTAAAAGACCATCAAGACCATCAATCTACAAATTCATGGGCTTGTAATGGATCCACCTCCAATAGAAAAGAAAGAGGCTATAGGAAATGAATTGTGTCATAGAGCACACTGTTTGGAAGTAAGCAATAATGAGTCTTTTGCTAGGACAATAGTTCAATAAAGCTTTACATTTTATACTAATTTATGGATCATGAACTACAATATGTATGTTTTGTTATAGGATTTTTTGAGACCATACCGAGTTCTTCCACTTGACAAGGGTACTAGTGTACATTCTACAAGTATGTGATTTCAATTCTCAATCATTAGAAGGGACATTATTTTTTTCTTCATGATTATTATTGACAGTTTTATATTACTATTGTCATGTTCACTCTTCTCCTTTACTTAACCACTTGCATTCATTCTTTGATACATAAGATTGATACAATCCATTATCCATACTCTATAATTGATACTCATTCCTAATATTTTATCTTAGTTGTATTTAGAAAAATTTTATATTTTTTCTAATTATAATTGCTGAACCTTTATGATGATATAGTCTTAAATGTATATCTTCTTGACCAATTCTATTTCCATGAGCTTGTGATGATATTATTCTGATATTTGTGTTGTACATAATAATCAGTCTACAATTTTCTATTATTGCCTCTGATATGATTTCATTGTGATTGTCATAAAAACTTACAAATCCATATAAATTGGATTACGAATGTCTTTTTCATTACAACCTCCTCATTGATAATACCTTTGGTGTAATGTCTCCTTTTATTAAAAGTTGGGAAAAAGCTACATATAACTTACAAAACTCAATTGCAAGAGACTTTTTTCCTTAAAGTCTCAAATAAATCTTAAAACTAATAATCATTGTTGTAAGAAAAATAGTCTATGGTACAACTTTTAAATGATTATTCTTATGTTATAGAATTGATATGATACATGAGAGCAATGCCACTATTATCTTTGATACAACAATTAGGTATATGTAAAATGATTTTGGTCTATATATCTACACTTAGTGCAATGCAACAATGTTAAGATTACCTATGTGGGTATGTGCAGGATCATGGTGTGCCAAAAAGTGGTGATGTGAAAAAAAGAGAGTTTGAAGATGCCTAAAAGCGCTTCAAAATCAGCTCTGACTTTTTTTCACCTATCCAGGAACCAAACCTGGAAGGTAAGGCCAAGCCTTATCAGATATCTAATTTGACATCGGATATCCAATTTGATATTGGATATTCGATTTTAAATTGGATATCCGACATGTGACCGGATATCTGATAATTAGAGTAATAATATTATTCTGCTATTATTATTATTTAATATTATATAATAATAATAATTATTATAATATAATAGTATGATATATTATTTAATATTATTATTATTATTATTATGATATATTATTTAATATTAATATTTACTACATGATATTATTATTATTTAATATAATATTATTTAATATGATATATTATTTAATATTAATATTTAATATGATATTATTATTATTTAATATTATTATTATTATATTAAATAATATATCATATTAAATAATAATAATATTATTAAATAATATATCATACTATTATATTATAATAATAATATTAAATAATAATAATAATATTATTTAATATAATATTATTATTATTATAATTATTATACTATAATAATAAATTTATAATGTATTATATTATAATAATATAATATAATATTTAATATATTATAATATATAGTAATGTAATATAATATATATATAAGATATAATATAATAATAAAAAGTAATATCTTATAATATAATATAATAAAAATGTGTAATAAATTATAAATTATAATAATATGATATAATAATATTATTATTATATAATATAATATTTTATATTATAATATATTGTAAATTAATATAATATATAAAAAATATAATATAAAAATATATAAAATGTAATATAATGTAGTATATATTATATCTTATATTATATATATTATATTCATTATATGTTATTCCGGCCATATCGGATATCCGATACCTACGCATTGGATAAAATAAAATCACAAACTCGTGGGCCCTCATTTCATGTGAATTTGGGGCCAGTATTACCATTAGTGATCGGATATCAGATACAAGATCGGATATAAGATATTTAGGTATGTTTTTTTCCCCCCAACTCATTTTTAACCTAAATTTAATAGATTTTAGGATGATTTTGTTTGTTTTAATTGAATCTAGGGTTTTATTGACAAAAATGGTTAAAATTTAGATTTTTTAAAAATATATATTACATTTTGCAATTCAATAGGAATGGCTGATCAAAATGATGACATTGAGGCATGGAATAATATTCCTCATAACCCACCACCAAACGATCCAGTATCCCCACAAAATCATCCACCAAATGATCCTCTACCTCCTCAAAACCCTCCTCGAATTGAAGATTTGATAAATGAAAATCTCACCAAGTTGAGAGGTTTGCGTAGAAAATATAATAATGTACCTGCACTGGCTCCTATGTTATCCATGTTAAACACCATAGTGGATAACATTGAAACTCTTACAAACCAACAAAATTTCGCTCTTCGTTGGCATGATGAAATGCACCAGATGTTTGCTGATGGTTTGGATTATGATGAGGTCCCGGTCCTCAACATAACCAAAGATGATTTGGCTAGCCTTTTTGCTAACCTAAAAATGGGTATACCAGTTGACCCAAAAAAAACCAAACTATCAATTAAATGGTGCACAAATGATGCCATACGTGCAAATTTTTGGGATCGTTGGTGGATGCTCTTTGATATCCCTCAACATGGCAATTTAGACATACCGTTTTATTTCCTTAGAAAATTATATGCAGAATTTGTGTTGAAACTTAAAGTGAACTATTGGAGCATGAAGCCCAACATGGGCTTAGGACTAGGAGCTCCTCAGGATAGACCCTCTTCCCAACGAAAGAAACTTGGCACTTTTATCCCCCCAACTGATATCTCCCCCCCTCCTCGAGTGCAACATCCAGATATTATGGTAGAGGCTAGCACCCTGACCATTAGAGCCATTCATAGGCTAAGTAGCCTAATGATATCTTAGGCTAGGTTAGTCCTACCTCCTCGTGTTGATGATGTTGGTGCCAATTCATCATCAGCTAGCTCATCACATGTTTATGTGCCTCACACTTGCATTACATGCAAGAATATTTTCCTGGGTCCCATAGGTGATCTTCATGAGAATCATTTTGTATTAGACGAGGATACACCAGATGCATGTGCAGAGGCTATAGACCCTAATGCAAGAGAGGAGGGGAATGCAGAGGCATCGACTCCTTTAGTGTTGATATGTGTATACATTTTTTTGTTATGAAATATGCAATTTAAAGTTAATTTTTATAATAGAGTAATTTTAATTTTTAAGCCATACTGACTTTTACATGTATGTGATCTTCATTCATGTTTAGTTGATAACCGAGGAGGAGCTCAAATAGATAGATGACGCTACACTCTCAGCCATTTCATTTGGCCTTGAGACATCTATGGTACATTATGTTGTGTTCTCATTTTTTTTTTCTATTTGATATTGTAGCATATATGGTTGCTAATCTTTCTTTTATCTTGCAGATACCACCTGCCCTGGGGGGACAAAGTGCAAGGGGTGAGCCAGCATGCACTCACAAAGGAAAGGTAATTAGATGTTTTCTATTTGATTAAATATTGATGCATTCTTGTAAAATGTTTGTGGTAATCCCATTTAATTACATTCTTTATTTTATATAGGGTGTGGCTATTGGTGATGGGCCTGTACAGATTCGGTGTCCTAGATCTTTAGGGATTTCCATTGGCACAGAGAGCCCCATTGTATGTATAAGTATCATTTATTTTTTATTTTTCTTATTGATGCAGAGGAAAGTATGATTGTTGTTTTGTACAATTTCTATGATTTTTTTCGTACCAATAATGATTCATGTCTTTCATATGTTCATTACAACTTAAATAGGCTTATATGCACCTATCCAACTGACCAAGTTGGTTACAAAGGTTTATTTAATCAAACAAATACCAAATTACTACTTTCCCTCCAAAACTAATATGACTGTTTGAATTTGAAATTCAAATTTCAAACTATAGTTTTTATGCATTCCCTAACTTTCTAAACTATTCCATTGACTCAAAATTGGTCATATGGATTTATTAAATTCAACTAAGTATGAAACTATCCTAAGACTAACCCATATGGCTCTTTTGGCCATTTTACATCATGTTGCCATTAGGTCCTTACTAGGACTTTTATGACTGTTGTCTTTCAAAGTACATTTTTTATTAAATAATTCCATTATTGGTTTTAATATATCCCAATTAACAATCAATGATGTCTTTGATCCTCTATCTTCATCTGGTACCAAGGCTCTCTTAGATGATTTAATAGGTGCCCCTGCACTGAACACCCCACCTTCAAAGCAACTCTTGTCCAAGAGTTAAGGGGTACTATCTTCTTTCCTCCCATCCTTCTAGAGGGATGTTTGCAACTTTGCACCTGCAATGTATTACCCTGCACACCTACATACAAATCATTAGAAACAAAAAGCATTGTATCCTTGTTACCAATCATGGTAACCTTACTACCTGCTGATTGTGAATAGTTATGTTTTATCCTTGAAAAAGGCTGAATAACTTGTTGTCTAAGGTCATGCTGACCCTGTCTCTTATCCTCCATGGATATGTTCACTTTTTTGTTCACTCTCATCACCAAAGGACACCATACTATTCCTATCATGACTCCTTTTGTTGTCACTGTCTGCTTGTAAGCAGAATTCTAAGTTTTGTCTTGTATAATCTCATCCTTCATAACCAAAAGAGATGGCTTTAGTGGCAAATCTGTCATATCATGTTTACTCTCCCTTTGCTCCTACAAGTCCACAAAGTCTTTCTTGCCAAAAAAAAAAACTCTTTCCTCATCATGACTAGTTAAAGGATTTAGCTTAAACTTTACACCATCTTTGTGTACTATATAAACATTTGATGAGCCAAAATGAATAGTGTTCTTTGAGGCTTGCCAAGGCCTTCCAAGGATTACATGGTAGCATGTTATTAGAATGACATCACATATAACTTGATCTTTATATTCTCCTATAGAGAAATCCACTATTGCTTGCTCGTTTACAACAATATTTTGTGCATCACTGACCCAAGATGCCCTATATGGTCTATCAATAGGATACTTATTCAATCCTAGTTTATTTACCATTTCATAAGACACTAAATTATCAAAGAGCCAGAGTCTATTATCATCTTACAAATCTTACCATGGCTCATGCAATTTGTCCTAAAAAGGGATGGTCTGGTCTCCTTTTGCTGCTACATTTGTGGTCCTCTTCTCATCATCAAAGATTCTCCTTCAAGTTCAGGGTCTGTATTATCATACTTCTTCTCTTCCTCTTCTCCTTGGGTCAAGGTGACTCTCCTCTCCTCCTTCCTGAAGTCCACACCTTGCTCAGGGCACTTGTAGGATTGATTGCCTACTCCTCCACATGTGAAGCATTTACCTATGAAAACACTATTACCTCTTCCACTTCCAAATCTTACTCCCCTGAAACTTCTTCTTGTCTCAGATGTAATCTCTTTTCCTTTATCTTTGTCTTGATTTTTTAAAGTGTCAAATTGACTTCTTACACCTCTTCCTCTCATTTTTCCACCTCCTCTCTGATTTTCTTTCCTCTCATTCTTTCTTTTCAACTTCTCCTCTACCCGGATTGCCAACTGAAAACATTCTCCAAGTGTCCTTGGTACATTCAATCCTATTTCATCTTGAATATTTTACTTGAGGCCATTAATGTATCTAGCCACCTTCTCATCTTCATCTTCTAGTCCTCCCCTAATACTCAGGGTTTGGAATTGCTCAGTATAGGACATGACATCCATATCCCTTTGTTTCAAATTGTTCCTTCTTATCTTTATTTGGATTGCTAAATCAGATGGCAAGAATTGATTTCTCACCATGGTCTTCATTCTCTCCCAATTTGAAATCTTATTCAATCCCCTTTTGATGTAGAGTCTGTAGCATCTACCTTCCACAAGCCAATAAATGGTTGTCACAATCCAATTTAGGATTCTAGGACTTCTCACGAGCCCTCTTACCCACTCCGGGTATACTCAACCTCCAAGCCAAACAAGGAAATCCCACTTCAAAAGCCTCACCAACTATCACCAAAAATGGAGACAATCATGGACATACTATTCCAACCCAAAATCATCAATTTGTTTGGTTCCACCAAACTCTCAACACACTTTTGCACTTCTAGGCCTACAAACCTTGTAGCCTTCCAATTAGCTTCTTTGCACTTTTCTCCCAGTATCCCTTAATAGCATAGGGACTTCTCCATAGGTCCAAACACCCTTCTTGGCACCTACTAAGAATCCAAAAGCTTTTGGGCTGATCTTGCTCCAGCACCCTCCAAACTGCTTCTTGGTACTTAGGCCTAGTTGATCAAGTTAGGCTATGGCTTCAAGGAAGAATGGGCAAGTTGGGTTCCCAAGAACCAAAAAACTTAAGGCAATCTCCAACACACTCAATGCATCCAACTCCAACACTCAAACTGATCAGAAGTGCCTGCAACCATTAATGTCACCAATTACCTTGCAAAAACTAGTCAAGCACATGGGCTTGCTTGACCTAGGGCCGACTTGGAAAAATAGTTGCCCTTCTCTCCAAGCCTCCAACCTCTAGAATTATGTTTCCTAGTCTCCTAACTTGCATATCCCTCAGTTTTAGAGGGTACCACTAGTGGGAATGCAAGTTAGGGATCCATTTGTTGAAGGATCTAGGAAACAAGGTTTTTTAGACCACCTTCTACTAAAATGCAGATAACTTTTAAACCCCAACTCCTTTTTGATTCAAACCAAAACCAAAAGTTTCCTAACTTACCCTTGCAACTATTTCACACACTTAGCAATCATAAAAGTTTTGTACGGATATATACCAGCATAACAGTCGAGTGATTTCCAATAATTTTTTATAAAATTGAAGTTTTTATTTTTTTTCCTACAAACCACTGTACACTCTAATCTCCCCCTTTCGACTGAGATCACATATGACATATATAAAGGTCTACATGACCGTTGGAACAACCATATAGGCATTCCCAACCATAAAACAAATAAACAACCACTTTTTGCTAATACTGTTTAGACTCTAAATACCCTATTCTAAGGCCTTTTGGTTCCATGGAGTCACTTGGTTTATAACCACACCAAAATGCTCGTGGGCCTTACATGTGCCTTTATTACAAAAAGTAGAACAACTTGTAAAATATGGACCAAACCTTTATTCCAACTTCCTAATCTACTTGAATCCTCGCTTTCATGGAGTGGCAAGGTGTCCGGTAACATAGATACTTGTCCTCCCCTGCCACATAGGTTAGGTTCCCTGCACCACCTTTCCTCTCTCTAATTCTGAACACTAGTCCACCAAGTGAGTGTTGTTCCTCTTAGTCTTACTTTTGCTACTTTTACTTTCTTATCTGCCTCTATGTCTTCAAGATCAAAGTAGTTCTCAACGGCCTCTATCCACCCTAGCACTTCTTCACTATCCATTTTACCCTAGTATATTGGAAAATCAATATGGTTCTTCACACCATTACCTTGTATTGCCTTAATGATTCTCATAAATATCCTTTCTTCAGGATCATCTATTGTCTCATGCTCTTGCCTTGCATTACCAACCTCTTCTTCTTCATGGTTCTCTCCATGATTTCTTCCTCTAACCTCTTCTCCTCTAGGTTCTTGCCTTTCCTTTTCTAAGGATTCTATCTTTGCAATAGGCTCCAGCCTCTCTCTTCTCATCTATCTTTCTTCCCTCACTCTACATGTTTCAAGTTCTCTCCTCTCTCTTTTCTCTCTTGCCAACTCTTCTCTCAATTCTTCAAGTTCTCTGGCCATTTGATTTTTAGGAGGCATTTTCACAACAAGTTTTCTTCCTTCCCAAGGGCCAACTCACTGATTCTCTATCTTTTCTCACCAAGAAATATCTAGACACCACTTATGTGCCTTTCAACTCTGGGACACACAAGGAGGAATTAGACACTCCAAGGCTTCAACACAGGGACCAGCACACTAAGGATGACAAAGACTCCTATGATGATGAAACCTACAACTTATATACTTCCAAAAGAACTTGTTGATGCTCTAATACCATTTGATGTGGAGGATGGAGTATCTAACCACAAACTTGCAAATTCAAGCACAATATGGACCCAACCCCTGTATTTCAATGATGTTGCCAAATGCACACAATGCCACCAAAGACTTCAAACTTGGATTTACATTCACCAATTGTTCCCTCCACCTCTACACACCTTAGAAAACTTCAACCAACATGTTTCTAAGGTTTCCAAACCCACAAATCTTTAGTAGATACAAAAGAGACCAGTTTTGCCCTTTACTAGGCTATTCTCTTCTTTGGATCAATAGACCCTATTTTCTTGATTTTTCTCCCAAACTTTCCAAAAAACAAAGAAAATAAACTAGCTTTTTAGATACCCTTTTTTGATTTTTATAACATATCCAAAAATAAAATATCACTCCTTTGGGTTGATTGTACGGAACATGGCAGTTTGTCTCAGAATTAGGCCTAATTAGACCACTTTTACAAAGCAAGTACCCTTCAAACTTGTAATCTAACTTAATACTTTTTCATAGTCTCTATTAATGATCTAAATCAAAGGATTTTCAAGATTATACGTCTTGGTCACACTCCTAAACACCCAAACTTCAAAACCCTCCTTAAAATGGCTTAAAAACTAGGGCCTGCTTGTTCAAACCCCAAAACTCAATTCTAGAACTTCTCCTTCAGAATTCACCATGAATTTACATATCTAAGATGATATTACCACTCATTCCAATATCATAAAGCACTTACAAAATAAAGGATTCTTCAAGTTGTTCTTGAAAACCAAGCACTTTTATTCAATTTTCTAAGACAGTCCGTACAAATCTGACCCTCCAGGCCATACAATCACAATTTATAAGTTTCAAGGGATGGTTAGTAACCCCCTCAACCACCTCCAATTAGTTTCATTTTTTAACTCTTCATAAAATCTAAATTATGGAATTTCCCTGCAAAAAATACATAACCGTTACTATTCAAATTTCTAACTATTAAACTATGCTTTTAATGGGCTTATTGAATGTTTTGACTTGTCTAATCAAAAGATATGATCATGAAAACCTACATGAACCTATCAAATGACTCATCTACCATATTAAATCCTAAAATCCTATCTCATGCCCAATTACAACTTTTTTCCACATATGAGTCCAACATTATAACTTTTTATGCTTCCATGAGCCATAATTGGTGCAAGGATTGTCCAGTTGACTTCAAGAGATGCTCCATGACCTCTGTAATTCCTTGGATCTTCAATGTTCCCATGATGAGCATGGGATGCTCCTACATCACTTATCTTCATAAATAAATTCAAAACTAATTTTCATGATATTAACAACTACTATTTTGTATCTCATAGGAGACTCCTAGAGCACATGAGGTCCGAAGGGATAGTTATGTAGATTTGATGATGCAACCACTCTCTCCTCAGGCGAAGCTTACAATAGTAAGTTGTAGTTTGAATTCATGATTAAATATGTTATAAATTTAGCATTGATGAGTTATAATGTTTTAGTTTAAATTGTAGATTGATCTGAAAAATGTATTTGAACATATACAACCCACAATCAGCGAGGTTGACTAGTGCAGGAGGTCGACTAGAGAGGTATTTATTATAAAATTTTGATAGTATAAATCTTCATTACAAAAAAGATCATTATGCATTTGAGTAATTCAATGTTAGATATAAAGAATCATATAAATTTAGTAGTCTAACTTTTGGTTTTCCTTTTTTGTTTATGTAGGAGGCATCTGATCCACCTAGTGTAGTGAAGAGGCTACATTTTGATCATCCACCAGCACCCTAGGATAGTATAGTTGTTTTAGGATGCATCATGAGACATTTTGAGATGGTATATGCCACATTGTATACAAAAACATTGATATTATCCACATTCTGATAATATGATCAGCCACATTTTGTATATGTATTTATGTATTTTGATATATATTTGATTACTTTGTCTATGGATACATGATCTCTGATATATATTTGTGTAAAATTTTGTCTATGGATACATGTATTTTGATATATATTTTTTTCATTTATGTGCACAATGATATACATATTAGTTTAGTATCTAGTAATGTTCAATTTATCGTGGATCATGTGTATTGTTCATGTTTATAGAATATCATTAATTTTGATTATGTTTGTTATATTCGATTGAAATGCAATAATTTTTTAATAGCATTTTAACAACTTTTATTATCAAATTTGGATGCAATGTATAATTTGAAGTGCTCTCATAACATAAACACACTTGTTAACATCCTACACAAGGTTCAGATAACCCCAAATCTGATTTTAAACTCCACCTTCAACCTTGAAACTAACTCTTGGCTTCAAATATAATCTCAACATAGTTAACAACTCCACTCCTCAAAGACGGATTCTATTCTCAACCACCAAGTCATTCAAAGATTCATAATCTTTGATAACTAGCACTTCACTTTGTTACTATCCTCATACTACAACTTTTCAATTTCAACAAAACCTCAAAATATATCAACTTAAGAGACTTGATTGGATGGTTCATTGATAGCCCTCATGAGCTCTGAGTTATTTTAGGCCTCAACATCACCATCCTGTAGCATTCAATGGTTCATCAATAGCCCTCATGAGCTTTGAGTTATGACCCTCAGAAGATCGACCTCGAAACGCACTTAGAGCACCTTGGAGACTCCTCGGTACGGGGTGCCCACAGACGATGGATGGTCTTTGTGGCCAAAAGAAGGGTGTCACTAGGGTTCACCCACCCACCCAGATCTAATGGAACTGATATTTCGATGCCAAGATTAGAGGTTTCAAAGTTACACTGTGGTGCACCTATGAATTGAGGCACACTGCAAGTTTTGGCATCGAGCGAGATCGCTGTGCCAAGTCCAAACAGAATGTGATGTCTTGAAAATGAGATAGGTTATTTTAGGCCTAAACATCACCATCCTATAGCATTTTAAATTCCATCGATAGTCCTCATGAGCTCCAAGTTATGACCCTTGGAAGATTGACCTCAAAATGCACTTAGAGCACCTTGGAGACTCCTCGGTATGGGGTGCCCGTGAATGATTGATGGTCTCCTTGGGCAGAACAAGGGTGTCACAAGGGTTCACCTTCCCACCTAGAGCTAATGGTGCTAATGATTCGATGCCAAGATCAGTGGTTTCAAAGTTACGCTATGGTGCACCTATGAAGTAAGGCACACTACGAGTTTTGGCATCAAGTGAGATCGCTGTGCCGAATCCAAATGGAATGTGATCTCTCAAAAATGAGATAGGTTATTTTAGGCCTTAGCATCATCGCCCTATAACATTCAATAGTTCATTTATAGCCCTCATGAACTCTGAGTTATGACCCTCGAAAGATCGACATCGAAATGCACTTAGAGAACCTTGGAGACTCGGTACGGAGTGTCCACGGATGATGGATGGTCTCCGTGGCCAAAACTAGTGTTGCATGTATTGATGTGATAAAAAAGTGCATAGAATGGTTAGTGATTGTGCATACCTCATGTATGCATTACTTGATTTATTTATTTTTGATGAGATGTGGTTGGTATGTGATCGATTAACAAGCTTTCTGGTGTAGAGGATAGGGTGATGGACCCAAGTAACCACCCAAAATGAGCAAGGTTGTGGTTGTGTTCCTAGTGACCCTTTTAGGTCCTGATAGGAAAATCCCACAAATAGTAAACTGTAGGATGTTTTTAGGCTTTAATAGGTTTGTTCTAGCCTATCTAACATGTTCCAAACATCATCTTCAAGTTTCAACACCTCTGGAGGTATATTCCAAAAGTGTGCATGTAAAGCCATTAGGTGCCTTAAAGAAGCCTAGAAAACCTTGTGAAATCATTCAACTTTGTGAAGTTATTGTTGTTACTTCCTTGGCTCTGAATTAGACTCCTTGACCATGGATGATGCAAAGATAGCACAATGGAAGAAAGGATCAAGCCAACTCCTACACAACCTTCAAGGAGATAGGAGAACTAGATACCAAACTAGGGTACACACACACCATGCACAAAACAAAATAAGATGCACACAAGAATATACACAAACCAAGAAATTCCATTTTCATTCCCAAGCCTCACAATGACCTACAATTGTCAATAATGGACTACTTCAACACAACAACAATAAACACCATTTTATCAAGCTTGCACAATAGACCACTCTAAGGGCCCAATAAATAGAGTGAAGGTGTGCCAAATCCAAGTGGAGAAGCCAAAAAATCACCAAGTATTATGCCTTCACAAGGCTTCAAGATGCACATATAATTCTTTTCACAAATTCTCCCCTTATCACCCCAAGTGTAAAATAAGTTGTGGCACATGGAGACCATACTTCGTTCTTTTTCCTCTTCCCTCCAAGGGAAGAGACTCTACACTTATGGGATGGCCCAACTAGCCCCTTCACTCATAAGGCCACTACTTCCCTCCCAAGGGTGAGTGATGCCTTGAACACCCATAAAAACACACAAAGAAGAAAACAACACCAATAACAATCGACAAGGAAAAAAAAAAACCACAACAACACATAAGGGAAAATAATGACAAACAAATGTCATCCAAACTACCCATTATAGGAAAGCAACAACATTTACAATACCAATTTTGCAGTAAGAACATCAGTTACACAACATGAGAAGAGAACCAACCTTGGTCCAAGTTATGGAAAGATGGTTGATGAAGAGCTCCCTTCCAATTCTCCAAAATTCTTTAACTCCTAAGCTTGTATCCCAAAGTTGGAGAGTGGGCAATGATTTTTCCAACCATGGAGAAAACCCCTAAAAGAGATCCACACATTTCCTATAATCCTCTTGGTGAAAGTGTGAGATTTGATTGGTCACTCTTCCCAAACCCTTACAAGTTCTAAGTTTAGAAACTATAAAAATGGCTTTATAAAGGAAAGAAGTATTTGCACAAAAATGAAAGGTTGTCTAACCAAGGTCATGCTTCCAAAAGTTGATTTTCATCCATCTTTGAAAACCAACTTTAGAGAGGCCTCTCAAATCAACTAAGGGTTGTCCTATTGTTAAAATTGATGCTCATACCAAAATTGGAGAGTCATGTGAATAAATAGATGACAACTTTAAGAACTCAAGGAGAGGATTTAGGGAGTGTGTGTAGCATGTAAACAATTTCAAGGTTTCCCTATTTATGAAGGACATGAATATGGTTTTTGGGTGAGAATTTTGATAATTTTTTTCTAGTAGGAGTGAAAATTTTGGTCACTCTTTCATCTGGGTTTTATCTCCTTTTCTTTTTCTCCATCTAAATACCCTACTTTATGATTTCAAGATTGTTTATTCCTTTAAATTTTAGTATAGAATATGATATGCCTCTTTTTCGGTGCTAATCATGAGCACAATAGATTTTAGTATCCAGTAACTATTTAGGTTGGATACAAAGTAAGGTGAACATAAACTTGTAAAAGTCAATAATCCAGTAAAATCCTCATATCCTTTGCTATGCATCTCTGTCAAGATAGTCGAATTCATAAAATAGTAAAACATTGTAATTTAACAATCAAAAACTAATTTTATCATATCATGGCTAACATAATGGTTCACTTGAAAAATTGAAAATCATACATAATTTCAACCATGGAACCCCTTCTTGACCTAATATAATTTGCATCTACTATTTTATTACTGCTTCTTTCATGTCCTAGAAACCATATGCATATAGCATGTATATATATAATGGTAAACATCAACTAGCAGATCTTAGCATTTTCTCATCACCTCTATTTTATCAATTCATAACTCACCCAATAGAATAAATTAACACCTCTCTAAGGAACTCCCACCTAAACTTACATGTACATGTAAGTGACTATTGAGTATCAATGTCTAATAAAATTTTAGCATAAACATTTGGATTAAATACCTTCACAAAATTTCAAGTTTCATCAACACATGACCCATAGTTCATTTTCACAAAATAAATTCCACATAATTGACCTATAAGATGAGTATATAACACCCATCATAACATAATTTCCAATTAAAGATAGAGTCAAAGCTCAAATTGTATTCTCATAGGACCCAAAACACTACAAAAGGTTTCTAGACTTACCTTCCACAAGTACGACCCAAAACCACATGCACCCAATTCAATGCAAATATGACAACCTCCCTCAAAATGGGCATAATGAGGATTTTGTTGTTAGGAGTTACAATTTTTATTGCAAATTTGTTTGTAAATGGATTCCACAAACACCTAGGGAGCCTACTATTGTTATAAACACCTAGACCACCTAAAAAATAGGCTTATAGTTGCACCACGTGGTCTTGTATCTATTACAAAAGTAAAAATAATAAGTAAAATATACAATGGAAACCTCACACCATAAAAAATAATGAAATGCATTGATAAGACTTGTAGTAAAAGGTTTACATGTAATTTTAATCATAAAATCACTTTTTCTTTCAATGCCTCATTGCGAATGAGTATTCAAACTTATTGACACATTCCCCAAATTATTTTTTAAGAAATCAAGAATTCTAATTGTTCATCCGTTTCCTAGATTTTTCTTATTTGATTAGTTTGATAAAAATAGTTTTAATAATCATAATGTCACCTCTATGTCAAATAAGAAAACAGCCAAACTTGTAATAAGATATCCGCAAGCAATTATCTCATATAGTTATAAATGCTCTTAAAATTGTCCTTATAGACTTGTACCACATGCAAATATGATTTGCAAGAACTTGTTCAATATCTTCCTCTTATAATTCATTACAAAGAACCTACCAAAATACAAATTACAATGTGCAACTAATTTTACCTATCTTTTTCGTTATTACAAAAATCATATACAAAAAAAGTTCACATTTTACATCATAATACATCATAAATCTTATGAATTCTCCCAAACTCTTCATGATGTACCTACATTCCAATATCATAATTTTTTTAGTAACTTATTGTATTAAATAAGATAATCATCAGTTCATTGAATCATTATGAAAAAAATAACATAAGAAGTAAATATACCTAGTCGAGTGTTCCAATAGGGTCCTCTCTCTGTTTTAGGGTCTCCAACAGGGCTTCATGATCAACATTAGCAATAGTAAAAAGTTCTTTTACTTTTGGTCTTCCTTGATGCTTCAACAACTTCACATTTGTTGCTATAATAAGATGCAAATATATGAGAATTATTTTGTGCTTCTGATAGTCTTCAAATGTAGGAATTTCATTCTTTCTAAGCATGTATGTCCATAGTCATGTTCTAGCGACAACCACTGAATGAGTAGGATATGTGAATCCATCATCATCTGTGATCGATTGTGCAAGTTTTTGTTTACCTCTTACACAACGTGCTAACCAATAATCAAATTTCTTATCATTCCCCTATGGTGCAACCAATGCAAAGACATGTCCTAGCTAAAGTAGATCTAATAGATGGTTATGCTCAAGTGAACTTTCCATGTCATCATTTCTGATAGAGGGTATGATAGACAATGGAGTAAGATAATGTGGAGCCCATGTGTCCACCCACTCACTTGACTCACAGTGATCCCAATCACACTAAAAACAACTAGGACAAAAGCAAGCTAGCTATCATGTCCAAATGGTCCATGTACTAGAATCAGAGCTCCGAAATGAATGCAATTTTGATGAGTCTCTCATTGTAGCACAATTTGATCTATTAGATATGGACCCTTTCTCAACCAACCAAAAGAAGCTGTGTACCACTGAATCAAGAGTTCGCCCCCTGTGATAATGCTAAACTACACCAATCAATAATGCTACAAGCATCAAGAAGCTTTGCTGCAGAAACCTTCAGTTGCTCCTTAACTAGAGCTCTCTTCACACATGCCCCTACTCCATCATGTTCCCCTTTTCCATGGCCAAAATCAAAAAAACTTCAAATATGAGGCACCCCTCTCTCTACGTGCATCCTACACAACCAATAAAACATGCAAGCATTCTTGAATTGACCTATACAGTTATCTGACCAAATTATATGTCTATTCATAGCAATTGCATGCTCATGTAAGAAATTAAAATAATTCTCGAAACAATGTTGCACAAACTCATGAGAGTGAGATCTATCATCACTCATATAAAAATGATACTCTCTAATAATCTTTCGATTATCTTCCACACTATCAGAGGCATGCTTATATGTTATGTGAACAAAAATAGCAATTTGAATGGAGTTGTAATATTGAGATTATGTCTCATTTTGAGGTTGCAATGTGTAGTTCTCAGCAAAATCAACAACTGATACAATAGTGCCAATGGGAAAAGTATCCTTACACATTCTAAATTGTTCATCCAACCACTGATACTTGTGACTATGTCTTGCATACTTGTAGAAAAGATTTTCTTTGAAATCTGAAATAAAACAATCGACACTGATATATTTTCCAACCAATTCACATCTAGAGCTCTCACCCCCAATCTTCAATGTTTATTTCACCATTTCATATACCTTTTTTTTTCACTATTGTCTTTCCAAGATCTTGTTCGCACCCCTCATGGAAACATGTGTCAAACTTGGATAAACCACCGCATTCTGAACACTTCTCATTTAAGCAATTATTTCTATAAAAGAAACAATCATCAACTCTACAACATAAAAGTTGATCTAGCAAGTCTCTTGCCCACTAGCCCCACAATCCTCCAACATTTCTTTAGTATGCAAAGTAGAATGGATGGAGCGTAATAGTTCGTGGTGCATAGAAAACTCAACTTGATATTTGCAACAACATGTATTTTGAATTTTGAGTGGCACACAATAAAATGGCTTCAAAGATTCAAAAGCCCTTTGTGATATATGAAGACTTGGATGACTCTCTCTAAATTTTTTGAACAACATAGTTTGACTTACCTCCAAATACTATTTAGGATGTGGCGTGCGGTCTCTGATGCCAATTCTCAACTTTAACACGTCTTTAGCATTGGGTGATACCTATGAGTTAGAGTGCCGAAACTATGTGATTTCTTCCTTCACATCATCGGATATCTTCTTATCAATACGTGGAAGTCTCCCACCAAATGCCCATGTTTCATTTTGAAGAGGATCATCAATTTTCTCTCATCGATTAAGTGCTCTTCTCAAAGTAGTACAATTTAGATTCAAATCAATACAATTTTGTCTCATATATCTACCATTTCTCAAATGATGACTTACCAAAGAGGTTGTAATATCCCTTTGAGCAGCTCTGTTATCCTTCTCCCTGCTATTTTTGCCAATGCTATTGAGAGCACTGAAAAGATTCTTCACAATAATGGCATTTCTTGCCAACTTTTTATTGACACGAATCTTCAATTTGGAAAGCATAGGTCTCATCTTTTGCATCTTTAATAAGTGCATGAAAAGCTAACATTGCTCCAGCACTGTCTTGTTGTCGAAGAACATGTTATATAGTCTTGTAGCCCATAACCAAATGGTTCTTTCTGATTTTTTCCATTCCAAATTGGTAATAATCATTTCATCAATTTCAATTATCCATTTTGGTGTTCTAGAACCTTCATTTTGATTATAATTAGGAGATATGTAAGGTTCTTGTGCACTAGATTCTTGTGCATTGTCATGTTCGACATGGTCAATTATGCAATTTGAATTATGACTTGGTAGCATTTCATCCTCGAAATTTTCATTCTCTAAATTATCAATTTCGGCATTATTGTTTTCAATAGGTACATTTTCATTCTCCAACTATACATATTCATTATCTGACTCTATGATTTCACCTTCGACTAATTCATCGTCAACTTGACTAATATTTATCATACCTTGTCTTTTTCGTCGGTGTCCCATTTTGTCCCTTTCCCTATATGCCACAATGTCTTCATTGGATAACTTCCATTTGCGTTTAGCCTTTCGACAACTACTGCTCCCCATTCAGATGACAATATCGGACACCTAAGGTTGTATTTTCAATTTTTTTTGATTGGTTGGGCCCCAAAATGTGACTTTTTATAAAACCTGTGAAAAAAAAGTCAAAAAGTGATGTTGTCGGGTCTGTAGGGACAACAAATAAGTTAGAATTCGATACCAGTAAAATTGGATATCCGATTTTAAATCGGATATCTGATATGCTCCCCATGAAATTTTGGTGGGAAAAAGAGTTTGTGATAGTAATTAAATATTTGTATATATGTATTTATTAATATAAATACATATGTTTATGTATTTATTAATATAAATACATATGTTTATGTATTTATATTTGCTTTAAATAAATACATATCTGTATTTATTTTTAAATTTATATTTATATTAAGAAATATATCAATATATAATCATATATAAATATATTTATATTAAAAAATATATGAATATATATTTATATATAAATATATAAATATATAAATATATTTATATATTTGTGGGTATATATATATATATATATGCACACTTTTGACATTGTTTATAATTTTTATATGCTCTTTTTGCCTTAGTATATAGTAGTATATTATAGGATGTTTTTGTGCATCATATATATATATATATATATATAATATTATTTATATATTATGGCGCCTTTTGACCCATATTACCCATTCGAATATGTCCCTAGGGGTCCTAGGACCCCAAAGGACATATGTCGTCGTTTAATGCATCAAAGACGGTCATAGGTCACCCTGTGACCCCCTTTGACCCATATTATCAATTCAAAGATGTCCCTAGGGGTCCTAAGAATCGTAGGGACATATGTCATCATTTAATGGGTCAAAGATCACTCTATGACCCCTTTTGACCCATATTACCCATTCGAATATGTCCCTAGGGGTTCGAGGATCCCTAGAGACATATGTAATCATTTAATGGGTCAAAGAGGGTCATAGGTCACCCTATGACCCTGTTTGACCCATACGAATGATTTGAATATGTCCCTAAAAACATATGTAGTCGTTAAATGGGTCAAAGGGGATCATAGGTCACCTTATGACCCCCTTTGACCCATATGATTCATTCAAATATGTCCCTAGGGGTCCTAGGACCCATAGGGACATATGTCCTCGTTTAATGGGTCAAAGGGGGTTATACGGTGACCTATGACCCCCTTTGACCCATATGAACGATTCAAATATGTTCCTAAGGGTCCTACGACACCTAGAGACATATGTCACCATTTAATGGCTTAAAGGGGGTGATAGGGTGACCTATGACCCCCTTTGACCCATACTACCCATTCTAATATATTCTTAGGGGTCCTAGGACCCCTAGAGACATATGTCATCATTTAATAGGTCAAAGGGTGTCATAGGTCACCCTATGACTCTATTTGAGCCATATAAATGATTCGAATATGTCTCTAGGGGTCCTAGGACCCCTAGGGACATATGTCCTCATTTAATGGATCAAAAGGGGTCATAGGGTGACTTATGAATGCCTTTGACCCATATTACCCATTCAAATATGTTCCTAGGGGTCTTAGGACCTCTAGAGATATATGTCATCGTTCAATGGGTCAAAGGGGGTCATAGGTCATCCTATGACTCCCTTTGACCCATATTAACCATTTGGATATATCCCTAGGGGTCCGAGGACCCCTAGCGACATATGTCATCGTTTAATGGGTCAAAGAGGATCATACGTCACCCTATGACCCCCTTTGACCCATATGAATGATTTGAATATGTCCCTAGGGGACCTAGGACCCCTAGAGACATATGTCATCATTTAATAGGTCAAAGGGGATCATAGGTCACCCTATGACCCCCTTTCACTGATATGAACGATTCGAATATGTCACTAGGCATTCTAGGACCCCTAGCAACATATGTCATCATTTAATGGGTCAAAGCGATTCATAGGTCACCTATGACCCCCTTTGACCCATATGAACGATTCGAATATGTCCTTAGGGGTTCTAGGAACCCTAGAGATATATGTCATCATATAATGGGTCAAAGGGGGTCATAGGTCACCCTATGGACCCCTTTGACCCATATGAACGATTTTAATATGTCCCTAAGGGTCCTAGGACTCCTAAGAACATATGTCATCATTTAATGGGTCAAAATGGTTCATAGGTCACCCTATGACCCCCTTTGACCCATATTACAAATTTGAATATGTCCCTAGGGGTCTTAGGACCCCAAGGGACATATGTCATTGTTTAATGGGTTAAAGAGGGTCATAAGTCACTCTGTGACCCTCTTTGATCCATATTACAAATTTGAATATGTCCCTAGGGGTTCTAGGACCCCTAAGGACATATGTCATCATTTAATGAGTCAAAGGGGGTAATAGGTCACCCTATGACCTCCTTTGACCCATTTTACCCATTCAAATATGTCCCTAGGTGTCCAAGGACCCCTAGAGACATATGTCATCATTTAATGGGTCAAACAGGGTCATAGGTCTCCCTATCACCTCATTTTACCCATATGAATGATTTGAATATGTTCCTAAGGGTCCTAGGACCCCTAAAGACATATGCCGTTGTTAAATAGGTTAGATGGGGTCAGAGGTCATCCTATGACACCCTTTGACCCATATGACCCATTCGAATATGTCCCTAGGGGTCCTAGGAACCATAGGGACATATGTCCTCATTTAATGGGTCAAAGGGGGTCATTGGGTGACCTATGAACCCTTTTGACACATATTACCCATTCAAATATGTCCCTAGGTGTCCTAGGACTCCTAGAGACATATGTCATCGTTTAATGGGTCAAAGGGTGTCATAGGTCACCTTATGACCCCCTTTGAGCCATATGAACAATTCGAATATGTCCCTAGGGGTCGTAGGACCCCTAGGAATATATGTCATCATTTAGTGGGTCAAAGGGGGTCATAGGGTGACCTATGACTGCCTTTGACCCATATTACCCATTCAAATATGTCTCTAGGGGTCCTAGGACCCCTAGAGACATATGTCGTTGTTTAGTGGGTCAAAAGGGATCATAGGTCACCCTGTAACCCCCTTTGACGCATATTACCCATTTGAATATGTCCCTAGGGGTCGTAGGACCGCTAGAGACATATGTTGTCATTAAATGGGTCAAAGGGGGTCATAGATCACCCCATGACCCCATTTTACCCATATTACCCATTCGAATATGTCCCTAGGGGTCCTAGGACCCCAAAGGACATATCTCGTCATTTGAAGAATTAAATGGGGTCATAGCATGACCTCTGACCCCCTTTGACCAATATGAACAATTCAAATATGTCCCTAGAGGTCCTAGGACCCCTAGGGACATATGTCATCTTTTAATAGATCAAACGGGGTCATAGGCCAACCTATTACCCCCTTTGACCCATATGAATGATTCAAATATATCCCTAGGGGTCCTATGACCCCTAGGGACATATTTCATTGTTTAATTTGTCAAAAGGGGTCATAGGTCAGTTTGTGACCCCCTTTGACCCATATTACCCATTTTAATGTCCCTAGGGGTCCTAGGACCCCTAGAGACATATGTCATCGTTTAATGGGTCAAAGGGGGTTATAGGTCACCCTATGAACCCCTTTGACCGATATTAGCCATTTGAATTTGTCCCTAGAGGTTTGAGGACTCTTAAAGACATATGTCATCGTTTAATGGGACCTATGACCCCATTTGACCCATATGAACAATTTGAATATGTCCTTAGGGGTCTTAGGACCCCTATAGACATATGTCATCATTTAATGGGACAAAGAGAGTCATAGGTCACCCTATGACCCCCTTTGAACCATATGAATGATTCAAATTTGTCCCTAGGGGTTCTAGGACCCCTAGTGACATATGTCATTGTTTAATAAGTCAAAGGGGGTCATAGGTCACCCTATAACCCCCTTTGACCCATATGAATGATTCAAATATGTTCTTAGGGGTCCTAGGACTCCTACAGACATATGTCATCGTTTAATGGATCAAAGGGGGACATAGGTCACCCTATGACCCCCTTTGACCCATATTACCCATTCAAATATGTTCTTGGGGGTTCTAGGAGCCCTAGAGACATATGTCATTGTTTAATGGGTCAAAGAGGGTGATAGGTCACTCTATGACTCCCTTTGACCTATAGTACCCACTTAAAAATGTCCCTAGGGGTCGTAGGACCCCTAGGGAGATATGTCATCATTTAATGGGTCAAAGGGACCTATGACCCCCTTTGACCCATATTTCCCATTCAAATATGTTCGTAGGGGTCTGAGGACCCCTAGAGAGAAATGTCATTGTTTAATGGGTCAAAGAGGGTCATAGGTCACCCTATGACCCCCTTTATGATTTGAATATGTCTCTAGAGGTCCTAGGACTCCTAGAGACATATGTCCTCGTTTAACGGGTCAAAGAGGGTCATAGGGTGACCTATGACCGTTTTTGACCCATATGAATGATTGAAATATGTCTTTAGGGGTTCGAGAATCCCTAGCAACATATTTCATCATTTAATGGGTCAAAGGTGGTCATAGGTCACCTATGACCCCATTTGACCCATATGAATGATTCGAATATGTCCCTAGGGGTTCTAGGACCCCTAGAGACATATTTCATAATTTAATGGATCAAAGGGGGTCATAGGTCACCTATGACCCCCTTTGACCCATATGAATGATTCAAATATGTGCCTAGGGGTCCTAGGACCCCTAGAGACATATGTCATCATTTAATGGGGCAAAGGGGGTCATAGGTCACCGTATGACCCCCTTTCACCCATATGACCCATTCTAATATGTCCTTAGGGGTCTTAGGACCCCTAGGGACATATGTCATCATTTAATGGGTCAAAGAGGGTCATAGGCCACCCTATGACCCCCTTTGACCCATATTACCCATTTGAACATGTCCATAGGGGTCCTAGGACCCCTAGGGACATATGTTGTCATTTAATGGGTGGAAGGGCCTTTGACCCATATGAATGATTCTAATATGTCCCTAGGGGTCCTAGGAATCCTAGGGACATATGTCATCCTTTAATGGGTCAAAGGTGGTCATAGGTCACCCTATGGCCCCCTTTTACCCATATGAATGATTCAAATATGTCCTTAGGGGTCCTAGGACTCGTAGGGACATATGTAATCGTTTAATGGGTCAGAGCTGGTCATAGGTCACCCTGTGATCCCCTTTGACCCATATTACCCATTCGAATATGTCTTTAGGGGTTCTAAGACCCCTAAAGAGATATGTTGTCGGTTAATGGGTCAAAGAGGGTGATAGGTCACCTTATGACTCCCTTGATCCATAGTACCAATTCGAATATGTCTCTAGGGATTGTAGGACCCGTAGGGACATATGTCATCATTTAATGTGTCAAAGGGACGTATGACCCCCTCTGACCCATATTACCTATTCGAATATGTCCCTAGGGGTCCAAGGACCCCTAGAGACATATGTCATCGTTTAATGGGTCAAAGAGGGTCATAGGTCACCCTATGACCCCCTTTGAGCCATATGAACGATTTGAATATGTCCTTAGGGGTCCTAAGACCCTTAGAGACATATGTAATCATTTAATGAGTTAAAGGGGGTCATAGGTCACCTTATGACCCCCTTTGACCCATATGAATGATTCGAATATGTCCCTAGGGGTTCTAAGATCCTTAGGGACATATGTCGTTGTTTAATGGGTCAAAGGCGGTCATAAGTCACCTATGACCCCCTTTGACCCATATGAATGATTTGAATATGTCCCTAGGGGTTCTAGGACCCCTAGAGACATATGTCATTGTTTAATGGGTCATAGGGGGTCATAGGTCACCTATGACTCCCTTTGACCCATATGAACGATTCGAATATGTCCCTAGGGGTACTAGGACCCCTAGAGACATGTTGTCGTTTAATGGGTCAAAGGGGGTCATAGGTCACCCTATGACCCCCTTTAACCCATATGACCCATTCAAATATGTCCCTAGGGGTCCTATATGTCATCATTTAATGGGTCAAAGAGGGTCATAGGTCACCCTATGACCCCTTCTGACCCATATTACCCATTTGAATATGTCTGTAGGGGTCTTAGGACCCCTAGGGACATGTGTCATCATTTAATTGGTTAAAGGGGGTCATAGTGTGACCTATGACCCCCTTTGACCCATATGAACGATTCGAATATGTCCCTAGGGGTCTTAGGACCCCTAGGGACATATGTCATCCTTTAATGGGTCAAAGGGGGTCATAGGTCACCCTATGGCCCCCTTTGACCCATATGAATGATTCGAATATGTCCTTAGGCGTCCTAGGACTCTTAGGGACATATGTTGTCGTTTAATGGGTCAAAGGGGGTTATAGGTCACCCTATGACCCCCTTTGACCCATATTACCCTTTCGAATATGTCGTTAGGGGTTCTAGGACCCCTAGAGACATAAGTCGTTGTTTAATGGGTCAAAGAGGGTGATAGGTCACCCTATGTCCCCCTTTGACCCATAGTACCCATTCGAATATGTCCCTAGGGGTTGTAGGACCCCTAGGGACATATGTCATCATTTAATGGGTCAAAGTGACCTATGACCCCCTTTAACCCATATTACCTATTCGAATATGTCCCTATGGGTCCTAGGACCCCTAGAGACATATGTCATCGCTAAATGGGTCAAAGGGGGTCATAGGGTGACCCATATGACCCATTCGAATATGTTCCTAGGGGTCTTAGGACCCATAGGGTCATATGTCCTACTTTAATGGGTGAAAGGGTGTCATAGGTCACCCTATGACCCCCTTTGACCCATATGAACGATTTGAATATGTTCCTAAGGGTCCTAGGACCCCTAGGGACATGTTTTTGTTTAATGGGTTAAAGGGGGTCATAGGTCACCCTATGACCCCGTTTGACTAATATATATTAATAATATACATATTTATTAATAACATACATACATACATACATACATACATATATATATATATATATATATATATATATATATATATATATATATACATATATATATATATATATATATATATATTACATTATTATATTTGATAACAATATTACGTTATTATATATATTAATAACATATGTATATATGTATTACATTATTATATTTAATGAAAATATTACATTATTATATATATATATATATATATATATATATATATATTATGCATATTAATATAATAATATATTATACATATTATATTTAATGAAAATATTACGTTATTATATATATATATTAATAAAATACATATTAATATAATAATATATAATAAGTATTTTATATATATAAATAACGTTATTATATTTAGTAAAAATAATAATAATATAAATTATATTTATAGATTGTAAGAAGATTAACATAATATATTATTATATATTACTAGATTATATCTTATATCTTTACATTACGTTATTATATATATATATATATATATATATATATATATATATATATACATAGTAATATAAGTGAAATAATTTATAAATCATAAGTTATAACATTTAAACCTAATTTTCCCTCCAAAATGGGTTGGGATTTGAAATTTCCGACCCGGAGCATATCGGATATCCGATTTTGGATTGGATATTCGATTAGGCTTGTATTTACCAAGCCTACTCGGTCAACCCAAAAGATGTGTTTAAAGAGGGTTTTAGTGATACTCAGACTTCGGGTAGCCATCTGACAATGTTATTTTGATCGAAATTGAATGAAATGAAAAGAGTTTTTTAATATTGCTCTTTAGATTCCATCAATATAAGTTTTGTCAAATTCTAAGTTTGATAAGTATTTATTAGTTAATTATTAATGAAGATTATTGTAAAGTGCTGATTGACATACTAATTAAAAAATATCTATAACTTTCAAACGGAATAACATTTTTTAAATCTAAAAGTTGCGTCACATTCTATACTTCACCTATTTTAGGAAAAAAAAAAAAATTTGGTAAAATTTTCTATTAGTTGGGGTGGTCAGACACGAGGCCTTTTTTTTTCTGAAAAAGTTTTGGTAAAAAATTCATATTTAATTATTTTTTTGGAATAAAAATACCAAAAAATATGCATCACATCCAGGCACGAGTCTAATTTTCATATCTATAATTATATTAAAAAGATATTATGAGTTGATTTTGATTAAGGTGGTTAGACATACACCTACTTTTTATTTTCGCCATGAAATTTTCTTAGTACTGCATTAAAATTCAAACTTTTGACCAATTAATTATTTTTTTCTCCTAATAAGGCCTAGTAGTTTAGATAGTACATTCAATTTATTATAGATTATTCTCTTACGACATTTTTATATAAAGTCCATAACCACTTCAAAATTATGTGTCAAGTTGACATAAACCTGATTTGCTGATTTTTCACTGCCACTTAAGGCCATAGTTTGATACACCATGATCCTGCACATACCCATGTTGTTTTTTATATGACTGATAACAGTTATGCAAGGGTGATCTTTAATTTGAACTGTGGAACTAACGAGATTGGTAGTTGTCTCTAATATGACAATGTAAGTAAGCTACAGTCTATTTCTACTCTCACTATAATTACTATTATTCATAGTGATGCACTTTCTATTCTCCATCTATTGATGAAAACTTACAAGTGTTCTCAATGATGCTATCATTGTGTCTAATTTTGATCCTTAACATATGCAATTATATTTCAAATATTTCTTATTGTGATATGATGATTTGCCACTCTTGATATATTACTATAGGATTGGTTCCACGTATAGTGGTCTAATTCTTACCCTCGACTTGATAATATTTATCTAAAATGACTCATGGGTGGAGAGTTTCTCCTGATAGCGATGCCATTGTTATTTGTTATTTTCCATGCTCGCTAAAACTAGAGCTGGTAAATCCTTGTTTTGATACATTTTGTTATGTGTTAAATATGATTAGATTTGTACTTTCTTGTGAATTTTAGTATATTATGACATTGATTAACTTTGTGTAGGGTTAGGTACATCTTCTCATGTTGATAGAACTAATTCCAATACTATTGATAATTTACCGGCCTTTCTTGGAGTAGTGGGTGTTACTTCTATTGGATCATTGGAGGCATCATTAATGTTGATTGCTGAGAAAGATATGATTCCCTTAAAATTTCCTAAGCTTCCAAGTACTTTAAAATTATAATTATTTAGAGTGTAATTGTAGTTTACTTATTCATAACTCCTTTTTTACTAATGATGTCATGATGATTTTGTAGGAAATAGATTTCGCATTAAAGATATTTCAACCCACATTATGTAAAATGTATGTAGCTTGATATTATTGGTTGCTACATTTTTTTGTTCATCCATTTGTTGTAATATATTCAACGTACATAGCTTGAACTAATTTTTTTATCTAACAATTTTGATTTTTGTTAAAAGCTAGATTGAACAAGCCCTTAAATTATAAGATCATCTCATAAAAACTTTGGAGGAGTTCTTTGGTCAAAATATTTTGCAAAGAACCAAACATCTAAAAGAATCTTGCAAGCATCTAAAGACTATGAGGGACTAGTACATAGGGGCTCTAAAGCTCAACCTAAAGTACAAGAGTCCTTGTATTGTGCCACAGCTGGAGTGGAATGAAATAATTGAAGATTAAAAAGAGAAGGAACTAATGCATAAAGGAATTAACCAACCACCAAAAAAAAAAGAGGTATGTGGTAGTAATAATATAATTATGCACAAATTAGTGATCTCTAGTGATCTTAGATTCTAACATTTTCATTAAGGCACATAAGTCATAGGCCCTAAGCTAGGTTAATAGGCCTAAAGGACACCCTCCACCTATAACCTCTCAAAACCTTCATGAACTAGAACAAATAACCTTCAATACACCATTACCATGTCATAAATTTGCAAACTACTAACTTTTGGCCTCCTAGTCATTAAGGAGATACCCCAACCTTCAAACCCTTGTTATCATGAGGGTTTCATTGCTAAATATGATAATTGTCTTATAAAAATCAGTCTCTCATCTATTCCATCCTTACAAGAGAGTCTTCAAAATCTCATGAATGCATACCAAAATTCAAACGCACATGCACACCATAACTAGGCCTCTATCATATTTTTTTTTGAAGAATATTGATTCACTATTTTTGCTTGCAACAATAGCTGACATGTTAATTCATGGTCAACCCGTCAAAAGGAGAAATGGTTATGGTTCAAAACCATAAGATAACTACCAAGATAACCAAGAAATAATTAAAACCTTCCCTAATATCCATATAGTGAGAGTCATAGAATCAATGTATTCATCATTCTAAATTTGTGTAGTATTTACTATCCAACAGTGAGTAGTGAAGCCTTTTTCCATAACCCAAAAATGTTATGCATATTTATAATATCAGCCATAGCTCTAGATATTCATTTCCACATATAAGAAACTTAATAATCACCATAACCTTGAGGCACAGGAGGAGATAATAAGATTGCAATCAAAATACTAGTATATTAGCAATATTTCACAAAAAATCACTGATTTATTATACAAACTCTTACACCTTGTTGTTCTTCTTTCTAACTCCACATCTCCTCTCCCACCTTCTATATGAGATTAAAATAATTCTATACAAAAACATGGCCTTTTACCTCCTCTAAGAGCTCATCCAAGTTGGATGACTTTCCATCTTCAAAAACTTGTCATTTTTGCAAAAAATATGTTGACAACAACTTTTTTTTACACTTTACATGTTTAATTGATTTGTGGATTTATACAATCTAACATACTTCTAACATATTTTAAGGTTTACATATAAAGCTGCAAGACACATCAAAGGTGACACAAGCTAGGAAAGAGAAGGTTGGTCAATACCATCTTGGCTTTAGTGGATATATGAAAATTTACTCATGCCTTGTAAGTAGCAGTAAATGAAATTTCATATCAATTTTTTCATTTAAAATTAAAAATTAAAAATACATTAATTACTAATGACATTATGGAAACAATCTAGGGCATTGAATTTAATCTAGTGCCCATAGAAGAGGACAAACAAATTGGCTTCAAGCAAGGTAATAAAGCAGTGGTTGCTTGCCACCACACTGATTCTAGTGGCCAAATAGGTGTAGAAGATCCCGGTGCAGTGATTGAAACATAGGTAAATAGGAAATATCAATAATAATAGTAATTGAGAACTTCATGAGAAATAATCTATTTGATGTTAATTTTGAACAATGATAACAATGCGTAGATGACATTTCACTGCAACCTACTACTCTTAGCATACATCTTACTCGTGATGACAAAGGCACATATCTTACACATGAAAAAGATCTCTATGTTCATCATAATGATATCGCTACATATTCAATTTATATTAAAAATTAATCATGTACTTCTTAATCAAATTTAATATCTTATATTCCAATTGGTGTAACCTTTATGTGATAATCTTTTAGTATGTAGAGCGTGATGTTAGTGTTGAGCATGTTGAGGTTGTGGCTGAACAAAATGTGATAGTAGATGATGTGGCACTCTTAGGAAAAGAAAAATCCCTATTATGTTCATTATATTAATGAAATACTTATAACATGAAAAAAAATGTTTAGAATTAAACCCTTTTTTTTCTTATTGCAAGGGTGCATCAATGTTGTCCTTGACAAAAGAAGAGGAAGCATTATGTCATAAGATCAGAAACACAAGAGCCATAGGATGAAAAATATATTCATGATGTGCCTATTAGCCTTCATCTTCAAAAAAATAAAAGATAAAAGAAAAAATGAATCTTAAAAACTGTGTTTGATGATGAATGCATTGATGGATTTTTAGGAATGTTGCTTATTAATGGCTTTTTATGATGATGAATGTTGATGGATTTTCTAACTGTTGATGAATTTTATGTCATGTTATTGAATATTGTTATTGGATTATACTGATTGATGTGTTCATGAATTATTGATGAATTTTTATAGGTATTAATGAATTATATGTGGTGTTAATGAAAGTTATGTGAATATAATGATTGATATGTTCACAAATTATATATGAATGTTTATATGTATTAATAAATTGTATGTCATGTTAATGCATGTCTTGAGATTATAATGATTCAATGAAATACTTCTAAAATGAATGAATGAAATATTTACTTAGTTCTTAATGGAGAATTTAGAGAGATTATAGGGGGTACAGACCAAATGAGCTTCCACCTTCATGTGGTTGGCCTTGTCAAGTAAAGAATATGAAAGGATTCTCAAAACCAAGTGAAGCTCAAACTAAACCCATTAAAAGTATTTTAGTTACAACTTTTTTTTTATCATCTAATTATTGTCTCTCACATGCATTATTGTGATTATTGTAGATGGGGATGCTCAAAATTTGAAGTCTTGAACATGGTGCTTACTTTTAGTGGGTTAACATAGAAGGTTCTAGGTGAATACCTTAAAATGGCCTTAACATAAGTACTATGAATTACAACATGTTTTTTTCTATATAAGTTGCATTCAAATTATGATTTATTGTTGATTACCAATTGCTTCACAAGTAGAAATGGACAACATGTTGCTTTCTCTATAACTTGTATGCAAACATGGAGCTACTCTCGTAAGACAATTTGTATCGCACTTGTCCACCAAGGAGGAGAAAGTATTTGATTGTCAATATACATATATCATGAGTAGATTTATTCTTTGTGTCATTTGAGAATGATTCTATTATGTCATGGGTTTATAATTTGAAAGGTTTGGGAATAGGTGGGTATAATCAAGCATATTCAGACTTGTTCTTGCATTATATTTTTGAAATTGCAAAATTGCTTGGATTGAGATTATTACTTTGTGGCTATGTACAACAAGAGTTATGCAATCATACATTGAATTTATTAGAAATATAGATGGAGTAACTAAGAGGGGGTTTGAATCAGTTACCACAAAAATAAATCCACCGATCGCTTTAGATGTCTTATAAAATTAGTTACTACTGTCACTCGGTAACCATACAAAATGCTATAACTTGATAAATATAGTGTATGTTGTCTTATTAATGATCTTTAGAACATGCATGCATAAAAGAAATGAAATGAACACAAGAGACTCTAGATTTAACGTGGAAACCCAATATGGAAAAAACCACCAAGTAACTAGTTACCAATTTTCACTCTTCTGAATTGAGCTTTGTTAGGAGCCAACCCAATTAAAGGTTAAAAAACACACTGCTAGGTGTGACCTTGTTAGAAGATTTAATCTCCTTGCTAGGAGTGGCCTTGCTAGAGGACTTTAGAAAAATTCAACAAAACTATCACCTTGTTAGAGGATTTACAAAATGGCTGCTAAATCAACTCTATTAGGAGGTTTAGAAATCACTACTACAATGATGAGAAAGTAAAAATGACTTGACCTAAATGAGATGCAACTAAATTGCTAATATAGATCACTTTTCTACTTCACTAGATCCTCTCTTATCAAATATAGCTTTGCTACTCCTTAAAGATATCTGATCCTTCTCCAAAATTTACCCACACTTTCCTCTTCACATAATCAACTCACTTGTATGCTTGCTTAGTCATTCATCAAAATTCACAACTTGATCTTTCATATATACCTTACAAATTATCAAGTTGGCTCAACTACAAGCTACAATCACCAATAAACATTACCATTGTCGAGTATAATTGTTACATAAAATAATTAAACCTTATTTCTGAAAACAATGAAATCCTTCAATAGCTACCAAGCTTGATGAACACTGACAACTCTACAAAATTCTCCAAAGACCAAGTGAAATCAGTAAACACTGACTCTCCTTTAACCTTGCAAGCTTGGTTACCATTGACTTCTGCTACATAATCCTTCTACACCTGACTAAGCTTGGTAGAAACTGATTCCACTCAATAGACTCTAAAATTACTAAGCTAGCTGACTAAAATTGGTAGACTCTGGTAACCGACTAACATGACATTTGTGTAACATCAAAGACAACACTTAATTGGATAATTGTATCCAACAATCTCCCTCTTTAGCATTGATGGCAACACAACATGTCATAGCACAAAGAAATTTCAAAAGATAATATCCTTAGTTTCATTCTGATTCTCATCCAACCATTTGAACTCCATTTGCTAGCAGTTACTGCAAACAACTCCTTCTTACTACAAAGTTCTTCCTTTAAGAGAAATTTCCTTAAGAGATATGACAATAAACTTCTCCCTCTTTGACAACACATGCTAAAGACAACACATACCAACCAAATAGATAACAATGTACCTTGACCACTGATTCATATGCAATGCTCCCATAACTATGCTACATCAACTAATTGATCTTCTACTTGGTTCATGTTGATGCATCACTAAAACTTTATTTTATTGAGGTTCAGATGGGGGAATGACCCCTAATTTACCTCTTAGATAAAAGAATGCATCCTTAGGTAATGGCTTGGTGAATATGTCAGCAATTTGTTCTTTTGTATGGACATATTCTAATCTAATCTCCTTATCTTGTAGCAATTCTTTGACAAAGTTATACTTTATTGCAACGTGCTTGGTTTTAGAATGCATTACTAGATTCTTGTATATGTTAATTTCACTTGTATTGTCACAAAACATAACAATAGGTTCTTTGATCTCAACCTTCATACCTTCCAATAATTGCTTGAACCAAACAATATTAGAATAGTTTACTGCTATTGCAACATGCTCTGCTTCTACTGTAGATTGGGATGTACAATTTTTCTTTTTACTTGTCTAAGATACCAACCTCTTTCAAAGAAAGAATGCTTCACCACTTGTACTTTTTTTATCATCAATGTTTCCTACCCAATTAGCATCAGTAAAAACTTTCAAGTCCAAATTACCTCCAGATTTATACCATAATCCATAATCTTTAGTACATTTCAAGTATCTCAAAATCCTCTTGATTGCCATCATGTGATTTTCTCTAGGCTTTGCTGAAAGTTTTCCCACTATACAAACTACAAGAACAATATTAGGCCTTGTATGAACAACATACTACAATTTTTCAATCATTAATCTATATAAGTTTTGATCTACCTCTTTTGATTCATCATCCTTGGTAAGCTTTAGTTCGAAACACATAAGAGTTCCAACTTGTTTACAATCTTCCATACATAACTTCTTGAGTATCTCCTTGATGTATTTAGATTGAGTAATGTAGATACCATTTTTGCTGTGCTGAATCTAAAGTCCAACAAAGAATTTAATCTCACCAAACATTGACATCTCAAATTCCTTGTTCATTTGCTCTAAAAATTCTTTGCATAGATCATCATTCCCTATGAACAAAGTATCATCTACAAATATTTCTACCAAGACAATCTTGTTATCTGGTCCTTCCTTGATATACAAGCTACTATTATCATTAGTTCTCTAAAAATGAATCTGAATAAGATATTTATGCAATCTTTCACACCATGCTCTAGGGGCTTGTTTTAGACCATACAATGCTTTATGTAATTTTTAGACCATGTCCTTCTTGTCTGGATCAACAAAACCTTTACGTTGTTCAATGTAAAAATACCATTAAGAAATGTAGATTTGACATCCATCTAATATACCTTAAATCCTTTGTGTGCAACATATGCAAGTAAGGTCCTAACTTCATCCAATCTTGCAACAAGAGCAAAAGTCTCTCCATAGTCTATTCCTTCTTCTTGAGAGCAACCTTTACATACTAGTCTAGCTTTGTTCCTTGATACTTTATCATCTTCATTTAACTTATTTTTGAATACCCACTTGGTTCCAATCACATTTTTATCTTTAGGCTTGGGTACAAGAGTCCATGTATTATTCTTCTCTATTTGTTCTATCTCTTAATTCATAGCCTCAATCCAATTTTCATTCCCCAATGTATCTTTGATATTTCTAGGTTCAAAATCAGCAAGTAAACAAGTACCTTTTAACTTACTTCTTGGCATAGTACCCTTTGATTTATCTACAATAATCTAATCTAGTGCATGATGCCTCCTAACATACTTTTCCAATATAGAATCCTTTCCTTTTGAATGAATTGAATTGTTATCCTCTTCAACTTCAGCTTCAAGTTTTGGCTATTCTGGCTTAGTAGACATTAGCTCAATAGACATTCGCTCAGTATCATTAGAATGTGACTTAGGTTCCTGCAACTCGGTGATTGAAGACTCGAGAGTAGAAGTTTCCTAATTGACAAATGTATCTGGCACTGTATTAGCTTCAATGTAAACAAATCTCTTGTAATCTTCTAATTCCTTCTTGCTTTCTTCTTCAGTCCTTTCTACAAACTCATCCACTTTCACATGTGCACTTTCTATGATTTTGTGACAAGACAAATTCAAACATCTATATGCCTTACTTTTGCAAGAATATCCCAAAAATATGCCTTAATCACCCTTCACATCAAATTGTCCTTTTCTAAATTCTTCCAAAATATAAAATTTTCTTCCAAATACTTTTAGGTAACTTACATTGGGTTTATAGCCATACCATAACTCATAGGGAGTTTTGAATGAGTCTTTCTTCAACTGTACTTAGTTCAAGGTATGAACTATAGTGCTGATAGCTTCTTTCCAGTATTTGATAGCAATGTTCTTTTCAATCATTAGAGTTCTTGCACAATCCATAATAGGTCTATTCCTCCTTTCAGCTATTCCATTTTGCTCAATACTATCGAGTGTTGATACCTATCTTTTGATTCCTCTTTTATTACAAAAGTTAATGAATTCATGGGAAATGAATTCACCACCTTTTTCTAACCTTAAACATTTCAATCTTTTCCCTATCTCCTTCTTTACTCTAGTCAAATACCTTTTTGAATTTCTCAAATGCTTCTAGTTTCTCTCTCAAATACATAACAATCATCATTCTTGAGTAATCATCAACAAAGAGAATAAATAACTTTTCTCCAATATAGCTTTCAATTCTAATAGGTGCACACAAATCAGCATGCACAATTTTTAAAATTTCTTTAGACTGATAGTTTTTACTTTTAAAACTAGTCTTTCCCATCTTGACAATTTTACAATTCTTACATAGACCAACATCGGGTTTCTTTATACTAGGAATGCCTCTTACTTTCCTGAATTTTCTTATTTTCACTAGATTATCAAAATTTACATGACATAACCTTCTATGCCATAACTAAATTTCTTCAACTTGAGCAATAAAACATGAACATCCACCAAGTTCAAGATAGAACGAGTTACCTTTTGTCTAAATGCCTAATCCAATCAACTTTCCTTTGTCATCAAGTAGTCTCTCCTTTCCATGCATGAATTCCACCTTGAATCCAATATTGATTAGTTTTGCCACAATTAAGGGATTGTGTTTCAGTCCATCAACCCAATAGGCATTATCACATACAAGCTCTTTGGTTAGTGAGATTCTTCCTCTTCCTTTTATACAACAAGGTTCATTATTGCCAAACCTCACACTACCACCATCATAGTCTTCAAAATGTTCAAACTTAGTTTCATCACCAGTCATATGATGAGAGCAACCACTATCTATGATCCATGTATCATTTTTTCTCACATGAGAGATAAGTGCCATCTTATCTTCCTCATCATTATCAAATTCATCTTTTATAGCAATATAAACAATTCCATCTTCACTATTATGAGAATCCTTAGAATCCTTAGCTAAGAAACATGTTTTCTTACCCTTTTCCTTGAATGATTTGAAGTCTTTGAAATCCTTTTTGCCATTGCACTTATGAACTTTCTTTTCATCCTTTCTTTTCTTGTTTGGGAACCTAGTTGCAATATGACCAATTTCTTCACATGAAAAATAGATTAAAGAAACTTTACCTTTGTACTTTCCTTTGCCTCTATAATATTTCCTTGCAAGTAGGCCTTCAACCACTTCAAGATCACTGTCAGGACTTTCTTCTGATTCATTTTCTAACTAGGATTCCTTTATCTTCTTGACTTTTTCCTTGAGAGAAAGTTTAGCTTCAAATGCTAATTCAATGTTCTTGAAAGCTAGCACATAATTATCAAAGTTGTCTAGCTCAAATGCAATCAATCTTCCTACTATAGCTTCTAAATTTATCTTATGATTTTCTTCGCATCTTCTTTCTAGAATTGCAAAAACTCTTATTGCATAAATGGGAAGTAATATTCTAAGAACTTTACTTACAACTATTTCTTCTTTGATATCTCCTCTAGAAGCTTTTATTGCACTAACACTTGCTTTGACTCTTTCAACATATTTAGTAATGTTCAAATGTTCTCTCATTTTCATCTAATCAAATTGTCCTCTTAGGCTTTTTACTTTGCCTCTTCCCACATTGTCATCTCCTCCACAGATATCTTTCAGCTTTTTCCACATAGGAAAGGAAGTTGTGCAATCCTTGATATTATCAAATTCTTCATAGCTTAGAGCAGATGCAAGATCTATCATCATGGTAGTATGAGTCTTTTTCTCAACAATGTCATTGACAGATAATGTTCCAGAAGGTGTTGAGTATTCTTGGTCAGGGTATTTCAATCCTGAATCTCCAATGGAAGCTAGATGAAGTCTCATCGGTCCCTACCATACTAAAAAGTTATCCCTATTAGGCCTTGGAATCTCTCTCTTGTCAAACATCTAATCTTTAGCTTAGATCCTTGAAATCTTCCTAGAAGCAATGAAAACTCTAATACCAATTTTTTGAAATATAGATGGAGTAACTAAGAGGTGGGGGGTGAATTAGTTACCACAAAAATAAATCCATTGATCCCTTAGATACTACTGTCACTCAGTGACTATACAAAATGCTATAACGTGGTAAATATAGTGTATGTTATCTTAGTACTGATTTTTAGAACATGCATGCATAAAAGAAATGAAATGAACACAAGAGACACCAAATTTAATGTGGAAATCCAATATAGGAAAAACCACCAAGTAACTAGTTACCAATTTTCACTCTTCTAAAGTGAGCTCTATTAGGAGACAACCTAGTTAAAGGTTACAAAACACACTATTAGCTGTGACCTTGTTAGAGGATTTAATCACCCTACTAGGAGTGGACTTGTTAGAGGACTTTAGAACAATTCAATAGAACTATCACCTTGTTAGAGGATTTACAAAATGGCTGCTAAACCAACTATGTTAGGATATTTAGAAATCACTACTACAATGATGAGAAAGTAACAATGACTTGACTTGAATGAGATGCATCTGAATTACTGATACAGATCACTGTTCTACTTCACTAGATCCTCTCTAATCAAATATAGCTTTACTATTCCTCAGGGATATCTGATCCTTCTCCAAAATTTTCTCACACTTTCCTCTTCACATAATCAACACACTTGCATGCTTTCTCATTCATCCATTAGAATTCATAATTTGATCATTCATATATACCTTACAAATTATCAAGTCAGCTCAATTACAAGCTACAATCACCAATAAACATTACCACTATCAGCTACAATTGTTACATAATACAATTAAACTTTATTTCCAAAAATAGTGAAATCCTTCAATAGCCAACCAAGCTCGATGAAGATTGACAACTCTACAAAGTCCTTAGGAGACCAAGTGAACTTGATAAACACTAACTCTCCTTTGCTAATCTTGCAAGTTCAGTTATCATTGACTTATACCATAGAATCCTTCAATGCCTAACTAAGCTTGATAGAAACTAATTCCACTTGGTAGATTATGAAATTACTAAGCTGACCAACTGAACTCGGTAGACTCTAGCAACTAACTAAAATGACATTTGTGTAACATCAAAGACAACACTAAATTGGATAATTATATCCAATAGAAGTTATATATGGGAGTTTGGACTGTACATGTTAAGAAGTAAGCCACATTCTATTTTATCCTTTTTTTTTCAATATTTTATTTGATGCTTGTTTTTTATTATATAAAATATGTCTACATACTACATGTATTTAGTTTTTTGTATGATTTTTCCTCGTGTAAAATCTACAATAATCACTCTCACTTGGATGATAGGATAATTGTATGGTGAGAGAGAATTTAAAAATAATGATAATCTAGTAAAGAATGAATTAATGAATATGGTATTAGCTAGTTAAATTTTAGTATTACAAAAAAAAATGTAACTATCTTTCATTTAATCAATCTTTAAGTTATGTTTGTTATCAAGTTAATGAACTTCATAAATGGAGATTTGATTTTTATTTTGAATGACATATTTTTAAAATCACGTTTTAAAAAGAAAAATCATTTGTATTTTTTATGTTCAATATCTTGGAAAGTGTTTATCAGTTCTTAATTATCAACACTCACAATTCTCTATCATCAAATTGGGTTTGTAAGACATTTATTTTAAGAGACTTTTGGACTTTATTATTAAAAACTACCTACTTTAAAATATATATTGTTCTCTTCTTTTAGATAGACATGTTATCCTATTTACATCTCCATTCTCTTTAGCCTCAAAAATATTAGTATGTCTTGCATCATTTCTACATGTTTGTCTTCCCTAGATATTGCCTAGTGCAATGGAGTGCTCCCAAGTTTGTTTGATAATTTAGGTAATTTTGGTAGATAGACATGTTATCCTATTTACATCTCCATTCTCTTTATCCTTAAAAATATCAATATGTCTTGCATCATTTCTACATGTTCGTCTTCCCTAGATATTTCCTAGTGCAATGGAGTGCTCCCAAGTTTGTTTGATAATTTAGCTAATTTTGGTAGGTCTTGTAGAAACTAAGCTACTACATTTGCAATGAACAAAATTACCATAAAACATGAAGGAGATCAAAGTTGAATTTTATATTAAGAGCGTTAGAATGCACAAGCATGGTAACATTGCTGAAATATATGAAACTAAATTTATATTGATACTACTCCTAGCTTTGTCCTTGTCATGGGTGGATATGGATCTCCATCTCAATAATCACCTAGTAGATGGGGAGCTATGAAATTTCTAGTGAGCTATTCAACTTCAGATACTTCATTAGATTTCTCTTTGGATGCTTCAATTTGACTTACATAAGTGCTTCAGATGGTGTACACTTCATAGTCTTGTAAACTTGTCAATTCATTCATGAACATACTTATAAACATGGTGACCTTTCACTCCACATTTCACACACATCAATTCATTTCTTGATGGCTCAAATCATATTATTCTACACCAACTTCCTTTTTTAACCCTTATGGGTCACACTAAAATTCTTTCATGGAGATTATACCAACACATTGTTTTCCATTATAGTCATTTCCTTGTGCCAATGGCCTCCTTGACATCATCATGATTTGCATGAGTCAAACACAAGAAAATTTTTGTATGCTCTCTTTTTTATTATTATAGTTTCAACATACAAGCCATATGCCTAGTCTAAATCTCCCTCAAGTAGGCTAAGCTATTATCATATATCAAAAAAATCTTGTGCTTTTCATATCTTTAATGGTTTTAAATATGTAAAAGATATAAAAAATAATATTGTAATCAATATCTTTAGAGGAATTTAAAGTTTTTAATCTAGAAGTGGATAGCATCCATAGATTGTCAACACCTTATCTAGGTAACCTGAGAATATCAAATCAAATTGCAAGTTTAGATTGCCATAATGTTAAGAACTAGAGGATACTGTATAGGGCTTCTTTGGTTGTAAATGAATCTTCAACTCTCTAATTACTATATGTAACCTTCAATAGAAGATTCATGAAAACTAAAGTAATCAGATCCAAAAGATTATTGATGGCTACAAGTGATAGAAGTAAAGATGGAAGCATGTTCCAAACTAAAGACCACTGATGCAAATCAAAGGGTAAGATTTTTCTTTTTTTCTAAACTTTGACTAGCATCAATATTTTGATGCATCCTATCATCAATGGTATGAGCAACCCATCAAATCATCTCTATAAGTCATTGATATTTCAATGCATCCTATTCTCAAGAGTATGAAAGACCTATCAAATCATCTCTACTAGTCATCAATATTTTGATACATCCTATTGTCAATAGTGTGCAATACTAATTGAATCATCTCTCGTAGTTGTTGATATTTTGATGTTACAAACTAGTTGTTTGATGCCACTATGTGCCAATGATGATAATAATTTTCAACAAATATTAGAGTCGATACATGGACAACCATCTTATGCATCAAAATTATGACTCTAGTTTAGCAACAATCATTTTCAATGTTAGTGAGTCACAATTTCAATGTTCATGCATCAAAAAATAGAGCTCCAAATTTACTAGTGTTGGAATGTAAAAGTAACATAACTTGATTGAACACAAATATCAAAGAATAAGGTTGGCTCTATCTATGTCATGTGGCTTTGAATGGCTCGATCTTTGAATTTATTTTTATGGGAAGCATATAACAAGGTAGAATTGTGAGGATGAAGGAATGAGATAGATCATTTGAAGTATCTTGTTCTACTTTGATACAAGATATACAATTTAATATATATCACCTCAGGCTTTGCAACCTGCAACCTTGAGTTCTCAACTTAGTTCAAGATGACAATTTCAAAGAAAAGATCATTAGTTACACAAGGTCCTGAATTTGAAAGGAGGGCACTAAGTGGAGATGGATACCTCTTATAAATATATTATATGTTTTAAATTTATGATAAATTCATTTTCTTAATATTATATATATATTTTAATCAATAAACAGCCAATCCCTTAATTAATTTTATTAAATCAATAATTTAGATACAATAGCTTTATTTCATTCAAATGTGCATTGGTAGGAAAGAACAGAGAAGAAAACCTCTAGTACTTCCTGGGAAAAACATCCTTTATTATTACAATTAAAAGGGGCATACCCTAGTCCAATAAACAAATTACAACAATACAAGGGCATACCCCTGAGGAATGTATAAGATCTGATTACAAAAATAAATCACTGATTCCATAATCCATAGGAGCCAATGTCAAAGCCAAATAAAACTATCATATAACTACCTTAATCACTCATTCATCCTATTAAGCTTAAAACACCAACAATGTTAGAACACATTTTTAACGAAATCTTGAAAAGGATACCTAAATGTAGGTCCCAAGCAAATCTATTTCTTCTCTTTATTAATACAGAATCCATCTTATAAAATAAAAATAGTAACAAAAAATATCCCATGCAAATTCATTAAATGAAATGTGGAGGCCAATGATAAATTTCCACATCTACTCTAAAAATTAAATCATACAGCATGAAACTAAGCCAATTAATCACTAAATCCCATATTAAAAGACCACAAATTTAGCCAGAGACATCAAGGAAACTAAAAGAAATGCAAAATCCTCAATCCATACATAGAACAAACCCTACTAATTTCATGATCATAAATGAGCATATGCCTTCATCAAATGGTAAAAATAGCAAGATACCTCAAAATAGCCTAGCTTAACAATCTAATCACCATTGAATCAACAACATTAATGAACCCGAGGCTACAACATATAAAGATCCATTCCCCTGAAAAATACTAAATCTAAAGGACTACCAAAGAAAATTACATACACAACATTGATAAAAAATTAAAGAAACCCTATGAGACAAGTTTCCCATGTTCGATCTCTGAATCCTGAAATACCTTTGATGATAGTGTAACACTAAAATATAGTAATGATACAATTCAAAATCCATATACTCTATAGCTCCAAGAAACAGAGAATTCAATAGAAGGCCATACTATCAAAAGCCAATTTGTAAATCTAAAGTTAAGAAAATGTCCTTTAGTGAGGAATAATTCTTAATCTACATAAAGCTTCATAAAAGGAAATGATGAAAGGAGACCAAACATTCATTTTTTGAAAGCACCAACAATTTGCATGCCACAGTTACCAAATATCCTTTAATAACAAAATTATATCAAATAGAACTAAATTACCAAACAAAATCCAATCATAGGGTTATCCTGCAATAACTCTGTAGAACTTCTCAAAAATTGAAACCCACATACCCTCTATGAGCTCCATTCATATTAACTGACAATTGGTAAAGCTCAGAATATACAAACAGTAACACTAAGACAAATAACCATACAAAAAATGTATAAAATATAAACGACATTTAATATTATATATTTGAGTTTGATAATACAATAGGATGAAGAACTACCAACCAAATATCAAAACCCTCTTTTCATGGTCCAGATAGATACATATACTAAACTATTACTAATAGACATAACTATATATGGAAAGCCTAGAAGATCTGAGACCATGAGATAATAGACCCTTGCAGAAATAAACCTGCAAAAATAAACCTAGGAAATAAGGAATATCATAAGGTTCAATCATTTAATTTTTTTGATATTCCTGAGATGTTTAAAATAACATTAAATTGGGAAGTGACCATTGAGCGGGCAAGTATTTAAAATTAAAATATTTGGTTGGGGGCACAATATGTAACATTTCTGGTGACTCATAGGGGATGCTAGCCTGCTATGCATAAGACCTATGGCCTAAAGCATCTAATGGGCTACAGAGTCAAAAGATGTAGATCTTGCATACACTATGAAACCCTAACCCTACCTCTGAGAGGAAAAACCTAAAACCCTTGTCTCTGAAATTGGAACCAGAGACAAAACCTTCTTTTTGCAACCACAAAACTTTGAGAAAACTGGCTATCTCATAGAGAGATAGCTGTGCTCATGTAATTCTTGGAAAATAGGAGAGCTGAAAAAAAGAAACTACTCTACTTATATACATGAAACCTTCAACCTTCATTAGAAGCATGGTTTGAGATAAATCCCATTGACTAGGATGGGCAAAATTTCACCACTAGGCCTACTTAACTGAAAAGCATTGGCCTATTTGCAACTGATAATCAGATAGCGACCACTCCACAATGCATCAAACTTTGAGTGTCTTCCTAGTTTTGCCCTATCTGCATCCCATTTCAAAACCAAATCTCCCTCTCAAAAGATTCTGAACCTAGGCTTCCTGTCAAAACTCTTTTTTACCTACTGCTGGTGTGTCTCTAGGGTCTACATGGCTTTACTTCTCTTCTCTTCTAGCTCCATCAGCTCTGCCATCCTTACTGTCATGGCATCATCTTCAATCAACTCCAGTTGATGAGCTAGCTCTAGGGATGGGAACTCCAATGAAATTGGAAGCCTTGCTTCTCTGCCATAGACTAACACAAATGGTGAATTCCCTATTGACCTTTTAGTCATTATTCTGTTAGCCCACAATGCAGTCTTTAGTTTTTTATGCCAACACCTCTGGTTATCTTCTATTGTCCTTTTCATGATCTTGGTCATGTTCTTGTTGGAGGACTCAGCCAAACCATTACCCTGAGGATAGTAATTTGAGGATGTACTCAACTAGATATTATGATCAATTGCCCATGCACAAATCTAATCTCCAACAAAAGACTTTGCATTATTTGAAATAATGGTTGAAGGGGCACCAAACCCGGTCATAGTTCCATCAAGGAACTCAACAACTAAAGATTCAGTGGCCTCCTTCAATGCAACTGCTTCTATCCATTTGGTGAAGTAATCTATATCAGCTAAAATCCATTTGTGACCTGAATTAGAAGGAGGATTGATAGGGCCTATGAAATCCAATCCCCATTGAGCAAAAGGTTGGTCCACCTGAGTAGGATGAAGGGGAAGAGCCGCAAGCTTCTATTTACCAGAGAAGAAAGCACATTTCTCACACTTCCTCACATACCTATGACAATCATGAAATAAGGATGGTCAATAATAACTAGCCCTCATGATCTTCATTACCGTTGTCCTTACTGAGAAATGACCAAGATCGAGAGCATCATGAAGTTCTTTGATCATTCTTTTAGCCTGGTCTGTATCAAGGCATCTTAATAGGGCTCCATTAAAATATTTTCTAAAGAGGACAGTGTCAACTATGACATAAGGAATTGATTATAATCTATACTATCTCCTTTTAGTTCTATCTAATCCTTGAGGGTATCCATTGCCTAATAAGAAATTCATCATATCATCCATCCAACTCCTTGGGTCGCTATTTCTTACTTCTTGTTGCTCTGTCAGTATCATAGTAGCTTCCTTATCAAGTTCTAGAGATGATAACATCTTTTTACACAACCCCTCCCTCTTATTATCTTGGTGATCTAAATGTCAATATCATATTCCATCACTTTTGTAATCCAGCCAGCTCTTTTCTCACTAATATCTTTGCTCAAAAGGAAATCTTTCACACTAGCATGGGGTACTAACAAATGAATCTTATTATGATATAGGAGGTGTCTAAATTTATTTAAAGCTCTGATGACTCCAAGGGTTTGCTTCTCTACATAGTTGTATTTATCTTCATATTCTTTAAGCCCTTCACTAAAGAAAGCTATGGGTTGCTTGTCAAATATATCATTTCTTTGAGTCAAGACAACAGAAATGCTTGACTCGCCACCTAGGGTATAAAGGATGAAATCTTTCTCAAAATTTGGATTCATGAGAGTAGGGGCTGAGGCTATGGCTATCTTGATCTCTTCAAAACTTTCCTTCCCTTCCTTGGTACATGCAAAGACCATACCTTTCTTGAGCATAGCTATAAGAGGTTTTACCATGGTAGCAAGATTAGGGATAAATCTTCTCACAAAATTTATCCTACCTAAGAAACTTTGCAGCCCTTTCTTGTGTTAAGGAAGAGGAAGGGCAAGTATTTCTTTTCCTCTCTTTGGATCAATGGTTAAGCCATCCTTGGATACAATATGTCCTAATAATTTTCTTTGGTTAGTAGCAAAGACACACTTTCTTGGGTTAAGGGAAACCCGAAACTCTCTGCACCTTAAGAATACCTATCTTAGATGATCAAAATGATCTTCTACATCCTTTGAATACATAGTGATATCATCAAGGTAAACGAAGACAAACTTGTCAATCAATCCTTTGAAGGCCATCTCCATTGCCTTCTAAAATGTAGTACCTGCATTGGTTAGCCCAAATGGTATCTTACAATAAGAATAGGTACCCCATTTAGTGGTAAATGCAGTCTTGTATCTATCAGACTCTTTAACCAACACTTGATTGTAGCCAGAAAATCCATCAAGAAATGAAAATCTCTTTGAACCACTAACCTTGGAGAAAATCTGCTCCATAGAAAGGAGAGGATGGTGATATTTAATGGAAGCTTGGTTAAGGTCCCTAAAGCCCACACACAATCTAATTTCTCAATTCTTCTTGCTAATAGGGACAAGGTTTGCTACCCATGATGATTGTTTGATGGGAAAAACTGCATTGGCCTCAATCAACTTGGATAGCTCCTTTCTCATTAAGGGTTCAATTTTAGGATTCACTGGTCTCTATTTTTGTCTTACTGGTTTGAAATTATCAACTAAATCTATAGTATGCTGAAATAACATTGGGTCAAATCCCTTTAAGTCATCATATGTCCAAGCAAATACATCATTAAATTCTTGACATAGATGAATAAAATTTTCTTGTTCAATTTCAAAACATACCTTCCCCATGTTTAAGGATTTTCCATTAGCAACCATGATTGGAATATGATCATCTTCATCAGTAGCTAGGTTCATGTCTCTGCCTCTTGCTTGGTCATCAGGATTAAAAACACTCTCTAGAGTAATGAGACCCTTAGGAAATTTTTTAGAATTGAGATGAATGATCTGATCACCATACTAATCGTGTAGTCTCAACTGGTTCCTGCCTAAAAATTTTGCTTCATTTTGCAAGAAGCTGACAATTTTCTCATTAGATTCAAACACTTGCCAATGGATATTGTTATTAGGGATAGCAGGCCTTACTACCACTTTGATTTGTTGCTTCTTCTCCTCCTCAAGATTCCCTGGCATATCATAAGATGCACCTATTGCTGCAAGTCTATCATCATATCTATTTTCCTTTCTAGGGATGCTTTGAATATTAAATTCATTGAAACCTTCAAGAAAATCCTATACCCTATTTTTATAAGACTTGAGCAAACCATTCTTGGTAGTATTTTGATTTTTCACTTGATTAACCACCAACTCACTGTCTCCATACACCCTTAAGGCTTGGATTCCTCTTTTTTGAGCAAGTAGGAGACGTTGAATCAAGGATTCATACTCGGCTACATTATTAGTGCAACTGAATTGGAGCCTAAAGGAGAAGTAGTACCTTACTTGCATAGGAGAAATTAACATCACACCAGCCCCTGATCTATTTTTATTCCTTGATCCATCTAACTACATACTCCATATCCCACTCATCTCTTCTTTAGTACCCACAAGATTGGGAACTAAAGCATCTTTCTCCAATATACAATATGTACTGAGACCTGTCTCAAGGGTTTCTGAAATAGGGTCAAATTGATACATATTAGCCCACTCATCCAAGAAAAAATTAGGTATCTCTACTAGGGAAGTGGTGGGACCATTCACTATGTCATTCTCATCCCTCTCTAGGATAGGGCAATTCACGTTGATGGAATTAGGGGTGTAAGATTCAGTATGATGGAGGGCTTGAGGCTCTGCTCTAATTGAAGCATTGGCTTCATATCTCATTTTAAAAGACATATATGACCAATCAAAAGATATGAAACCACCTATTTGGGTAGTGAAGTCTCTTGACAGATAGTATGACACAAAATTTCACATACCCCTCACTAGACCTACTTCCTTTAGGATACCATTATAACCTTTGGAAAGTCATTAGATTTATTAGTAATGAAATTAGGAGGAAATTCAAAGTTAACCTTGGCCATGCTCATCTTCTCAGAGTTAAGTGTGTAGAATATCATGGCATTGAGATCATCAAAGACCACACTCAGCTGAATGTAGGCATCGAACATGGTGAGCTAATTAGTTATCCAATCCTTGCCCTCATCTACTATAATCTTCCTCCATTGAAGTAAGAAATGGATACTTGCTTCCATGTGAGGCCATTCCTAATAAAAGGCTAAACTATCCCTGACTATTAGAGATTGATGATGGTATACAGTTTCTAGATTTGTCACATCTAGAGATAGACCCATATACTTCTTAAGAAGGGGGATCCAGATTTTCTCATCAATACTGTGTACTACCTTTTCAAGCCCTTTACACCATATTGCGCCAAAAATATCGTAGCATAGTTTGACTATGTCCCCATGCCCAATCTTAACATGCACTAAAAAACTGATGAATGAGCCTATAATGCTATTGTTAGTTCTCCAAGTAGCCTTCTAGTCAAACACACCCTCACCTATGGCCCTGCTAAAAGAAAATGTGTTAATATCATCAACTAGCTTTTTGTAGGCAATTCCATCTGTCTGGCATAACATTACCCAAGAAGGCCATGGTTTGGTTCTCAATCATGTGATAGAAATGAATATTGGACACCATTGAAATTGAAAGAAAATGAGACAAAATTTTGGAAGTAAAAACTAAATGGATACAACTATCTTCAATAAACCCATGAAGAGTCTAGAATTAATCTGCCAGCTATTTCCATCATGCCCTGACCCCAGAATGAGATAGAAGTAAAGAGGTTTTTTGTAGGCAATTCCATCTCTTTGGCATAACATTACCCAAGAAGGCCATGGTTTGGTTCTCAATCATGTGATAAACATGAATATTGGACACCATTGAAATTGAAAGAAAATGACACAAACTTTTGGAAGTAAAAACTAAATGGATACAACTATCTTTAGTAAACCCATGAAGTGTATAGAATTAATCTACTAGCTATTTCCAATCATGCCCTGACCCTAGAATGAGATAGAAGTAAAGAGCAATAAATTTCATCATATGAGAATAATCCTATAACAATCATGAAAAATAATGATGACACATTAAGAACTTGGAAAAGCATAAGAAGAGCACATAAAAATGATAGATAAAAAAGGTAATGTCAATAACACAAACTTTGGATATAATTATAGACATATAGAAGGAGTAAACCCAGGAAAACCGAAAAATAAAAGAGAGATAGTCAAAACATCTATCGTAAAATATACAAATATATGCATTCAAGAGCCTGTGACAAGGACACGAAAAAAGATTAAGGCAACACTATGAATCAAAGGTAAAAACAAAGAATAAAAAAAGGAAATGAAATAATAACATTTGATATCCTAATTGATCTAAATGAATATGTAAATCATAAAACATCTTGGACAATCCCTCTAATAACCAATAAAGCTAACTTACCTATGATCAAGAATAAGCCTAATATATAGGAGCAATATAAAATATAACCAAAAGGAACTACCGATAATTATAAATTAAAATCAATTCTCCATCAGCTCCTCTATTGGTTAACCAATCAGCTTTTTTATTTCCTTCTTGAAATATATGGAAAACTTAAGAATATTCAATACTATCAAGGAACATAAGGACTTATTTTAATTTAGAGTTTAAGACCCAATTAGGCGTCCCATGCTTCCTTACTGTATTAAGAATAATCTGAGAATCACCTTCAATGATGACCTTAGATAATCCTAGGCTAATACAAAGTTGTAATCCTTTATCTAGTGTTTCCAATTCTGCCAAATTATTAGAAGTAGGAGGGATGGGCAAGGCTAGCTTTTCAACCCACTTTCTAGAGCCATCATTAATTATGCCATCGAAATTGACTTTAAACCATCCACATGGAGGTAGAACCCATTTGCATCTAGCCCTAGCCTCCTTACTTTTCTTCAAATAAATAAGGCGCTGATTGATGAGGTTGGGCCAGTTCTTTTTCATGAGACCATCCCAAATGGAGAAGGATCCCTCTTCTTCAGTTGTCCTTAGTTGATTTCCTAAGATGAGGGTTCAAAACCTCCACAATGGATGCTTCTATTTTTAGGAGTAAGGCTTCCTTACTCATTTTTGAATCTCAAAAGATGTGATGATTTCTTTCCTTCCATAACTCCCACACAATAATTGAGGGATAATTATTCCAAATCTTATTATAAACCTCATGATCCATGTTAGTAGGCCATGATGAGAGGAAAACATGAAAAGAGTTTAATATAGGAGTAGATCACATAAGCCAAGACCTAAGCCACTCCCAACAAACTTGTGCAAATGGAATATTATAAAATAGGTGATCCACATCTTCATTATTATGCTAGCATAATATGCACCAAGATGGGCCTATGATGCCAAATCTAGCTAGTCTATCGGCAGTAAAGATTCTATTTTGAAGGGCAAGCCATAGAAAGAATCCAACCTTAGGAAGACAAGTAGCATCCCAACAAAGTTTGAGAGGCATCTTAACTAGCTTCCAACTTTGAGAATGGCGTAAAGCCTTACAACCATGTTTCACACTGTATTTACCATCCTTAGAGCTAGCCCAAATAAGATAATCAAACCTATCAGATTGTTTGATACACCTTTCTAACACAATCTTCTCTTAAGCCTTAACTGAGTCAGGATGTAATCGTAACCCATCAACTGAATGCCACCTCCATTGCTGGAACCTATTAGAGCATATCTTAATCTTATAATCCTTGATCTTTATAAGGATGTTAGCTTGTTTTTAAGATTAGTGTGGAAAGAGGAGGAAGGAATCCAAGGATAACCATCCTAGGAGTCCTCCCAAAATAAGGCTTTGTCCCCCAATCCAACATCCCTAGTCAAGAACTTCAATATTAATTTTTGACATTTAGACATAAAGCTCCAACACTCTAACCCCTTCGCCAAAATTTTCATCCTAAATAGTGACAACGGGTCTATCAGGTCATGATATTTGTTATATAAAACCTTGGCCCATTTTTGGTCACTTTTCCTGTATAAACACCAAATAAGTTTTGCACCTAACACTTAATTTTGCCACTATAGGTCCTTAATCCCTAAAACCCCATAGTCCTTAGGTTTGCATAGATTATCCCATTTAATGAGGGCTAATTTCTTATCATCTTCACTATCTTTCCATAGAAAGTTTCTAGGTTTAGTCTCAAATTTTTAAATCATACAATTAGAGAGGGGGAGACAAGACAGAAGAAAGATAGGAATGGAAAATAAGACCAAGCTGATTTTAGTAGTTTTATCAGCCTTAGTGAGTCACTTATCTTTCCAACTACCTATCCTCTTATCCATTTTCTCAAGTGTGTCCATCCATACTTTACTTGATCACGATCACTTTTCCAAAGAAATACCTAAATACTTGCACGAAAATTTCCCCTTATTGTAACCCATCATCAAAAAAATCCAATTTTCCAAGTCTGAATTAGTATTCATAAAGTATATTTCAGATTTTTATTTATTCACCTTCTGTCCTGATGCATCCATGTAGGACTATATAATATCCTTAAAACCCAAAGCCTTAGGAACTATACTCTTTCCTGGCAAGATTGTATCATTTGCATATTGTTGGTGAGTGATGCTAGGTAGATTTCTAGTTATAATGATATCAGAAATCTTTTTTTTTTGATGTGCTTCTAAAACCACTCTACCAAATGCTTCCACCATAATGATGAAGAGGAATGGTGATAATTGATCTCCTTGTCTAATACCTCTGGAAATTTTGAAGAAACCTTCAGGCATGCCATTAATAGGAATAGAGATCTTAGGAGTGGAAATAAATTTGAAGATGGGATTGATCCATTAATGGGAGAATCCAAAGGCCTCAAGAACCTTGCAAAGGAACTGCCAATCAACCATATCATAAGCCTTTTTGTATATCTAGTTTCATAAACATACATGCTTCTTTATTTTTGGATGCGAAGTAGATAGTTTCTTGGATAGTAAGAATGCCATCCAAAATAGATCTTCCCAAGACAAAAACAGTCTACTTTTCGGAGATCAACTTTGGTAAAATTTCCCTAAGCCTATTTGCCAAATTTTTTAAAAAGATTTTATATATTGCATTACACAAGGCAATAGGATTAAAGTCTCCAGATATTCTGGCCCATTCTTCTTAGGAATCAGAGTGAAAAAGAAATTAATTAATTTTGACTAACAAGGCTCCTCCATTCCTGGATGCTTCAATTTCTTTCCATAAATCTTCCCCTAAAATATCCCAACACTTTTGAAAGAAAAAAGCATGAAAACCATCAGGCCCAAGAGGTTTCTTAGGATTCATATTAAAGACTATTGATCGTACTTCATCCAAAGTGATCAGTTTATTTAAATTTTTGTTGTCCTCAGATGAGATTAATTTAGGAATAAATTTAAGCACTTTGGATTGAACCTCCCTATTTGATCCTTCATAATTATTTAATAATCCCTGAAAATGTGATATTAACATATCCATAATTTCTTGAGGATTCTTTGTATGAGTACCCAAATGATTAGTGATACTAGTGATTTTCTTTTGAGATCTATTGTAGATGGTTGAGTTATGATTTTTTTTTTGTGTTTCGGTCTCCCTCATCCAACCATTTGTCATGAGACTTTTGTCTCCAAAATATTTCCTCTTTGGAGAGGATATCTTTCTATTTCGTGAGAAGTTCTTTTTCTAATAAGTAACTTTCATTATTCATGCCATGCCTAATAATTTTTTGATTAAGAGTCTTTAGTTTGCCTTCAATTTCCATCTTTTATTTGAAGATATTGTTAAAGTGCTCTCTATTCCAACTTAGGATATTTTCTTTTAATAATTTTAATTTAGAAATAATAATGAACATATTGGAACCTCCAAATCTAGCTTGTGTCCACCAAGCTCTAATATTCTCGATAAAATTAAGATCTTGAAACCACATCTTTTCACATTTAAATGGATTTCTGATTGGTTTAGAAGGTTCAAAAAACTTAGCACAAATAGGAAAATGATCTGATCTTGCATATGGCATAATGGAGGACTGAAAGTTCTTGTTACAATCAGCAAGATTTCTTAAAATGAAAAACCTATCTAGTTTCTCTGCAATATAAGCATAATTCTTTCTTCTATTATTCCATGTGAAAGTGCCATTATTCAATGGAATATCTATCATATTATGTTTATCAATCCATGGTTCAAAATCTAAAGAAGATTGAGAAAGATGTTGCATCCCTCCTACCTTTTCATCTAAGCTTAAAATGGTATTTAAATTTCCACCTATCACAATTGGACTGTCATAATTAAGAAAAATAGAACTTAATTCATCCCATACAACTTTCATCCCTGTATGACTAATAGGACCAAAAATATTGATTAAAATGAATTTCATGTTTGATTTCAGACTCTACACACTAGCACACATCCAATTGTTACTACATTCTAAGCAATAAATATCTACTTTGTTAGAATTCAAAATTATACCTAAATTGCTTGATGCACCTGTAGCTTCCAAAAAGACTGATTCCCACACTCCTAACATCTTATTAAGTTTTAAATCTTCTAACTAATTCAATTTTGTCTCTTGAATTAAAATTATTTCTAAATTAAAAATTTTAAGATATTGTTTAATTAACCTTTTTTTTGCGAGGGGCATTTAAACCCCTAGCATTCCATGTGATGATCGACATGATGCACTGGGAAGACACTTCCCCTTCCCAAAATTAAGTAAGTCATCAATTTTTTGCTGCTCTCTGTAATGTCCATTAGCCTCTCTTAATTCCTTGAAGGATTTTCTACCTCTTTTTTCCCTTTGATCTGCCATATTTTGGAGAGCTCAATCCTTCTTGATTCATATATATCCCAAGATCCTATTGATAATTAACCAGACTATGCATTAAGGAAGTCTTGATATCCCCTATTTTGTTTGTCTCTTCATTTTCGAATTCACTAAAGATCTGACTCCCTATTCAACCCTTGTTCACATCTATAAAATTCAGCTCTGCCGTGTTACAAACATCGGTGCTATTAATTTCCTAATTTACTTCTGATATGTTAACATATTTCTCAGATTGTCTCAATATATTATCCTCCATCTCAATCTTTAGTAGATCCCTTTTGAGATCTTCGTCTATATAATCTTTACCTCCTAGCTTGATGTTTCTTTGAATTAAATTCTCCTTCTGAGAGGTTGTACTATTATTTATATTATCAAAGCTAAAAACCTAAATTAGCTCTTTAATTAGCTGATCTAAGTCCTTGTCTTCTATATTTAAAGTTTCCTTGTCTAGAGGGATATCAAAATCTTTTTCAAAGAAATTTTGGACATCTTTAATAATAGAATCTTCTATCCACCCTTATTAATCATCTAACTAATTAACCTTTGGAGTAAATGGTGAGGTTATGTAGTCAACCAACGTCTGCTAGAATTTGGAAGAAAAATTGATTCCTTTTTAGTTGGGAGTAGATGTCTCAACCTCAATATCTTGTGTTTGCTGCTGAAAAACTTGCCTTTCCATATTTGGTGAGTTATTATCCTCACCTCCATCTTTTGGTGAAACAAAAAGTAAGGAGTTTTCTACTTCAACTATATCATCTTTCTCTGAACCTCCTATTGCCCTAATTTGAGTTTTTACTGATTATATATAGACAATTTTAATTTTTAATATATGATTTCATCATTCTATCTTTTATATCTAAAATTTCTATCATAAATATATGTACATCTATATACATTTTTAGTTTAAATAAATATGGTTTATTTCTAACATCATATTCTCTTTGTATATGCGCATGCACACACACAAATGCACACACACATGCACATGCACGCACACACATGCACACACAAACTTGCACGCCCACACACACACACACACACACACACACACACACACATGATGCCACCATGATACTAGGATGATATGTGTGTGTGTTTGTGTGTGTGAATTATTAATGATAAGATTGCCACAATCTCCAAACAATAGAGAGGTAGTAGTTCTAAACAATAATTTTAGATATTTAGTGTGTTTATATGTTTGACCAAGTAGCTCATGATAGTCCAATGATGTACTCTATTGTGAAGTCATGAAAACCCTTATCAAGGTAGTTTGAGGTCATACCTAATGATCAAATAATGAACTAAGATAGTACCCCATTTAGAAATGTTTTCTCCCCTTTTCCTGCTCCTAACCACTAGAGAAACATTTCAATGATAATAACAAGTTAGTCCATTTAAATCAAACATTAGAATGTATTACTGATATATTTGAACAATGACTAACTACCATTATCAATAAAAAACTAAACATGATAGCAGTTAACCGATTCTAATATACAAGATTTTAACAACCTCTTTTAACATGAAATAAATGGTTGACTATAATTTCCTTTTTCACTTGATCATGACAATGATAATTTAAACTAATGCTTAAAACAACTATAAAATTATTTTAGTTAGGTCAAAATTTTGGGATGTACAAACATAATATGAGAGATATGAGGCACCAACTTTCCAATAAGTCTATTAATGGCTAGAAGCTATAGAAATGTAGAAATGAAAAACAAGGCAACTCCCACCCTAGATTTCAAACTACAATTAATGGGAAAGTTGTCAAAATAATATCCAAAATAAATATTTGCAAAGGAGGCACCAACTTTCCAACATATTTGTTAATGGGTAGAGGTGAGAATGATATAGAAAAGAAAATAGAAAAAATTAAAATAGAGATAAAACTATGATACATTCAAACAATAAAGAATTTATGTTTATTTCAAACTTGATACACAAAAAAATTGATGTCATGTAAAACAAACAAAGAGCTATTGCTCACTTATTGCACACCACTCCTTTCCTCATTTATTTATTTATTGAAAGAGAAAAATTGTATGCAAGTTCTTTTTTCATTTTTTATTTATTTAAAAAGTCATATTTTCTTTGCACATAGGAAAAAAAGAAGAAGAAGAAAGAGAATAGAGAGCTAGATAAGAAAGAAAAACACATGATTGACAGACTTGAAAGACGTGTACTATGAAAGGAAGAAAGAATATATATGCATCATACATGCCATAATTGGAATTAGTTTATAATGCTCCCCCTTAATAAGGACTATCTAAGGACTATCCACTGTAGTTTCTAAAAGTTATCTCTTTGGTACATAAAGCTTACATTTCCCTTAGGTTTGCAAATTATTCTTTTGATATGCAATGTTCTAAGTCTAGATTTATCCATTTTTATTTAGCTCTCTCATGAAATATATGTTTTATTAATGTGCTTATTTGTATATGAAAAATTAGATTTTTTTTTTTTTGTTGTAGTTAGTTTCAAGTGACCTACATATCCAATGCATTATGATGTCATCAATAATACAAAGTATTGTTTGACAAACTAATTGATTAATTAATTCATCTTATTATATCAATAATATTATCATTAAAAATTATAGTTATATTTGAATGAGTATAATATAAATATGCTATAATTATTATTGTATAATTATATGTATTCTAATAAATTAAATTGAGTCAAGAGTGGTGATCTTTGATGAAGGGAACATATAGTACATTTTACAAAATATTAGAGCATTTTTTTGTGGTAAAATGAAGAAGTACTAGCGAAAAGTAATAATTTTCAGATTAACAAATAGTAAAATGTGAGTGAGTAATAAAATACAAAAGTTATAGGTAAAAATATGTTATTGCTAATGGGTGCTTGGTCTATTGTTGAAGTTGAATTGCATAGAATGAGACCACAAGAAATTAAGTTTAAGATTGTATCTTAGGATGCCATATATGAACATACCACTTGAAAGAGAATAGAGTGCTTGCTCCTCCTTAATCACAACTCTCCACTATAGTTTCTGAAAGTTGTCTCTTTGGTACATAAAGCTTGCATTTCCCTATGGTTTGCAAATTATTCTTTTGATATGCAATGTTCGAAGTCTAGATTTATCCATTGCTATTTAGCTCTCTAATGAAATATATGTTTTATTAATATGTTTATTTGTTTTTATGAAAAAATGGATTTTTTGATGTTGTAGTTAGTTTCAAGTGATTTAAATATCTAGTTCATAATGATTTCATCAATAATACAAAGTATTATTTGACAAATTAATTGATTAATTAATTAATGTTATTATATTAATAATATTATCACTAAAAATTATAATTATATTAGAATATGTATAATATTTATGTTAAATTAATTATACTATAATTATATTTATTCTAATTAATTAAATTTAGTCAAGAGTGGTGATCTTTGATTAAGGGAATGTATGGTATGTTTTAGAAAATATAAAGTATATTTTTTTGCAGTATAAGAAAAATTACTAGCGAAAAAAATAAAATAGAAATCTAATAAAAAATAGATATATTCTTACAAAAATTAAAATTAAATAAAGAACTATGAAAATATTGGAAAAGTAGTTTAATTATTTTTAAAAGACGTACTTTTGAGATTAACAGATAGTAAAAAATGAGTGAGAAATAAAATACAAATGTTATAGGTAAAATTATATTATTGTTAATGGCTCCTTGGTCTATTGTTGAAGTTGAATTGGATAGAATGAGCCCACTAGAAATTAGGCTTATGATTGTATCTTAGGATGCCACATATGTAAGAAAGAAAAATACATGATTGATTTACTTGACAGACACATGTACTATGAAAGGAAGAAAAACTATATATGCATAATACATGCTACAATTGGAATTGGTTGCTAATGCTCCCCCTTACTCACGACTATTCACTATAGTTTCTATAAGTTGTCTCTTTGGTACATAAGGCATGCATTTTGCTCTAGTTTGCAAATTATTCTTTTGATATGCAGTGTTCTACATCTAGATTTATCCATTGTTATTTAGCTCATTGATGAAATATATGTTTTATTAATGTGCTTATTTGTTCTATGAAAAATTGATTTTCTGTTGTTGTTGTAGTTACTTTCAAGTGACTTAAATATCCAATTCATAATGATGTCATCAATAATACAAAGTATTATTTAACAAATTAATTGATTAAATAATTAATATCTATATATTATTAATATTATCATTTAAAATTATAAAATTATACTAGAATAAGTATAATATTTATGTTATATTAATTATAGTATAACTATATGTATTCTAATAAATTAAATTGAGTCAAGAGTGGTGATCTTTGATGAAGCAAATGTGAAGTTGAATTGCATAGAATGAGCCCACTAGAAATAAAGGTTAAAATTGTATCTTAGGATTCCAAATATGAACATACCACTTGATTAGAGAGATCAAATATCCATAATCTATTAAAATTAGAGTGATTAGCTTCTAGATTATATCATATTAAGATCTTTACCATCAACATTTGGAATTACAATCCATCATCACGATGGAAGAGAGACTAAAGATGTAAAACAAAATTTATGATGGATCCCTTGCTTTCTTTCATTCTGATGATGGATCACAAATGAATGGGAATACTGATGGTAAAAACCTTAACATAATCTAATCAAAAAACTAATCAGTGTAATAATACTTCATATTTCGGAAGAAAACTATAGATATTACAATATTTGTTTCAAAAGTTAAAATAAAATAATAATAAAAATCACTATTGGAAAATTTCAATTATTTGTAAGGAAGAAAAGGTGCATGGAATCACTTCCAACACTACTCTTTGAGAGGATGATTATGCAAATTTAACTAACTATTGCAGAGATCTCAAGAAATGCATAATAACATAATCAAAATAATAATGAACAAATAACACAATGATTACCATGGGGAAACCCTTATAGGAGAAAAGTGCCACAATTCAAAACCTACAAAATGTATTCTCAAATCAAGAAGATTACAATACACTTGTAATGCAAGTTCTTATAGGAGCGCATCACCACAACTCAAACTTGGACTCGGACTTAGAGAGACTCCTTCTAGCACCCAGTCTTGCAAATAGAACTCAATAGTTCAAAAACCTTCCCAAGCTATCCTTTTATAGCATTTTCTAACTTCAAAATAATTTGTGCTCTTACAAAACCATGGGCAAAATAACCATGCCACATGTTACCAGCTTGTCATTTGCAACTCCAAGAATAACATTTTCGTCCATAATTTTGTCCTCTAGTTTATAACCCCATTAAATTCATATAATGAGTTGTTTATACTCCAAAAATAGTCATCCTATATTATACTATGGAAAAGACACATTTTTAACAACTCATACACCATTTTCCAACATATAAGCATGTGGAGAACTACCACAAACAAATTCTAGAATTTTCTAGAAAAAGCTTGCAAGGTTGAGACACAATTCTCAACATTCTCCCACTTGTCAAACACCTTGCAAGAGTCAAGAGATCCAAAGTGTCATCCACTTAATTACCAAGGGTTGAGAGGCCCATATACTCCAAACACCATCTAAATTTATCTGTGCTCATAGGCTTAGTTAATGCATTAGCAACATTTGCCAAAGTCTCCACCTTCTCTAGCTTCACGTAACCATCCTTGAAAATATCTGTAACAAAATGATATTGTACATCAATGTTCTTGGTCCTAGCATGAAATGTCAAGTTCTTTGCTAGGTAGATTACACTTTAACTATCACTATAATTTGTCACTGCACCCTGTTTAAACTCTATATCTGAACATGGTATCTTAAGCTAGATAGCTTCCTTGTGGGCATGAGTAGCTATCATATACTCTACCTCTATAGTGGACAAAGAGACCATAGCTTGTCTCTTTCTAATACAAATAATTGTTCCACTAAATAATGTAAACACGTATGCATAGGTGGATCTTCTATTAACATTGCTAGCCTAGTCTAAATCCACATAGCCTTGAATATCCAAGGAATACTCATTTCCTATTACATGGAAAAATATAGAGTACTCTAAGGTACCCTACAAGTATCTAAAAACTCTTTTTACTAAATCCCAATGTGCTCTTCCTAGATTAGACAAGTAATGGGAAAGTACTCCCACTACTTGGGAATTGTCTATTCTTGTACAAACCATAGCATACATCAAACTTCCAATAGCACTTTGATATGGTACTTGACTTATCTCTTCCATCTCCAATGTGGATGAAGGACATTGTGAGCTAGAAAGCTTTGTTCCCTTAGTAATAGGAACACTCAATTGTCTAGAATCCTACATATTGAATCTTCTTAGAATATTACCAACATACTTACATTGGCCAAGCCAAAGCTTTTTTATTTTCTTGTCTCTTATAATCTCCATTCCTAGAATATACCTTGCTACATCAAGATCTTTCATTTCAAACTTTGTTGAGAGCTGAGATTTTAATTCTACAATCAAACCTTTTCCTTTTCCAATCAACAACATGTCATCAACATATAGGGAAATAACAAGGAAATAATCACCATCTGACTTGTAGTATATATAGTGATCAGATTTTGATTGAACAAATACCAAACTCATTACATATGTATCAACCTTCTTGTACCACATCCTAGGACATTGTTTTAAACCATACAAGGATTTCTTCAATTTATAGACCAAATGACTTTTACCTTTTACCACAAAGTGCTCTGGTTGTGTCATGTAAATTTCTTCCTCCAAATCTCCATGAAGAAAAGTTGTCTTTACATCCATCTGCTCAACTTCTAGATCATAAGTTACTACAATATAAAGTAAAAATTGAATGGATGTCATTTTTGGTATAGGGGAAACAATTTCACCATAATCAATTCCTGCAACTTGGGAGTAACCTTTTGCAACCAATCATTCTTTATACTTCTCAATGCTTCCATCTAAACCTGTCTTCCTTTTGAACACCCATTTACAACCAATAGGTGTCCATCCTTTAGGCAATGGTACAAGGTCCCATGTGTCATTACTCATAAGAGCTGCCATCTCTTCTTTCATGGCTATTTTCTAGGACTCCAAATCATTCATACCAAGAGCCTCTTCTATAGATTTAATTCATCAATATTATCATTCAAAGAAAATATACACCTCCAATCATTAGGAGAATATCCATACCTTTCTGGTGCTTTTCTCTATCTACTAGATCTTTGAACAAGTGTTGGTTTAGGTTTATGTTCATGATCAGGTTCTCCCTCTTCCTCAAATGATTTAGAACTCGTAGATCTCTCTTTAAAATCTTGTCTTTATAAGGGCCTCAATTCAACTTTCTCAGGTGTAGTAGGAAGTTGAATCACATCTATCTTCTCTTCCATCTATTCTGACTATACTGTAATAGAAGAAGCCTTAGTTTCTCTAAAAATAACACTTATGGAATAAAATACCTTCTATGCAATAGGATTCCAAATCTCATATCCTTTCACACTATAACTATGTCCGATAAAGATACATTTGATAGCTTTGTTTTCCAATTTTTTTCGCTTCTCCTTTGGCACATGAGCATATACCTCACAACCAAAAACTCTTAGATGTCTAAGTGAAGGCTTATGGCCCAACCATGCTTCCATTAGTGTCTTATCAACAAGAGTTGATGTAGGAGACCTATTTATCAAGTAGTAGGTTGTGGCAATAGCTTCAGCCTAGAACTTTTGTTTTAGTCCAGCTCCACTCAGCATACTCCTAGCCTTCTCCATCAAGGTCCTAAGCATTCTTTGTATATCTCCATTCTACTATGAAGAATACAATGTTTTCTTCTCTATTTTAATACCATAATCTCTACAAAATGTGTCAAAATCATTGGAGAAAAATTTACAGCCATTATTAGTTCTCAAACACTTTATGTTCTTTCTAGTCTACAACTCAACCATTTCTTTAAATTCTTTGAAATGTCTAACAACTTTAGTTTTACTCCCAAGAAAATAAACCCATGTTCTTCTATTGAAATTATCAATGAAAAAAACATAATGACATGATCTACCAATAGAAGGAACACCAACTAGAACAAATACATCCAAATGGATTAGATCCAAAATACATGAGGACTTATGAGAAATTGAGTAAAACTGAACCTAGTTTTGTTTACCATGGAAACAATGCTCACAAAAATCAAACTCAAGATTGTAGTCATTCAACCCATCAAAAAGGTTTTTATTTTTTAAGGTTCATAGACCCTTCTCACCTATGTGGCTGAGCCTCTAGTGCCATAACATAGTCTTCTTTGTATGTAACTTTGATTTAGTAGATAGAGCACCCTTGGGTACCCAAAAACCATGACTATTTGTTCAAAGAGAAACTCTCTTCTTCTCCAACAAAGTAGTCCTTTTCACAATCTTATTAGAAGTACTATTCCACTCAACTTTGCATACATTAAGCTTGTACAATGTACCCAATCTACTTTCTCTTGCTATTATCATAGCACCTCTCACCATTTTCACACCTACTTTAGAAAATTATACATGTACACTTGCATCTATTAGTTTGTAACAAATAAAAAATTCCCTGCTAGTCCTAGGATATGCAAGACACCATCAAATCTTCTAGTTCTACCATCAAATTTTTTTGCATGAATACTTCCATGACCAAAAATATCAAGAACTGAGTTATCACCCAAATACACCTTACCACCATCAAACTTTTTGTACTTACTAAAACAATTTCTATTAGGAGTGATGTGAAAAGATGTACCTAAGTCTATCAACCATGCATTGTCACTTGCATGAGTGGCCAAGGCTATGATGAAAGCATCTTCATCTTCCTTCTTGGGCTCAAAATTGGAATCTTACTTCTTCTTCTTTTTCTTCTTCTCCTCTTTGTAGTCCTTTCAAAAGTGTCTAGGTTTGCCACAATTCTATTAGATCACCTTGAATTTACCAGGAGATTTTGATCTCCCCTTATTCTTGGACTTAGAATGGCCATGATACTTTTTGTTCTTGTATCTATCTTTGGGTTTTCTTCAAACACTAAGCCTTTTTGGCATTCAGAGAGACTTACCTTCTCACCTCCTCAAAAAGTAGAGAACCAACCATCATCTTCAAGACAACTAAAGTGCTCCCTATGGCCATGAAAAATATGTCTCATGAGTTTGGCAAAAAACATAGTATGATTTGACACCTTTCTTCTTCATCCATCCATACCCTAACTAAGGTCAACTAAGTCACTAGCATATTAAAACTTTCAGGATGCTCATAAATTCATCCACCTTCTTCCATTCTCAAGGAATATAACTTCTTCCTCAAGAAAATCATTTTCACAAGTGATTTTGGTTGATAGATATCACTTAGCTTCTTCCAAAGGTTCTTTGTAGTAGGTTCTTCATGGACATTAATTAGAATTGAGTCTAAAAGACACAATCTAATGAGACCTTTAGCATTTATGTCTATCACATCATACTATGTGGCTAAAGTCAGATCTGTAGGCCTCAACTTATTCTCATCAATCACATCCTGTAGAATCTAATCAATCAATAGATCTTCCATCTTTAGCTTCCACTTCTCAAAGTTTGTCTTAGATAATTTCTCCACATCAATCCTCCTTGATATGCTTTCCATCTTTGCAATCCTGCAACACCGAAATGAATACCTCTACACAAGCTCCCACTCAAAACTTGATTAGCTCAAACAACCCTATACCCATAAATAGAACCAAAACTAGCCAGGCTATGATACCACTTGTAAGGAAACAAAGGTGCATGAAATAACTTCCTACACTAATCTTTGAGAGAACACTTATGCAAATTCAACTAACTATTGTAGAGATCTCAAGAAATGCATAATAATATAATCAAAATAACAATGAACACATACCACAATGATTACCATAGGGAAACCATTCTAGTAGAAAATCCCCACTCTCCAAAACCTACACAATATATTCTCAAATCAAGAATATTACAATACACTTGCAATGTACATTCTTACAGGAGCTCATCACCACAACTCAAACTCAAACTTAGACTTGGAGAGACTCCTTCTAGCACCTAGTCTTGTAAATAGAACTAGATGATTCAAACAGCTCCCTAAGCCCTCCTTTTATAGTGTTTTTAAACTTGGAAACCATTTGTTGTCTTAAAAAACCATTGGCCCAAACCATGGGCAAAACAACCATGCCAGATGTTACCCACTTGTCATTTGTAACTCCAAGGATAGCATTTTCGTCCATAATTTTGTCCTCCAATTTAGACCCCCATAAAAGTCATATAATGAGTTGTTTAAACTCTAGGAATAGTCCTCCTATATTGTACTAGGGATGAGACACATTCTTAACAATTCATACACCTTTTTCCAACTCATAAACATGTGGAAAAATACCACAAACAAATTCTAGAATTTTCTAGAAAAAGCTTGCAAGGTTGAGACACAATTCTCAACATTATTAACTCACATTTTTGACTTAAAACACTAATTAGTGATCCCATTGTTATCTAGAACATTTTTTAGTTTTTCATTGGGAAGTTGCAAATGTAATATCTTTTTCTTCTTCTTCTACAACGGTAATATGGCTATGTGCATTGTTCATTGGTGAAGTGAGTTTTGTGAGAACAAGATCCATATCAAGTGATTCTGCCTAATTAGGGTGAGCACATGTGATTTCAATGCTTGCAATAGTGAAGGTTTCTTCGATATAAAATATGTCCCACCCATCCTCTTTAAATTTAGAGTCCATGGCTTCTTCAAAATGGTTGTTCTCTATCATTTGCCTTACATACCCTAGAATATGAAACTGACTTGAACCCCATGCTTGATCAACATGCCTCTATCATTTTATTATCTCCAACACAACAATCTCAAAGCTATAAAAATTGTGTTTATAAGAGAGCTTGTTATTTGAGAAATACTTTGGAGCTTAATATTCTTTGGTGCCTATTAGTTTATTGGTAGACCTGTGTGTCCCATCATAATCCATGTGCCTAGAAAACCCAAAATCAACAAGCTTTGCTCCATCATCCTTAACATCTACCATGATATTCTGAGGCTTGGTACCAACATGAATGATTTTATTCCTATGTAAGAATTCAATTTCCTAGGCTATACCCATTATCATTCTTAAGCTCTGCTTCCAACTATAAGCAATGACTCTACAATTTTCTCTAAAATAATCATATAGAGAACACCCATCTATATACATGTAGGCTAGGTAGGATATATTTACCTCTAAACACCAAGAATATAGCTTTTTTATGTTGATTTGATCCAATCCCTATAGTAGCTCAACTTCATTCTCTACCTACATTTTGGTGTCAGGTCATTTGTGTTGTATTTCCTTTATAGCCAAATCTCTACCTTGGAAAGCCCCCCTATAAACTTGTGCAGAGGTTCCTTCCCCAACTTTAAGAGACTCATGACAACAACCTTTGATATATGACATCTAATCAAGTGTGAGGTTTGAATAAATATGTGTAGGCACAAGTAACAATTCTTTCTCTTTCAATTGTGTAGTGAGGAGCATTTTTTCTTGTCATAGCGACCATTTGCAAATTGGAAGATAAACTTGAGGGAACCAAATTTTGTTGAACATCAACTTGTTCCTTCATATTTACTTGCCATGTAGGTAAAGGGGAAGTTCTTCCATCTCATTTTTTCCCAGGTTTGTACTTTATCGTGTAGATGATGCTGATTATAACCAATAGTACAATTGCAACAACTGCACTAGAGGAAAATACAAATAATGAAATAACATTGTTGCCAAATGCTTTTAATGGGGAAAAGTAAAATTTGAAAGTTACAAATTTCTTACCAATTATGAAAGCAATTATTATAGATGAGTTTATAGAATTCTTGAAAGATTTTAGGAATCTGCCCATTGTAGATGTAGGAGAATTGTCAATTTTTTTGAATCTATTTGATAAAATGACAAGTAAATGTGATCATTCATTAATTGGATGGAATAAATGAAAAATATAAGATTTTAATTTCTTTTCAAGAATAATGAGATTTTACCATAAGCAGAAGAAAGTGGTTGATAATATAATTGAGTATTTGTCATCTTTCTCTTTTTACCCATGAATAAATTATTAGTAATGGTTATAGTTCCTTTTATTTTTCCTCTTTCCCTTTTAATAATTTTAGATCATCTCAAAATATTTATTTATCTATATAATAATAAACATGTTGGTCAGATTATTTGCTAAATTTGCTTCTATTTAATACAGTAGTAAAAAATATGTTTACATTTTACCCTTTATTATCTATATTTGTTTGATGATTGATCTATAATATTTTTTTAATATATCTTTATCTTTTCTTATATATTACTTAAATGTTCATTTAACCATTTTATCTATAAAGATGTTTTTGATATTAAGTAGCAACCAAAAGTAGTGGCTGATTTAGAACAAGAAGATAAAATATAGTAAGATGTCATTTGCAACACATCATCATCCTACCCCTTTTCTTAATATCAAAATGCCATACATTAATGTATCCCAATTTCTCCATCTACTATAGCATGTAGGATGGCTAACATAATGAAAAATATAAAATTATATAAACATAATAGAGTTCAAAACCATAAACTTACATAATTCAGCTATGATAATACTAAAAGGCCTTCCAGGTAGAGCACAGGAAATATAATACATCAAAAAAAAAAAATAATAACATACAAAGAGAGTTACCTCTCTTTCTTCTCTTTGTCAAATCTTTGTAGGAGCATGAAGCCAATCATCTATCAGGAATTGAGAGAAGGATGTTTTTGTGTACATGATATTAGCAGAGGTAACAAACATGTCCTTCTTAGCATGAAGGAGATGAAGAGCAGTGGTCACCTAGTGCATCATTTTGAAACTAAAACTAGCCACCTTGTGAAACCACTCCTCTAGGTTTTCCTGTCTTTTCATTAGTTTTTTAAATATTCTCCTCTAGGGAAACTCTATCCTTAGAATACACCTAAACACTAATTCCTAGAGACACCTTAGAGTTACTCCCATCTCCTTTAGTACTTATGTTTCCAAGTTATCATATTGATAGACATGTGAAGTAATGGTATCAAGGTCCTTGCGATTATCCTGAGTATTTGTAGCTCCCAAGGTGTGGGCTTCATCTTTGAGATTTTTAGAAATAATGGAGAGCATGAGGCTCAAGTGACTATCCATAGGGCTATAATCACCCCCATATAAGGACCTTCTCATCCTTGTCATCATCTATATACCTTCCATTACACACCTTCCTCTTTTTCCTCTTAGTAGTATTCTCACTCTCTCCACATCTCATAGACTTCAAACTAATGGTGCACTCCTACTTCTCCTTAGGGTTTCCCTTCTTCAAATCCATCCTAGGCCTAACATACTCTATCCTAAGCATTTTAACCTTCATATCATAATCAATAACATTAACCTAATTTCCATTTAAATCTGTTTAAGAATGTAGGAGGGGGCATGATTTAATTATTTAGTATCAGTAGCTAACAAAGCATCCAAAGAGATCTAAGGAGTGGAAATGGAAGTTAAAAGGTTGGGAGAGAGGGCACGAACATTAAAGGGTTTAGGGGAAAAAATAGCCCTATTAAAGTTATATAGGAATAATATGAAGGCTTTGTGAAATATAATATAAGACTTTCCCTCCTTACTTTTCTTCCTAATTTTTAGAATGGTATCCTCCATAAAATGCAACAAAAGGTAGTGGAAAGAAATGATCTCACTATTCCTAAAGTTATTTAATATATGGAAATTGTAGGAATAAAAAATTTGAAATGGACCTTCTAATGAAATAACACATGATACCAAAACATACCTCACACTACAGAAGGGGAAGGGAATCTCTTTCAAAAGCACCATGCATACAATCTAACTCTTTACCATGGTAGAAGAATCTTCTTAGGAAGGTTTCATCTGAATCCATTTTTTTCTTTTGTCATTTATTGTCTTTAAGGGAGATCCCACTAGATCTAGAAATAAATTCATATTTATGAATACAGATGTCAATAAATATTCTAGTGAGCTTATATTTAAATTTTTTAATAATAGTTAAGAAGTTTTCCATCAAATCAATCCAAAAGAAAAATAAATTAAGTTACCCAAATCTAAATTTTTCTTTGATCCTTTTTATACATGTTATTAGTGAAATTTTCATAGGGAAAATTTTATTTTCTTTATTTTAAAAACCCTCCCTATACTAACATTTTAGTTTCTTAAATTTAAGTAAATTTACTCTAATATTTTAACCATGAGAAATAAACAATGTTCTATTTTAGTTTTCTGAAATAGTAATACATAATTGTATCACCATATTATAATATATTTGTAACGAACCAATAGATATAAGATACAAATAAATATCTTGGATTAGTTCAATAGGATCTCTAATTTCCATTCAAATTAAGATGCAATGAAAAACTTTTCACTCTTTTAATATATAAACAATACTATTTAATAATTAACCTGACTTATTCATTTCAAATTCAACTCAAGCTCTAATATCATCCATACCAAGTGTAATTAACATAATCAATGAATAAACATAAATATGTTTCATAATAAAGTAAATATGAATGGTACATTTATGATGATAATCCCAAGCACATTTTGTAGGGATTATCTCATCACTGTGAAGATATGACAATAGAACTAAACTAGGAACCAATTCTCTAGAACTTGAGGCAATGGTAAGACTTCAAGTAGAAGAATGTTAGATGGTGAAGTCCAAAACTTAATCTTATATACTTATTAATGATACTACTAATGTCCATTGGGGAAACATCTCTTGACTTTGGGGAAAACTTTCACACACACACACACACACACACACACACACACACACACACACTTTTTCAGTTGATAGTTACATCTATTCAATATTATAATTTTACTATTTTAGTTATAGTGTAATTACTTAATTTCACCTTTCTTTTGATGTTTCTATGTAATGGATGCCCCACCTCTCAATTTTTTAAGGCAATTTGAAGGTTTTGCATACGTGTTTATTTTGTGATAAGAAAATCACTTCTTTTTTAGTCAGTTCCATAAATTTAAAATCAAAGCCATATTTGACATATTTATTAGAAGTTTGATTAGAATTTACCTTGGGTGTATATAGTCTTTTCCCTTTTCTTGTTTGTGAAATTTGAATTATAAAATATTTTAAGATGAATTATTGAACAAGCGTAAATTTATAAAGTTAAAAAAAACATAAATATTTTTTAATTTAGTATATAATTGATTGCAACCAACATTTATATTGTGTTAATTTCTTATAACTTGAATATAGATCAATTGCATAATAAGCTCATAGAAAGAAACTTTGCCTAATTTATAACAACTTTAATACTTTGGGTTAATTAACCATAACTAAATTGTAGAAGAAAAATAATAGAAACCAAACACAATGAGATATTGACACAGATATACCCAAGAAACCCTAGCTCAGGGAAACATCTGAAACTATTGGATATTCTATTAAGCCTAACAAAAAGCTTTCTCTTCTGAAATATAATAGAGTGTGCTATAGAAAATTTACATATATAGAGCCCAATTACTTTACTTAGCAATCAAGGAAATAAACTTTCCTTTCTTTCTTTGGCTTTAAAATCATACAAAATCACTCATTCTTTATGCAACCTCACAAACTCATAATTATCCTATTTAAATAATAAAAACTAAAGTTGTTGCTAAACATCCAACTTGAGTTGCTATAAGGAAACTCCACATTAAAATCTATAGTTAAGTATAGTAGAGATCAAAAACTTGATGCTAAAAGTGACAAAGGCATATTCCTATTTTAGTCCACTAAGAGAAAATCTTACAAGTGTTTTAACTTCAAACTAACAAAGTTTTGGAAAGTACAAATGTGAAAGGTGATGTTCATATGCAGAAAAGAATCAAGTTTAATGAAAGACATAACTTGAAGATTATAGTATATTCATATATGTCAATGAAAGTGCTCCATGCACACTACATGAGAAAGAGGAAAGTATACAAATTGGCAACAAGATGGGAATGTCGAGTTACAAAATCCAATTGCAAGTAGTAGACTATGGTTGTCAAGTAACAAAAAAATGATATTGAGGAACATGCAGAATGTTCCAAACATTAGGACGACAATGTCGATAATTTATAACATGATCTAGAACCTATTAAGATGAAACTATCAAAGAAGAGAGAAGAAAAGAACCTATATTGGAAAAATATGCCAGATGACATCATGCACCTAAGAAAATCATCAGAGATAATGAATATGGAGTTATGACAAGGAAAGACTTTCAAGTGAGATATGTTTAATTTGTGATTTTGAGCCTAAATTAGTGAAAGATTTTCTAACAATGAGTTTGATTTTAAATTGTATTCAAGTAATGAATTAAGAAATTAAGTAGATAGAGAAGAAAAAAACATGCACAATGGTGCCTAGACCTAAGGACAAAAATCTTATTCCAAAAAAAACTGGGTATGTAGGAACAAGAAAAGATTGGTATGCAAAGGATATGCATAAGAAGAATGCATTGACTATGGGGAAACATTTTCTTCAGTTTCAAGGTTAGAAGGAGTTAGAACACTACTAGCATATTCTACTTACAAAGGAATTAAGGTATACCAAATGGATATCAAATTAGTATTTCTAAATAGAATACTAGAAGAAGAAGTTTGCATTGAGTAGATAGGGGGATTTGCTAACCCTAGCAAGAAGAAAACGGTATGTAAGATGCACAAGAGTGTATATGCTTTGAAACAAGCCCCTAGAGCATGCTATGTGAGATGACATAAGTATTTGATAAAGATTGAATTCACAAGAACTAATGACAATAGAAATCTATATTTGAAGACTAATAGCATAGATGAAATGGTGGCATCTCAAATCTTTATTGATGATATTATATTTTGAGGAAAGGAAGCATTATACAAATCATTTGTAAATGAGATGAAGAAGGAATTTCAAATTTCTATGTTTGGTGAGATCAAATTTTTTGTTGGTTTACAAGTATATCCAATGAAGCAAGGTATATTCATTACTCAATAAAAATACATCAAGGATATATTGTTTTTTTTTTTTGGAATAGAAGTTTCAAGACCAGTTAGTACACCCATGGCCACATGACATAAGTTATCTAACAATGATGATTTTATTGATGTTACTAGGGCATTATATAGATTAATGACTAGAAAACTACACTATGTTGTTCATAAAAGGCTTGATATTGCATTATAAATTGGGACTTTTGCAATATTTTTTGTAAGTCCTAAGGAGAATAACATGATGGTATTAGAAAGAATACAAAGATGTCTGAAAGGAACAAAATCTATCAATTATATCATAAGAAGAATGATAAATCTGAACTAAAGGTGTTCACCAATTCAGATTGGGCACAAAATATTTATGATAGAAAAGGTACAAGTGGAAGATATTTCTTTCAAGGAAAGATACTAGTTTAATGGAGAAGCAAGAAGTAGAATTGCATATGTCAATCAACAGCTAAATATGTGGTAGTAATAGTGGATTGTTCAAACATCATATAGATCAAACAATTTTGGAAAGAAATGAATGAAGAGATCATTGATCTATTTTTTATCTATTGTGATAACACAAGTATTATAAACATATCAAAGAATCTTATAATGCACCCAAAGACTAAGCATATTGCTATTAAGTATCATTACTTGAGAGAGCTAGTTCAACACAAAGAAGTGAGATTGGAGTATGCACAAATGCATGAGAAAATAGATGACATTTTTACTAAAGTTTCAACATAAGAATTCTCATGAATATCTAATAGGTAAATTAGGGATGATCCCTAGGCAAGGCTACTTAAACTAAGATGGAGCTCTATATCAAATATAATGATTAGAATATATTACAAATTGATATCGATAACCCTACTTTAGGATTTGTCTAAAGTAGAGAAGGAAGAAGGATAAAATGATGGGTCAATCACACACATATGACATATTGAGAAATCAAAATTGACATGAAGATATCTACATGATCAATATGTATGAAACAAATGAAGCATCTTTGGCGTTATTGTCAAATAGGGAGATATATGGAGATTCAATTACCATGGACTAATAAGACAATGGGGAAGAATATGGCAGTTACCTATGAAGAATAGGGAGGGAGTAATGCTATTCAAAAAGGGATATTTCAAAGGAGTTCACAAACCTTATGCAAGGTATTGCCATGAATATAAAACAATCTAATTGATTTCATGATCTGATATGATAGAGGGAGTTATATGTTGCATACAACAACTACATGAATGAGAATAAAAATGAAACTGAAAGTTCAAAATTGTTTGATATAGAGATAAGCATCAAATTAAAACTAAGGATATTAATTATGGGACAATACTAAACATAGAGAAATTTTTCTCAATATAGTACATGCTTTGGATTGTATGCTAAGTAGAGGTGTTTCCATCAATCTAAAAGATGGAGATTATTGGAAACAACAAATAGAAAAATTCTTATATTGTCAGTGATGTCAAACATAACTAGTCTTAGACAATTTTTTATCTGATTTGAGTGTCATATATAGATGATTGGTGAAGAGGATTTGAGAAGTTGGTCATAATAATAGCACCCAAAAGAAATGTTGAATTATGGGAAGAAGCTACAATGGAAACATGATTAGTTAGACTTTGACAAGATAAAGTGATCGTTTAATTCATGCTACAAGTGTAGAAGATAGCTAAACTAAAGCCTTGAAGAAGTGATCAAGGATTGATCAAATGCATAGGATTTGCCAAACAACAAAGAAAAAGATTAAGGAACTTGAAGTATATGTTGGGTGATGCCAATGTTGATTGATTACTAGTTGTAGACACCTAAAAACCTTTAGAAAATAAAGTATTTTTATTTTCTGAAAAATTCCGGATGACATCATCATTAATTAATTAATTAATTATTTAATTAATTAATTTATTTTTATGCCATTAAATCTCTTTATCTTAACTAAAAATATTTAATTAAGGAATCCCTCCCAAAAATGTTTAAATCTTATTTAAACATTATTTCCTTATTTATTAATTATTTAATTAATAAATTGACCAAAAAACCCAAAATAAATAAATAAATTTATTTTTTGCCCAAAACTTGGCCAATTTCCTAAAGACCACTAACCTCTTCCAAAATCTTCTAATCCTTCTTTAATTTTGATTAAAGGCTAATCCCATCATTTCCTACCCCTAATCCCAACTCAAAATATTTAATTAAGATTAAATATTAATCCTCATTTTATTAAAAAAGTTTTAATAAATATCTCCTCAACCCAAACCCTTGAAATAAATAAAAAATCTAATTTATCCTCATCCTAAGAAGTTCTAGACTCTTCTAGAAAGTCTTCATCCTCATCCTAGGAAATTCTAGACTATTCTAGAAAGTTTTTATCCTCATCCAAATTCTAGACTCTTCTAGAAGATGTCTTTAAACCTAATCCTAATCCCCTCCTAACCTTGTCACATTCCCTAAAAATGGGTTAAGACTTACTAACCCAAGCCAAAGTTAACAAATATCTCCTTCTTCACCCACCCTCATTAAATGCCATTTACTTGCCTATCCCTAAGCTAATCCTAAACCATCCTAATCCATCCTCTAAACATTTGCACAATCCTAAGCAAGCTTAAAACCCTCCTAATCAAGCCCAAGTCGAAATCGCTCTCATCTCCTTCAAAATATCTCAACCATAAAACTTTATGAAGCCCACGAGGTCATAAATGACTCTTCCAAGCCCTTTTATTGCTCTTACAAGTCATTATGAGGGTCTTTATGAAGATTTTATCCCTTGAGCCTCCTTTGTTGACTCATCCTTCCCCTTTCCTCCATCCTCTCACCCTATGACATGTGTCACTCCCTCATTGGTTGTAAGGAAGCACAATCCATGTGCTCTCCTCTTATGCAATCTGAGCCCTCCATGAGCTTTTTCCCATCCTTGCATCTTAGCTCTCAATCCCTCAAGCCTCTTGCCTATAAATTGGATCCTTCCCCTTTGCAAAATAACACAATCCATGAAGTAAAGTCATAATGCCATTTTGAGAAGCCATTTTACATCAAAACCATACACTCACACCCAAATTCCAACTCCATTTGAAGCCCTTTTTGAAGCATAAAGCTTGAGCATACATCCTATCTATTTAGACAAAGCTACTCAACAAGAGAGCTTCTCATTGAGAGAGCCCATTAATGGCTCATATTCTCAATTGAGAGCTCATCTTAGTCTATCTTGAAGTTTATGAATTTTTTTTAGTTTGTAGAAGCTTTATTTAAATTTTGTTTCTATTAGCATGCTAACATTGCTCATATACACTAGTATGTGCCAAGAATAAGCATTATTGATCAAGCATCAGTATTGATCAAGCCCTAGTATATTTATTAATAAATAAAGGTAGTATTGACCAAGTAACCTAGTGATAAATGAACATTAGAACACAATATTGGATGAGGGATAATATTTAATAGTTTATGAGAAAATCATGATATCCAACTGACAAAATTGATTTCTTGGAATATGCAAAGCATGTTAAAGAAAAAGATGAATGACTTGGAATTTTTAAATCAAGTAAAACTATGTTTGTGTATTTCTATGTAAGGATTCATGGAGAAGTTTGGAGAAGTTCCTAGAAAAGAAAAGAGCAGACAAATTGTTGAAAGGATTTGATGAATCTAACCTAAAATTAAGATCTATAGTGATGTTTGAGCAAAAAAATGATTAGGATTTCCTATTTAAGAAGGTGCAAGGGCTAACCTAGCAAGGGTTGGAGCTTTTGTTGATGCTATTAATTGGAAAGCTTAAAAAGGAGGATGAGAAGAGCTGTGAAGAGGTGAAGGGTGATTGCTTGAAGGGTTGTCAAGTAGATCAAAGATAGAGATGATAATGGCGGCTAGTCTATGGATCAACTTGTGAACTGAAATAACATTTGTATTTGCAATGTGAGTTGTATTTGTTAGATCAAAACCTTAGATATTACTTTCTAACCATTGTACTACTATTGAAATCCTTTAACCAAGGTGGCATTCTAATGGAATGTTCTAAAGTCCTGTAACAAGGCTACTCCTAATAGGGTGATTAAATCCTTTAAAAAGATCACATTTAACTATGCATTTCATAAACTTTAATAGGATTGGATCCTAGCAAAGCTCGATTCAGAAAAGTGAAAAGATTGGTGATATGTTCTTCATGATTTTTCCCAAATTGGGTTTCCACATTAAATCCTAGTGTCAATATTCTATGAATGTTATTTTTTATCATTTACTTTTAATATTTTACATTCTAAAAATCTATCATAATTACCTGGTAGTGGACTGCTAGTTGATGTTACTCATAATCTACTATAAAGACTAAGATAATGAATGTTAAGATCTAAATTTGTTTAAGCATTTGTTTATTCAATTGGTACATCTAAACATTGGATAACTAATCCCTTCCCCTCCCCACCCCCCAACCCCCACACCGCCCCCCCCCCCCGCCACACCCTCATTTATTCCAAACATTCTAACATTAATGGCTACTAGACATCATCAGTGAGTGTCTATTGGCATAACCCTTGCATCTTCTCTGGATGCAAGTGCTAGTATGATAATATTTATAACATTTGACGATTTTTAAGTTCACTAAAGTCTTCTTGGTGTAGGATTACAACAAAATAATCATAACCTAATGTCATTAAATTTATCACTACATGTTAAGATTTTTGAAACTTTACAAAATTTGAGAAAATAAATTAGTAAAAATAGTATAGAGTAGTTTCCTAAGATAGATCAGGTTTAGGAAATCCTAGTTATAATAATATACCTTCATATAAAATAAATAGCTAGGCTACATAGAAGCTAAGTTCTACCAAATTTGTGATTGCAAAAGAACATAAAATTTTGTAAAAATAATATTAAGACTAAACTACAATAAGAAATAATATTTATAATTAAATTTTGAAATCTTAAAATATAAATATATAACTTTTTAAATAAAGAAACATTTAATGGGCATTATGATGGAAATGATTTGTAAAACTAAGTCTTTAAATAAAATTATTGATCTGATTTTTTTTTAAATTTAAATTTTGTTATCCTTAGAGATTAAAACTGGAAAGCACCTCTTGAATTGTATAAAATTTTGAATTAATCAAGATCTGGCAACCTTGCATATTTTATTTTTCAAAGAAAATTACTTAGCTCCAATATATGCACTAAACTTTATGATAGAAATAATTTACAAAGTTGAAATAAACACAAAGCTAACATAATACAACTAAGGTATTATAGAAAAATAAAAAAATAATTAGTGAATATTGGGCTATTTAAAATTAAATAGTCAAACTTTAGGTAATTGAAAGTGATAGAGGTAATAAACTATTTACAGCTAACAATTTTCATTTTATAATAAAAAACAACAATACACAAAGTAACTTAACAAATTTACAATCCACCAACAATCTCCAACATCACTAAGTCCTTTAATAAAAGGTCATAATGCACTAATAATAGCTTTATGCCTACTTAATGTGATTGAAATACCAATAAATATTGGTATTTATGGGTAAGCATTAATATGAATGTGTATTTTTATTGTTTATCTATCACATTCAAAAAGAAAACATTATAAAAAAAATCATAAAAAATGATTTGTGGAAAATGAAAAAAGTAACATCTAAGAACTCAAGTTCAAATATTTTAACTTTGTCAATATCCAATACTAACCACAACCCTGCTAAAAAGTAAATAAATAAAACACCCACTCGAAATCCCTAACATAGCAAAGAAGATCATAAGCCCATGATCAATGTCATACAAGACAATATATAGCATACCTCACTTCCAAATTAATTTCCTCCAACCAAAAGTACTTTCAATGTTTCTAGATTGGCTTTGAATTTCTTGGTACACTAACTAAGTCCCATAAACTTGGAGGTAGAAAGTACGCTGTATAGGCACAACTTTACTCAAATTAACATGTTATAGCAAAGGTTTCCATGTGTAGTAGGTTGTGGCAACAATAACTACTCATTTATGGTAAAAAAAATGGAGCATGCTAATAGAGCATCACAAAATTGATATTCCACATATACTTTATTTCTATATCTATTAATTTATTTTAGGAGCATTTGGAAATGTCAATCTTGCTTTAGTTTCTTTTTTTTATCTACACTTATTCCAAAATTTTGGACCATAATATATATTTTATTTTAAAAACACATGTAAACTTTAAGAATAATAAATATTTTCTAGATACAAAAAGATGTTTACAATTTTATGGCTTAAACTAATAAGATTCTTATGACTTATGAACAAAAAATTTCAATCACAAATAAATATCTCAAATATTTCTCAAAAATTTTCTCTTTAATATGGTTGGCTTATAATACAACTTTTAATTACCAATTAATTTAAGTTTTTATCTATATTTTTGTATGAACTAATAATAAGAAAAAATAGACTATATCAGTTATGATTAAAAATATATGATTTTCAATATATCATTGATCTATTGACCAAGTTTAATACTTCCAAATGAACCCAATACTAATCGTCTTACTAAATGAAAAACACCTACATTACAAGAAATAACACCAAATCGTATCCCCTATTGCCTCTGGTACACAGAACATAGACTAGTTTTTGATGTGGAAGTTACAATTGCAATATCCTCTTCTTCTTTATACCCAAGACTAACATGGTTGTGGGCATTGCGAGTTAGTAAAGTGATTTTTGTGAGCACAAGATCCATATTAGGTCGCTCTACTTTATTAGGGTGAGCACATGTGAGCAAAACATTTGCAATAGTGAAGGCTTCTTCTATAGAAAAGAACCCATCCTCTTTATGTTTAGAGTCCACAACTTAAAATAGTTGTTCTTTACCATGTGCCCTGTATGCCCTAATATGAAAACCTAGTAAATAGGATCCTCTTGTTTCAATTGCTACATCTTGCAGTGTATTATGTGGCTCTTTTATAGTTGATTTATTTCTTTATTTTTCTTCTTTTTCTCATGCATTTGTAGATTAAATCTAGTAATAGTCTTAGGGGAAACACCCTATGGTCTTCAAGAACATCTCTTGAGCATCAGTCACCAATTGTTTTAATTTTGTTTGCTTATTGTCACTCACTTTACCATAGAGATTCCTCTCAAAGAAGATCTCTTATGAATTAGTCACTAGTTGTTCAAATTTCATCTGCCTACTATCCCTCGCTTTACTATAGAGATTCCTCTCAAAAAAGATCTCTTTCACTTCAATCACCAGTTGTTCTAATTGTGTCTGCCTACTGTCATTTTCTTTACTATTGAGATTCCTCTCGAAGGAGATATATTTTGTGTCATTCACTAGTTGTTCTAACTACATCTTCCTATTGTTACTTACTTTACTATAAAGATTCCTCACAAAGAAAATCTCTTTTGTGTAATTCACCAATTTTTCTAACTACATCTACCTATTATTGCTTTCTTTACTATAGAGATTCCTCTCAAAGAAGATATCTTTCATGTTAGTCACTAGTTGTTCTAACTGCATCTACTTACTATTTCTTTGTTTACTATAGAGATTCATCTTGAAGGAGATATCTTTTGTGTCATTCACTAGTTGTTCTAATTTTTTCTGTCTACTATCACTTAGTACCTAGTGAGATTCTCCTCAATCAAGATTTCTCTATGATGTTAGTCACCAGTTGTTCTAACTAAGTCTATCTACTATCGTCACCATACTGAAGATATTTCTTTCACATAGGTTCTAAACATCGACACTTGACATCAATCCTATAACAATGACATTATCATTTCCCTTTGAGTGACTCGAGGATACCTCTTTTGACTAGATAGGTGAGGAATGGGGGTGCTATCTTTTCATTTCTTTCTATTTGATGGTTTAGTTGTAATGATCTGAAACATTCATATAAAAGGGGTGTCCACTATAAGAGCATCCATCTTGTATTGGATGTCTGTGTGTACCTTGACTCATTTTATATGGATACTTTAGTGAGGTTGGTTATTTTCCTTACTTGTTTGAGTGAATTTCCTATGTATAGTAAATACTAATACTTGTCCTACTAAGTGAACATATGGGTCACTATAAGTATGCTTAATGCAATTTTGTCTTAGGTTACAAATGCAAAGGTCATTATGGACAAAATCTTTAACTGAATACTTAGCATAAGTAGGATCTCTCATGTGTCCAGTGTGTCTACACATAAGAAACATTCTAGTTATCCTAACATTTATGCTTTGATGCTTATGTTAGCTAGCTACATTAAAAGGGATAAATGTTTAGGTCATTCTGGCTTCTCATGTCTTAATTCTTACAATTATATCCCACCAAAACTAAGACATATGTCATATTTATATTCTCATTATTGCAATGTCAGTATGAATTGTATGACATTGGTGGGTCTAACTAAAAACTTGGGTGATGATAATTCTATGAGTTTAGTAACCAAACCTAGGGTTGCATTTCATGCCCCACTTGCATAAGACCATAGTTTGATCACTACTTTATTGACATCTTACAACATGAGAGGTTGTTGGTTTCTTCAAACTATCATGTTTCTTGATGACTGCACAAGCGTTCAGCTCCTTAGTTCATGCTCATGACTTTCATGGGATACCTATCATTAATAACAAAATTGAAATATGCATGAGATGTTAGTTTAGTCACATTTTGCATTTCATATATAGATTTTCATATTCATGTTGTCTACACTACATTGATGCATCATATCAACTTGCATTCATCATAATCATATCATTAACATCTCATATATGATAAACTATAGGAGCAAAAGGTGACACATGCAAAGATACTAAAATAAAAATATCTCATATATATAAATTGCTCCAATGGAGTCAAGTATACATTGATACAAAATGGTGCTAGTACACCAATCAATATAGAGCCAAAACAAAAAGAAGAAGAAAGAGAGCTAACTATTTCCTTCTCTCTCATCCTTGGGAGGAGGAGGAGGAGGAGCATCTACTCTCACAGGATGATGTACAGCCTCTGATGCTCTAGCATACTCTAAAAATATATGCATCTACTCCAAAATGTCAAGGACTACTATGATATAACCCATATAGTAATATGTTGCTCTATCACCCTATTGTTGAGAATCATCTTGTTGTTGCTCTCTTTGCTCACACAACTCATGAATCTTCCACTCTTGGTCAACTAACCACATATCATTAAAGGTAAGCTAGATCTACATCTCACTCAGCTACCATTTTGGTGCTCTCAATCTCTCCCTAGTCCTCCATAGAGCATCTGAATGCATCTTAAGAGCATGATTATCATGCATCTCCTCATCACCCACTTCATGCTCTGTCTGCTTTGCAGGCTGGTCCTCCACCCACTACCTCTGGGAATCACCACCAATGTCACCCAAGGTGCCCATATCACCTTGAGGATATCTATGTCCTATCCCACTCCTTCGACCATTTGGATTGTCTCTCATCTGATGAGGAGGGATCTACACTTTTGTTGTGCACTATCTAGGTTTTTGTTACTGATGTGATTGTTGTTGAGGTGTTTACACTGGCTATATGAGAACTACCCCCACTAGATCTATGAATCAAGGAAAGGGATGAATCACAAAATGATCATTTTAAGTCAAAGTCATCCCCCCATCTACAATAGTCAACATATAATCTTGAGGTGTTAGGGCGAGGGAGTGCACATCAATCATCAACCTCCCAGGGGCTAATCAAATAGACCACCCTGTCTCCACCTCCAAGGTGAAGTGTACATAGGTGTAGTACTTAGGGGATATCTCTTGTGGTCAATCATACTACTGCCACACATGTGTCAAAGAAAATCTCTCAATCACTTGGATCAAATCACCAATTAGTGGTTGAGAGGAAAACATGTGTCTAAGCTCCACTCGTGTGTCATTCTATACCTCTGTCTCTCTCCACAACCACCATACTACTGCCACTATGTATTCTACCTAACCTAACCACTATTCTATCTTACCTAGAGCTATTTGGGTCACCTACCCTTAGTATCTGTAGATGTACAACTCATGCTCATACCTTATGTCAGCACAGATCAACCTCATAATGGGAAAGTGCTCCCATGGCCATTCCTAAGGAACATTCATGTGGCCATGCTTTTCTTCTCATGATATACAATTTCATGCATCTCATGGTACAATTGGGCCAGCATACACCGACCCCATCCAAAACATGTTGGCTTCTCTAGCATTGTCTATAACATTTGCCCCCATCTACACTCAAGCCCATGGTGACCTCTATCATGCATCAAAAAGTAACTCAAGAATACACCAAGAACCACCACCAATTTGTGGATAGGACCATACATCTACACTAGCTCCTCCCATGTGATGGATCTACCCATGATGAGATCCTCTTGGATGATGGCCCTTAGTACCAATGTACCCTATCTCAGCTAAATATCATACTAAACCTATGGTTTGTGGAAAGGTATCTGAAGAATCTAGTATATGTCCTTGGGTATGATAGTCATCTCTCTAAGAGGCAAATGGAAGGTATTATTCTTTGAGTGGAAATACTCTACATGTGATGTCAGTAACCCATGATTCACCTACAGATCATGGATATAACAAATATGTGAAAGACCAAGGGAATCAATATGTGTCACCTCTCTGACAACTAGCTAATGAATCAGTGCCCCGAAGGGGGGATAGTGCGATCTAAATGAAACATCTAGAAAGCTAACCTATAAAGATAAAATAATAATAACACAATCAATATCTGCTATCTAAAACATCATACTATCTCTACATGTGCTATAACCTATTGAATGCATGCAACCCTAAATAATGAAAATGTAAAATGATGGCTAAAAATTAAGTTTCTGAAAAATTCAACATAAACACAACACTGGATTTTCATGTGAGAGCTAACATTCTCATATAAGTTTTCACTTTTTCACATTAGATCTCACTTCCTCATCTGATAGATGGATACCTATCATATGAGGAAACCCACCACCCTAGGCAAGAAAGTACCCTACTAGTGTTTCCTCATGCAAATTTTCATAAAGGGTCACATGAAGAAAAATAGTTTCCACATGAGACTCGATGAAAGTAAAACTTAAAATGTTCAAAAACATACAAAAAAAGATGGAAAAGCATAAAATTTTAGTGTAGAGGAGGATATTCAACTACCCACTAGAGGTTCATAGTCCATTGCCTAGCTACATCACCTCAAATGTCAAATTGATGAGTATGTATGGGGACCAACATTTTTGCCTCAGAGCTCTTTTCTTCACAAAAGAAAAATGCAAAAATGATTTGAAAATGACCTTTAGGGTCCTTATATAGGTTTTGACCTAATTTTTTAAAGTGCTTTGATTGACATGGAAATTGCCTTGATAGCTAATTTGGCACCATTACATCCCATTTCATCATGAAATTACCACATCTTTGTAAAATGTTAATTTAAAGATCATATATAAAAAGGATGTCCATGTAAATATTACACAGTTCAGGATATCAGGTTGATTTCTCTGACACATAGTGTATAATCTGTGCAAAAATAATATAAGACTAGTCACTCCCATTCTTGAGCCCTCACGAATTTATATCTTCTTATAATAGAACAAAAATTGGAAGAATTTACTTAAACAATAATTTCCCACAGACGTACTACTTTGACATTGTTTCAAGGTTCTGTATTGATAGTGTAACTGACCTATTTTAGTGGACAGATATTATGTTTCCAGACATGACTAAGTTTGATCCAATTTAGAGTGAAGAATGTTCCATGAATGTGCATACGAAATGGTGGCATTACGCCTTGAATCCTAGTAAGAATTACATACTCATGGTTGCTTGGTATCACTGGAAGATGTAACAAGATAAGACAGGGAAACTCATAAAATGAAGTAACAAACACAACAGAGCAACTCACGTAATAAAGGAAAAAAAAAGGGAAAGCGCATGTAAAATTGAGATTGATAATGTTGAGGATTCCACCATGGTATCTTCCACTTATCTTCAACAATTTATCTTATCCTTTCTCACTCAAAATTCATGTAACATCAGTGGAACAAATCTCATTATGTTGAGGCTTCGTTACGCTATGCCACAATCTGTGGTTTGAAGGAACGTGAACAATTAACAGGGCCAGTGATTCTAGCGGAGGAACCACTCTCATATGCAATTAACGATCCCAGAAGTTCAAGAGTTGTATTTGAAATATTAAGGGAAAGAATTAACACTGACTCATCTATTTGACAGGAGATGTAAGGATTTAATTCAACATGTATAGGTATCGAACTAAGGAAGATTACTTACCGTTTTGCCACAAATGAATCGGCTCCTTCTTTGAAAGAAAGCACATTTAACTGAATACATACTCTTACTCCCGTGGACAGGAATCCAGATCCAAACTTCGACTCTATACCCAAAAGATCATCAACCATGGGTTGAATCTCAGTCTATGGAATCGTTCAATTTCCTTTCTGAGCATGACGGTATACATACATTATACTTCTATTTCTTTTGAACACTTTATCATGCTTGGTTCTTGTACTCTCGTGGGTAGGAGTCTCCCACTCAATCCATACCCGTTCTCCCAATATTCACACTTGCTGCTAATGGGGAAAATCATGAATAGGCTCATGCATATAAAACCCTGCGACACTGAATTGTAGCACAAAATTTTGTGCCTAAGATCATTTTTCGTGAATGTGATTCCAATCTCTTGGCTATCAACAAAACGACGGTCCCTCCTCCACTTCAGAAGATGGTGTGTACAATTCCATCCCATGCTTCAAATATTTACAACGTCTGAAGAGGTGCAAAAATTAATGCCGCAGAAGCATTCAGAAAAAGAATTTTAAGAATTACCATGTAAACAGGCTAACAGGCCGCGGAACATGTGGCTGTTATCAAACCCTGAACAGAGACAACCATGCAATGTAGAAAAAACCGAAAAAAAAAAATCCCATCTCTCCTCTTCTTTCCCCCATATGTAGCTGAACTATTTCTAAAGATTAGTTGGGATTTAACAAGATGTATAACTGACCCAACTGATTTGGCGCATATCTCCAAACAACTCCGTAATTATTTATTAATAAATAAATTTTCCATTAATGAAATTTGCGTTAATTTCAAACAAAAACCACGTGGCATGATGTTTTCCATTTTGTTTATTTTGTGAAAAAATGGTTTCTGAGATCACTAATTAAGTCCCCCAAACTTGGAGGCAGAAAGTAGCCTTTACAAGACACAACTTTACTTAAATTAATGACATGTTGCAGCCAAGGTTTCCATCTGTAATAGGTTGTGGTCCAACAATAACTGCTCATTTATGGTAAAAATAATTGAGCATCACAAAATTGATATTCTACATGCACATTATTTCTACATCTATTAATTTATTTTAGGAGCATTTAGAAATGTCAATCTTGTTTTAGTTTCTTTCGCTTATCCACACTTATTCCAAAATTTTGGACCATAATATATGTATTTTTTAAAAAACACATGTAGACTTTAAGAATAATAAATATTTTCTAGCTACAAAAAAATGTTTACAATTTAATGGCTTAAACTGATAACATCCTTATGACTTATGAACAAAAAATTTCAATCACAAACAAATCTCTCAAATATTTCTGAAAAATCTGCCCTTTAATATGATTGGCTTAGAATACAATTTTTAATCAACATTTAATCTATGTTTGTTATCTATAGTTCTTTAGGAAATAATAAGAAGAAAAAATATAATATAGAAGTTATGATTAAAAATATATCAGTGTCAATAGATTATTGATCTATTGATCAAGTTGAATAGTTCCAAATGAACCCAATAAGAATAAGAATCATATTCCTACTGAAAAACACCTACATTACAAGAAATAACACTAAATCGTATCTCCTGGTGCACAGAACATGGACTAGTTTTTCATGTGGAAGTTACAATTGCAATCTCGTCTTCTTCTTCCTGCCCAAGACTACCATGGTTGTGGGCGCTACTCGTTAGTGAAGTGATTTTTGTGAGTACAAGATCCAGATCAGGTCGCTCTGCCTTATCAGGGTGAGCACATGTGAGCGCAATGTTTGCAATAGCGAAGGCTTCTTCTACAGAAAAGATGTCCCACCCATCTTGTTTAAGTTTAGAGTCCACAGCTTCTTCAAAACGGTTGTTCTCTATCTTGTGCCTCACATATCCTAGAATATTAAACTGATTGGAACCCCGTGCTTGATCGACATGCCTCTATCCCGTTATCATCTCCAACACAACAATCCCAAAGCTATAAACATCGTGTTTATAAGAGAGCTTGTTATTCCAACAATACTCTATAGCCCAATATCCTTTAGTACCTATTATTTTATCAGTTGACCTGTGTGTCCCCTCCCAATCCACATGCCTAGAAAACCCAAAATCAACAAGCTTTGTCTCATTGTCACTACTATCCACCATGATATTCTGAGGCTTGATATCTACGTGAATGATTTTATGGGAGTGTAACAATTCAATTCCCTTTGCTATACCCATTACCATTCTTAAGCTATGTTTCCAACTGTAGGCAAACCATAAACAATTTCCTCTCAAATAGTCATCAAGAGAACACCCATCTATATACATGTAGGCCAAGTAGGATACATTTGCTTCTATACACCAAGCATATAGCTTGTTTATGCTGATGTGATCCAACCCCTGTAGAAGTTCAACTTCATTCTCCACCCACATTTTGGTGTCAGGTGATTTGTGTTGTATTTCCTTTATAGCCAAATCTCTGCCTTAGAAGGTCCCCCTGTAAACTCGTGCAAAGTTTCCTTCCCCAACTTTAAGAGACTCATGGCAACAACTTTTGATATAAGCAATCTGATCAAGTCTGAGGTTTGAATAAATATGTGTAGGCACAAGTGGCAGTTCTTGATTAGAGGAGAGACTTGAGTCTATATCTACAATTCTTCCTCTTTCTCCAATCCCATTTATTTGAATTGTGTAATTACTATGAGGAGTAGTAGTTCTTAGAGGAGCCATTTGCAGATTGGAAGATAAGCTTGAGTGGACCTGATTTTGTTCAACATTAGCTCGCTCATTTATGTTTAGCTGGGGTGAAGGTGAAGGGGAACGAGAACTTTTTGCTTTTTGTTTTTTCTTTGGTTTGGACCTCATCTTGTAAATGATACCAATTATAACCAAAAACACAATTGCAATCACTACACCAGAAGAAAATGAAAAAAATTAAAATAACATTGTTGCTCTTGCGAGTCTTGCTAGGATCAAGGAAGCTGAAGCCTTTCAACATGCTTTGGATGTTTATTTGGCAGCTTCAGGCCAGAAAGTTAATGAGCACAAATCTTCCATTTACTTTTTTAACACTCTTGATTCTATTCAGCACAGGATTGTTGGTATCCTACGGTTTCAGATTGGGTCACATCCTTTGACTTATCTTGGCATTCCTATTGCTGTTTCTAGGCAGCCACATCTCTTCTAGCAAAATTTGATTACCAAGCTTCAGGATAAGGTAAATCATTGGACTCATAGATGGCTTTCTACTGCTGCCCGGGTTACTCTTCTTCAAGTTGTTATCCAAGCTCTTCCTACTTATAGAAGAATGGTTCAGGCTGCTCCTATTTACTTTCTCAAGGAGTTTGATGCTCTTTCTCGGCAATTCCTTTGGAGTGGTAATTTGCGTAGTACTAAATGGAGCTTGGTTAGTTGGGCAACTGTTTGTAGGCCTAAAAAGGAGGGTGGTCTTGGTCTTCGATCTGCTCTCTTGAGTAGTCAAGCTTTGGCTGCTAAACTTTATTGGCGATGGTGCTCTGGACAACATCAACTTTGGGTTCATATTATCACTCATAAATATTTTCATGGTGCTGATCCTTGCTCTATTTCTGCACTTCTTCTTGAAGGTCGTGGCTCAATGTTTTGGCATACTTTGAAGACAGGTGTGATGTTGGTGAAGAGGGGTCTGTTTTGGATATGTAAAGGAGGTTCTCAGGCTTTGTTTTGGTCTGATGCTTGGGATGGATTCCCTTCCATTTTATCCATGTACCCTCATCTTCAGTCTCTTTGTGACTCTTTTCTTGCCACTAGATGGGATAAAGTGGCTCATTACAAGACTCCTTATCAATTGGGACCTATTGTTGGTTACAGATGGAAGCATTCTTTTGATTGGCCTCCTGGAGGTATAGACATGGATCATCAGGAGCTTTCTCAAATTTTGTAGTGTTCCTCTTTAGGGATTTTTTTAGTGGCGATTAGTCGCCAATTGGCAAATATGTCCCGATCGGGCTATAGAAATTAGCAAAAAAAAACACTGTATACTAGTTGACCGATTCACCTAGATTTTATAAAATACTCATATAGTGGTCGGAATGTTCGCCACTATTATTACATAATTTCAGTTTGGTAGTCAGGTTCTTCGTCCATATTTCTCTTTAATGTTTACTCTTATTCGCCACGGAATTAAGTGAGTGTCTCTTTCGACGATCATCATTCACCAAATTTCCATTTTCCTATGTGAAATTTTTATTTGTCCTAGGATCCAATTCGCCATGCATCACACATAATGGGGTCCCAAATTCCCACCCTATTCACCCACTCGATTACTTGAAATTATGCAGGCTTCGCCAAATATTAGTTCTTATCATATGTAACGGTCAGCCCATTTGCCAAAATGAAAACAGTTTATTTGTAGTTGTCTATTTAAGACATGAGTTTCATTATTGAAACATGCCGAATGAAGTAACCTTCTTCATAGTATTACAATCAGTAGAGAATCAGAATGACTACGACTATGAGTCCATAGTATTTTATTATAGCCTTAATTTGATGGAGATGTCACAGTCAAATTTAAATAGGAAGAGGAGTAGGACTAATGAAGGTGGAGATGTCCAAGAGAGGCCAATGAAATGCAAAAATATATCTTCATACTTTGGTGGGGGTAGACACAATAGTTTTGGTCAAAGTAAGGAAGGTACATCATCAGAGGAGCCTATATAATCTCAACCTACACAGGAGTCCATTCAACAAATTGTGGAGCCTAATAAATCTGGTGACGAAGTTGCAAAATCTGATATCTCTAATGAAGATGACATTGAAGAAGAATATCTAGTAAATAACCAGTGCCAGGATGAATCAATCAACTTCGGTGATGATGATGGTGCAATTAACAGTAATAGTGACACTAAAGGGAGAGGAAAATCAAAAGAAAAAATTGATCGTCAGTGGGAGATGGCCAGGAGATTTAAATTTGATTGGGCAGCAAAGTATCCATTCATTGAGCCCGTGGACAATCCAACTATAGGTGAGCCACCAGTAGAATGCAGATGTGCAATTTGTAGTTGGAAGTATAAAAAGGAAAAGCGGTTGCAGCCTAAACTAGACACCACAGAGAAACATGTTTGTAAGATTTATGAAACCTCAACTATAGATGGTAAGGAAATAAAAGTGGTAAGATATAAAACAAAGGAGCAATGCCAACATAAAAGGAATGCTACAGAATATTATATGTTTCATAAATTTTAGACGAAGCCTGGTGAAGTTCAAGGTTCTATTAATGCTATTTTTGCAAAAGCAAGTGAAGTAGAAGAACGTGGAAAAGCTATTCAATTAAGTAATGCTTTCTATATTTTGAGCAGAGGGCATCCAATGATAGACTATCTAGAAATGAGTGGTTTCTTACACTTTCTAAAAGTTCCTAACTATCCTATCAGTCATTGGTCAATAAACAATGGATGGGAATGGGCAAGTTGTATTGTGCAGGTTGAAATAGAGGATGTACAAAGAAAAATAAAAGAGTCAAGCTTTATTGCATTGTCCTTAGATGAAGTTATGGCAATAGCTAATATTTCATGGGTATGCATGCATGTTTATACTATACAGAATAATGCATGCCAACCACATCTACTATTTGTTGCTAAATTGAGAGACAATGCGACAAGAGAAACTTTATTTTAGTTAGTAAAGAGCAATTTAATTGAATATGGAGCTATGGATGAATTAACAATAGCGAAGAAGTTGGTCTGTGTTGGAGCGGCTGGAGCTTCAGTAATGCAAGGTCAAAGGAATGGTCTTTGCACAAAGATGCAGGCTTCTTGTTCACCATATGTTGTTGCCATTCACTGTATGGCCCATAGGATGAATCTTGCTTTTAGAGTTGTGAAGAAGTTTCCTTCAGTAAACAAGGTTGAAGATTTAGTAAGAGAGTTGTATGCATATTTTTGTCGAAGTCCCAAGCGTTTTAGGAATTTCAACACTTTGCTGATGGAATTACCGATGGAAACAAGCTTCTAAAAGATGCTAATACTAGATGGATCTCTTTGGATGGACCAGCGCATCGAGTATTTTTTGAATATCAATCTTTGATTGGACTGATGTACGAAAATCGAGACAATGCAAAAAATTAGAGATGTGGCAACCTGCTTCAGAGGTTAAGCAATATAGAGACACTTTTGACTTTGGCATCTCTTCTTCCCATGCTAGAAGAAATGAGGTTAATTATGAGAAAAGCCAAGCAAAGAGCCATGTATATTGCAGAATATGCTCAGTTGCATAAAATGTCATGCCGAGCCCTCGATAGTCTCTATCGCACTGACCTAAATTTATCCAACGATAGATTTAATCACTCGTGAAAACTAACAGATTTGGACGATCCTGATAATTATTTAAGGATCATTGAAAATGGAGATTTATGTGTTTGTATAAGGGGATTTCAGATACCAATGTACTATAGTGCCCCAAAGAAGTGAGCTACAAGAGTTGCAAGGGAAGAGTTTACTAAGATTGTCGAGTCTATAGCATCTACTACAAGGGACATAGCCTATAGAGTTTCCTTTGAAATAATATCATGATCCCCATATGATCAACTACTTGAGGCCATGGTAATTGTGTTTCCTCAATATTGGTCCTTCACCAATAAGGAAGATTATCGTAGAAGGCTATTGATTTTGATAAAGGAATTTTACAAATCTATAGAATTCAATGGAGTGACTATCAACGAAATATTAGATGAGGGTCTTCTTCGATAGCAATCAGGCACCTTTGCAAGGACCAAGGAGCATCAATATCAATTAATGAGTAACCCACATGAAGAGGGCTCGACAACAAAGCTTTGGACAGAACTAAAACAGAGCACATTGTTGTGTGAAGAAATTTTAGAGTACTTCAAGTTTGCTGATCTATGTCAAACCATGATATTGGATTTAGTGGAGGATGAGAGAGTTTTTAGTGCTTTGAGCTTCCTAAAATCAAAGCTAAGAAACAAACTAGACAAGAATTTGGAGTCATGCTTGAGGATATACACATCTAGGTATAATGTCAATACTTTTCCTTTTCAAAAAGCAATGGAAATATGGAAGAAAAGATGCAAAAGAAGAAGGGTGGGACTAGGCAACACCATTAACCAATCTCCTACAGCGACTCCAAGTGGGACAAGTATAGTTGGCAGTGGCACTAGCCATGGGATTGGGAGTCTGAGTCATAGAAGTAGAGGTTAGAGTGAACTTGAAGTTGAAGAACACACAAACAAAAATGAAGAGAACAATGAAGCAACTGGACTACCAGAATTGGATGATTATGACGACATAGAGATGAATTGGAAAATTTAGGAAATTTTTGCTAAATTAGTAGTGGCAACCAATAGGTATTTTTTGAACTTATTAACTACTATATGATATCCTATCATTCAATGTTCATTTTAGAAAAGTAATAAATTAGAATGTATTATGTTTCATCATTAAAATTTGAGAACAAGGAGTATTATTACTATAGAGTGTAGTTTATATCATGTCATCAATGATCATTCATATTTGAATTTGAAATTCCTGAATGAAATTTTGTTTTCTATTCATTTATTCAACATACATTGAATTGGAAGACATGAAAATTAGATAGAATCATAGATTCAATTCCACAATTAATAGTTATCTATGGTTTTCATTTGCAATATTCAGCTAATATGGTACAATTCTTGTATGCCAATGACCCTAAATTCCCTTTTATAGAAAAAAGGAAGAAACAACAACTTTAGGTTGATTTGCCTAATGTGAAGTCTCAAAATCTAAATTAGTAAGACATCTACAAGTCTAAAACATCTCTACAACTTTAGTTGTACATTTCTGCATTTGACGGGCCGGTTTAGTAAATTAGCAATTTTAGCATAGGAAATAGCATCTGCAAGATTGCAACATTGATCCTATTCAAAAACAAAGTTCAAACTTGTTACTTTAAACTCAAATCTAGAGTCTAGATTGTACTATGTAGGATAATATGAAAGATATTCATATATAGTAAAGATATAGAGATGATTGAAACTGAAAGTACTTTCACATACAGACTATAAGTTTCTGTAGTATGCTCCACTCTTCTTCGGTTGGAAGGGAAAATTTTTTGATGTTATGGTAAATGACATGCATTCTTGTCAACATTCCATACTTGGAAGAGCGAGTTTCAAGCAATGTTCATTCCACTAGTGCATGCAAATTTGTGAATATTTTGATGCACTTTGCAATGCCTTCATGAGTTCTATCCTGAGGAAGGTTGCCTAAATCAGAGGTTATTTGGTCCTCCAACTTTTGTTTGTAAAATTATCTTCCAACAAAATCTGTTGTTGAGAAATCAGGTCTAGGACTTGGTAAACCAAGAGATATCAATTTTGTTGTTTTATTGTTCATCTTGGTGAGATTTGGCCCAAATAAAGCAAGAACTTCTTTTGCTTCTATTAGTTTTTGACATTTATGAAATACAGAGGTCGCCTTTATTATTGAACCAATGCGGTCTTGAATTCCCTTGCTTGCCAAATGCCTATTAGTAGTGCTGTTGATTTCTTCCATAATCCACTTTGTAGTTTTCTATCTCTGACCAAAACTTTTGTTCTCCTCAAGTTGCTCTTTCAACTTCCCAAAAACCTCTGTAAGAGCTTCGTAGAGTTTGAGTGAATCACACAACCTATCAGCAGAAGTCTTTATTTTCCCCTAGAAGTAATTTTTTATTTGTTTTACTATATTATTTACATGGTCATTCAAGCCATTTTCATATTTTTTAATAGTATCATTTTCCTTCTTTAGGGCTTCTTTCATTTATGAGTACTAGTGTTCACTATGTTTTCTTATTTGCTCTACTCTATTTTCCCACCCTTTTGCTTTCTCTTCCCACTCTTTTGTTTTTACCCTCTCATTTTCCAATTCTTTATTTAACTTATTGTTTACATTTGTAGCATTCTCCAAGTTTCTGTATAACTTTGTTGAAGATTCTTTTTCATCCTGGAGTTTTTTTTCCCATTTTTCCCAAATTTTCCCTCAGAGTTTTCAGTTTTGCATCCATTTGTTCTTGCTGTTCAGTTGCTTCTTTAGAGCGAGAGGATGAATTTTTTATCCTTTTCTCTAATTCTTTGCATCTGTTTACTGTTGCTTTCTCACTTGCCTTTACATTTTCCAGGTCTGCCTTTAACTTATCTATTGTGCCCTGAAGCTTTCCTTTCTCTCTCTCCAACTTCATCACCGAACTATAGACCACTTGGTTGGTCATTTTGGACACATTTATCTTGTCCAGATTTATAATTTTGGATAAATCCATTTGGAGGGTGCTAACTTGAAATTCAGATGGATCTGACTGACTATCTAGTGGATTGTTATCTCTAGCTGGGGGCATAACAACCATGAATTCCATCATATCTTTATTTGGGTCATACATTGGAAATAGCCTGTTGGTTGTAGGTTTTGCATCACGAGCTACAACAATTTCTTCCATCTTCATTGTCTTACTATTTTGTCTATACTTGTTTTTTGATTTTTCATAGTTAGTTATAAATTCATTGTAATAAAAATCAGGATTTTGTGAGACAATTGAATGTTTGAATGGTAAAATAGCAATAGCACTTGCTCCGATGTATGAGCTTCCACCAATACCATGAGGATAACCAACACCTAGAACCATTAGTGGGGTTTGTGGACTGTTCTGAGGGTTTTTTCCTGAAGGATGGGCAACTGTTGGACTCACAGTCAACATTGGCATTGTTGTACTAGTAGTACTACTAATACTTGTCATAACCTTCTACTTCTTTAGACTTTCTTCATCTCTGGGACCAAATTTTTTTGCATCTATATAAAATGTCCTTTTGAGACCACTAGTTGTAGTTGTACCCATGATATCTATAGCTGTGGGAGTGATAGTTGATTCAGATTGAATCTAAGTGCTTGGAAGTGGAACTGTAAATGAAGAAGGAACAAATTTAATTAACTGAGATGAATCCAATGTGGATGGAATTGACTGAGTTGATTGTTGATCTCCATGCCCAAGGCCCAGTTTCTAACCATGTTTTGGTGCTACAACTAGTGGTTGAGGTGGTAACCAAACCCCTTCTCCACTGGGACCCAGACCACCAAAAGCTTGGTAGCCCATTTTTTCTACAATTTTTGCCCCTTTGCTATATAGAAGTTTGGTGGATGCATCAACTCCTCTCTGAATTTGTGTACTGGATGATGGATTCAAAGAATCCTGGTCATTGTAATCATCATCAGTATCATTGTAATGTGCTTCAGTTGGATGCTCCTTATTCCACAATTCATTAAATATTCTATCCTCTTCAGCCTCATCACGATCTAAAGAGGTATTTGGCTCATCGAGATTCTTCCTCATTTCCCAAAATTGAGAAATTTTGCTTCAACTCCATCCAACATCTATACAATCATTCATTAGCTCTTTTGGAATAGGTTTTGTAGATGGTTTATTAGATTTCTTGTAGAAATTGGACAATGTCATGCCCTGCACTTTTCCTTTCTGTTTGTGCAATGCCATTATTTGTGATGACAATTCGTGTATTGACATATTATTTTCAGGAGCATATTTCTCCATCTATTTTTTGACCTCCTCCCATAAGTCCATGTTTTTAAAATTTTCAATCAAAGGCATACTTTCATGTTGATATTTTCTTGCAGAAGTCCCAATGCCCTTAAGCCTTGCTCCAATTATGTTCAGTGGATCATACTGCCAGTGACTGTCAACATCAAATTGAAAAATTGAAAAAAAGGCTTCTTCCACTTTGAATCCTCTTCTCTTAAATGCGAACCCTCAAAAGGAGAATGGCAAGGAGCGAAATATCATTTTCTTTTGCTAACCATGAAAGAGTACATCTGTGCTCTCCATTTGTTGTACATATTCCAATGCAAATACCCTCTCTGTTACATGTATTGGAAGTTTGTAGGGTTCTACCCATGAACCGTAAAACCTTAACACAGTGTACTCTTCCATTAAGTACCAATCAACCAATTGTAGTTTACTTCTGAGTTGAATGCAATTTCTACAAGTAACAGGCAATCTAGGCATTGGAGTGCCTATAATTTTATGGTACATTGGTGCCAAAAAGAAGTCTACAAAATTGTTGTAGTTCCTTTTGTTATCAATAATCCTTATCTGAGGTGTCCACTCATATATTGGATTTTGGCCTTGAGTCTAACTACAAAGCTTGTTTGCCTCAAATAATGCACGATGCTTTGCTAGGAGAAGATAGCACAAGTAGGTTGTGAATCTAAATGTCTCCTTTGAACCTCTTTGAATCATTAGTAATTGATCTTGCATGCAATGAACAATGTGCTCAATAAAATGATATCTTACTGGTTCTTTTTTAAAATGAATATGATAAAGCATTTCAAGAATTCTGGCATCCACTTGTTTGATACTATCTAATCCCAAAAAAAATGCTAGCAAGGAAATACTATCCTGTGCCCATGGCACAAAAAAATCAATATCATAAGGAGGCTTGTGATTTGGACTCAGCCTACAACCGCTTGTTATTCCTCTGATATAAGAATCTATCTATTCTGCATCTAATTTTTCATAATCATCTGCCAGCTTTCGTAGGTCAATATGTACATTTGACTGTTGTTGTTGAAACCCTAGGTTCAATAGACTAGCAAATTCACTCTTAGTTATGGACAAAATTTCCTCCTCAGTAATTTTATTCACAATTGCTTTTCTATTTTCATCATAATTTTTGACGTAGAGCATAACAATTTCTGGGCAAGGGAATACTTGAGGTAACGCCATGTGTGCCAACCCAGCTAGTCATGGTGCAATTTTATTTGTAGTTGCATTTACACTAGGGTTAAATTAACAAAATTTTGTAGCCTTATTTGGATTGTTCCACTTGTTTTTAAGTGCAAATCTTATCTTCATTATACGCTTATTTCCATGAATAACAGGATCATGTATATCATGGAATAAATCACTGAAACCTAGTGTTTTAAGCATATTGTGGAATTCTGTTATTTTTCCTATGTTATTCTTGGTATTTGTTTTGCCCATCGTGGTAAATATTTAAACACAACTACAAGCCTACAGGGGTGATTCAAAATTAAAACCTTACAGACTAAATTTTTTTATATAATATAAACAGTAAAGTTGTAAAATTTAAAATGCAGGACGTAAATTTTCAAGATTTTAGTAGTTACACTTACCCGCTCATGTTGACGTTGCCCTTAGTTTTGATTTTTTTAGAGAGATGAGAGTCTAGAGACTGTAGTTTGTTGCTTTCCTTGGACCACAATCCTCAACCTAGAAATTAAGAATCCGTAACTTTGTTGCACTGTAACTTTGTAAATTGTAATTTGTAACCCCTTTCTAATTTCTAAATCTACAGACAATGTATAACTGCAAAATTAAATAAACTTAATGCACCAAAATTGTACAATCTGTACTCTATAGTCTATAGTCGTCACACTTGTCACACAGTACACTTTCAATATAAATGTGAGTGGAATCATGGACCACTAGTGTTACCTAACCCGTCATAATGTATTAATGTCATTCATAACAGCACTATTAACTGCAAGTGGAATATGATTATGTCAATGTGTTAACTGAGCAATGACACATGTCATGTTTCCAAGACGGGTTTGAAATGACAGGGTTTCTTTTTCCTTTCATCTTGAAACTCAACTTCGGTTGTTGATCTATAAACATCCAATGACACCAGTGAATGGTGTGGTGGCCCCATGGGTTGTGGGTCCCACTCCCATTAAATTACAAGTATAGTTAGTATATTATTGTACTTGTTAGTAGGCTAGTACTATTGCATTTAGTTTGCACAATAAGTGAATTAGTTGAGAATCAACCAACCAATGAAAATGAACTATTTTTCTTTTTATCAAATATTTCTAAAGTTTTTATATAAATTTATTATTGTCATATATTATCTATACTATTTATCTGAATGATAATTGGTTCTTTTTATTTAGTGTTATACGACCCCTTTTCTCGGAGGCTACCTCCATGTTCATTTATTTTTGGCTAGATTCTCGCATACTTTTTGACATTGACATAAATTTTCTTTTACATAGATTTCAATATCACAATTTGTAAATTGAATAAGAAATAATTATATTATTAAAAAAATTAATAATTCAAGAAAAAAGAGATTATTGGGTTAATCCTAAGCTAGGTGATTCTGATAACATTTTGATATGCAATAATCTATAAATTATACAATTTTAAATGTAGAGAACAATTGGTTAGAACCTTCTTCACTAACTTCATTTTTAAAAATTAAAATTAAATAATTTAGTAAACTATTTTAAATGTATATTTGTATAATTATATATATTCTAATAAAATATTTAAATTATTTTTTACCTAATTAGAATTTATTTTAATTGAAGTTAAAATTAGTAAATTCTTGTCTTTATTTTAAACAATTTTAGAATTTTTGTATACCCTTCATAAATGTAATGCAAATTTAGATTTTTTTTCAATTTACTATAAAGACATAATATTTTAGTAAAAGTGTTAAATTTATTATTTAAATTATAATTTTTAATTAGTATAAAAACTATAACTTAACTCCATACTAATTCTATTTTTCTAATTTTTGTATAATAACTTTAAAAAATAAAATTAAATCCTAATTTCTAATTAGTCTAATAACTATTAGGCAAGTACATGCCACGACGTGGCACTTGTTAAATTATATAACTGCAATGATGTATATTAATTAAAATAGTAAAAGAATATATAAATAAATATTATAGTATCATGCTAAATTAAAATTAGATGACATCCTAAAGAACATTTATCATACCAAAGATATTTATCAACTAATTATACTATACATGAGATATAGAGTTAAATTGATTAATTTCAATTATTAAATTGTTTGATATATCTTGTTCAAGTGATAAATTTATCCAATTGTAGAAGCTAGACAATATTCTTAAGGTTAAATATAATGCATTAAAAAAAAACATAAATTAATTTTAAAATAACATTTATGCTTTAAAAAAACCAAACACACTTATAATAAATAAAGTTGATAATATACCAAGCTAAATAATTTGAACTTTATTAAAATTGATACAAAATTAATATTAAGTATTTTAAAGTATAAATTAAAAATATCTATATAGTAAAAATTATATATGTTAAATAAATGTATAATCTAATAAAATTATATATATAAATAAAAAATAAAAGAAAATTTATTAAAAGCATTGGTTTAGATATGTAAAAATAAAAATAATTAAATTCTAATTTAAACTAATCCACTTGTCACAAGAAAATATAAGGTTGCAATTAATGCTTGCATTAATAGAGGTGTTGAAAAAAATAGTTGTATTTTTTATGAAGAAAATTGAATTTTTTCATTGCCTTTTTCATCATGAACCAATAATGTTTAAAAAAAATTGTAGTTTTAAATTTCAAAAAAATGCAAATTAATAAACCTTATGCAAACAGTGGTATATCAATGAAATTTTTAGATTATAGAACTAATATGGAACTAGGTGATTCCATTAGTTTCCTGCCAAAGGTAGGAACTAATAATATTTTATATTCACATAGGCTTTTATAAACAATTCAATAGAAAATTAAAAAATGCAAAATATTGCAATGTTGCATAAGTAAGCATAAGAAGTTAAAACAATGAAATACAATTTTATATGGAGCTAAAACTCGAGAAATATCATTGGTATTTCTTGAAATTTACAAATTTACAAAATCAGGGGAAAACCCTAGACTCTAAAACTACTTTACTATTCGTTGTAGAAACCACCAGAATTGACCATGGTTGCGAATTCTTGTAGCCAGTTGTTGCCATCTTCCACTTCATCCAGGAAAAACTATTTTCGAAGAAAATTCAACCCAATTCTAGCGCATTTCCTATGGTGCTACAACTGCCCAATAGTAAAGCCATTTAAAAATGGTTGTAGGACCACATTCTGGCTAGGTTCTAGAAGCTTGTGGACTTCACCCACCCAAGGGATCCCCACTCCTAAAATTGCATGAGTGACAATTTCAATGTCATCGCTCAAATATAGTAGTTTAAAAATCTTCCTCAGGAGTAGTAGAATTCTGGCCCTTGCTTCTTTGAGGTCAAGCCCCTAGGGAGGCTAGAAATTGTGACGTAATGTCACTGTTGACACGATACTGATTCTCATTCTTCAAAAACTCATGCCCCAGAACCATTTTGACAGTAGCAATAAAAAACTTCACAGTAGAGCATGGAACAACCTCATTGCAAATTGGCAAGAGGTTTTCCTCAGGAACGTGACCTAGAAAGGCCTTCTGCTCCTCTTCCAAAATGCATCTCAAGCGAATAGGGTTGTCCATCTTTACTGCAAAGTTCAAACTAACACCAAACAATTAACAAACCAGACCTATCGACTACCAAAAATGAGATGAGCAATGATGAAAGAAGTAGCTCAATCGCCTATAAATAAGCTTGGTGGGCAGGGTGCCAGGGATTATTTGTTTGTTTCCATTTGACTGCCAATTCAATTACATTAAATTAACAAATATTCTCAAATCTTGAACATAATTGCAAGTACTTGCTGAAAAGGGCAATTGTAATTAAACACTAATACTGTCCATTGTCCTGTAATGCGTGTGAAGCCACCTAACCGATGGAAAAGGCCAATTGTAATTAAGACTAATAGTAATAGTACTACTGCTAGTGGACTGTGCCACGTCCTGTAATATGTGCAAAGCCGCTTTGCCGATGGAAAAGGCCAATTGTAAATTGTAATTAACAATGACAAGACATCAATATACTATCTCTTGCAACTTAAGTGATACACGCTGGACAAAAACGTGTCACCATTCTGGACACTTGAACAAGGTCGAGGCTTCATTCCAGACATGGCATGGCATTTAATTCTTTCTAGGTGCATTGTACTCCGCATACAACTTACCTTGATACGTGTCAACATTCCGGTGACTACCTCGACAATTCTTCTTCCTTCAAGAAATGTTGGCCGAAATTAAACCTTAGCCATTGATCTTGGATCATCAGATGGTCTGAGTTCTCAAATAATACGTTTAACATAATTATAGTGGTAGTGGCCAATAATTAATGTAGGTTGGTATGTAAGGTTAGGCTACTTATTTTCCATCTTTTGAAAATAGCCATACCAACTATAACTTTCTAAAAACCATTCGCCATAACAAATAAATTAATTCAATTAATTGGAAAATAATTTTGCCACCTTTTTATAAAAAAGGTATTGGTTATTAAAATATTCGCCAACCAATATCCATATATCAAAACATAATTTGCCATCAATATTAATAATTTTATTAAAAACAAAAATTATAATCACCATTATTTTATAAAAATTGTCTAAACTATTAAAAAAATCACCACCAAATATCCATCCACTGACGCATGATTTGCCAACACTATTAATTTTTTTTTTCACCCAAATGACATGTGATTCATCACAATTTTATAAATTTTGGGAGGGGGGGTTCCTTAAAATTATCCCTGTTCCTCTTTGCTTGGTCCAGATGTTTTGGCTTGGGGCGTTACCTTTTCTGGTAAATATTATGTCTCTGGTGGGTATCAAGAGATAACTAGACAATTATTTGGGGATGCTGAGGTCCATTGGTGGAAGCAAGTTTGGAATAAAGTTTCTTGGTCCAAGTGAAATTTTTCCATGTGGTTAGTGGCTCACAACCATTGTCTTACCTGGGATAATCTTTGTAAACATGGATTTCAAGGCCCCTCTTATTGTGTTTTGTGTGGTAATGGAGAGGAGTCTGTCTCCCATCTGTTCTTCCATTGCTCCTATTCTACTCAGATATGACACCTTTTGTGGAGCGCTTGGGGTTGCTCTTGTAGGCATGCTTCCTCTTTGCCTAAGTTCTGGGCCCGCTTGGGCAGTGCTCCCTCTAAGTCTTCTTCTCTCCATGCTGCTTGGATTGCAGGCCCATCTTTCATGCTTTGGCATATCTAGTTGGAGAGGAATCATCACATATTCCAAGATGTTCGGCTTGGTTTTTTGCATCTTTGGTTGAAGATATCACATTCTCTTCAGGAATATATTCATTTGAAGTGTGAGCTTGATGGGGGTATGGATCCGGTTGATCTTGCTATCTGTAATCGCCTCAATTTTCATTTTGAGGATGGGGCTGCAGCTCAAAGGTTTCCTTCTGTGTCCAAGCAGCTTCAACATCAGAGGAAGGGTCAAGTTAATCAGGATGGGCACTGGACTCCTCCTCCTTGTGGAGTTCTAAAAATTAACACTGATGGTTCTTCTCGTGGGAATCCTGGTACTGCTGGTATTGGGGGAGTGGCTCATTGTAGTTCTGGGGATGTTAAATTTTTCTTCTCAGTTCATAAGGGTGATTAAACTAACAATCTCATGGAAGCTCAGGCTATTTTATATGCTATGGAACAGTGTTGCTTGCGGCGATGGAGTAAGATTATCTGTGAGTCTAATTCCCAGGTGGTGGTGAACATGCTTTCTTCGCAGGAGCTTGAGGATGTTAATTGGCAGCTGGCCACTGTTGTTAAGCAGATTATTCTCTTCTCTACCTCTTTTCAGTTCATTAGGTTCATGTATATTCCTCATGAATGGAATAGAGCTGCTGATTGTTTAGCCAAATGGGCTTCTAGTCATGATCCGGGTTGGAATATTAGGGATAGGAGGCAACTGTCCTTGGAGATGGTGCAAGAATTTGATGATGTTGTTGCTTAGGATCGAGCTCCTTGTTGAGCTCTCCTTGTTTTATTCCTTTCTATCTTAATAAAATTTTAACCCTCTTTTCTCATAATGTTTTTGACGGGGAAAAGTAAATTACAAAACTTACAAATTACTTACCAGTTACGATAGAAATTATTGTAGATGAGTTTATAGTTACAAAATTATTGTAACCTTTTTGGAATGTGTCTGATAAAATGGTAAGTAACTGTCATTAGTTAACAACAACAAAGAATAGAGCAAAATATAAGATTTTGATCAATGGGATTTTACCATCAGAAGAAGAAGATGGTTGAGAATCTAGCTGGAAGGTTGTCATCAGTGCTTTTTATCCGTGAAACTGAAATAAGTTTTATTATTTAACAATTTAATTAATTTATATATAATTAATATAAAAGTAACTTTTGTATTTCATACGAAGTGCAAGATTTTTAACTTAATAATTTCTATAAAATACTTTTATATGATTTGATTAGATGAATCATTTTGAGTCTTGGATTAAGTTCAATATTTTTTGAGAGTAGTTAGTTTGGATGTCTATACTTTCAATAATATTATTTTTATAATTAATTTTTTCATTCAACTAAAATATTACAATTATTATTTATAATTATATTATATAATCTTTTTAAAAATACACTATATATTATTAAAATATTATTATTTTTATATTATAGTTTATTTATAATAGTACTATATGATATCGATGAAATAGAAAATTATAACTATACAAGATTTGTTTTAATTAAAATATAAGATATATTGTAATCAATTTATTAAATGAAATTTGGAATTATACTAAAAACTATAAAAAAAATTAAGCCAAGTACTAAGCCTTTTTATGGTACTTGTTTAAGATGCAAAATGGAAGGAGTAAAATTTTTTGTTGCGAATATGAAAGAGTTTAATAATAAATAATTTTAAAATATTATAAATTTCAAAAAGAATTCAATTTCATTATGTCAAACATAAAGTATATAATTAGTAAGAAAAGTGACAATTTCTAATTTATTTATAAATATAATTTTAATGACTAGTTGATTGAAGTTGTTTAGGAATATTACAATAGTACTAATAAGAAGTTTCATTTATAAAGAACATAGAAATTTCATGTCACTAAAGATAATCTTATTCAAAAATAATATCTATTCTTTTACAATTACTTTTAAAAGAAAATTTTGAAAAATAAACAACTTTCTTCAAATTAATTCTTTTTAAATATTTGAATTTACCCACATCCAAAAAAAAACATATCTTCAATCCTTTTGGTACTTATTATTAATAATAAACTTTTTTTTTTGTTTTTGGAAAAATGGGTAAAAATTTATTCAATCAACTCCAAATTATAGATCAAAGGCTAGAGGCCCACAATAGCACTACATATTCCTATCTTTCGATAATTGTTGATAAAAAATCCCATGATATTCAAAAGGTAACTCATCCCTTCCACTAATATCCCAACTATCCACATTCTCTAAAGCCCACTTCGCCAAACAATCTGCAACTCTATTCCATTCGCAAGGGATATGACAAAAGGAGATAAAATCCAAGGAACTACATAGACTTAGAATTTGTCTAGCCAAAGAGGCTAATCTCCAATTAACATTCTCCAAACTCTGGTTATTCAACATATCAACAACAATTTGAGAGTCAGACTCACATATGATCTTTTTCTAGCCTAAAGAACATCGTCTCTCTACAACAATCTTAATAGCTAGGGCCTCCATCAGATTATTAGAGTTTTGACCCTTGTAAATAGAGAACATAAAAACCACACTACTATCATTACCTCTACCTATAGCCCCAATACCAACATGATGAGGATTTCCTTGAGAAAACCCATCTATATTAATCTTCAAGATCCTGGCTAGGGGAGGAGTCCATTGCCCAACCCTACAAACACGTTGCATGTCATGGCATGACCTTTTTCCAAGAGTGCATCCTCAATTATTGAAATCTAGGTTCAAATTCCTCACAATAGTTTGTTCCCCAAGATCTATACTTTCAGACATGTCACACTTGGCAAAAATGGTCTCTTGAAGCCTACTAAGAATCTTCCTCCGCAACTAAGGCTATCTAACTTAAAGTCACAAAAAATCCTATGATTCCTCTCCAACCAAAGGTTCTTGAGAATAAAAATCAGCCCAAGACTCTAGGTAGTCTACAAGAAAGAAGTCTTTGCTAGAGGTCTACCCAAACTTTCCCAAAAATCAATGAGAGAAGTGGCATGAATACAATGATGACTCCAAGCCTCCCAACATCTATGCCATATTTCCTTCGAAAAGGGGCAAAGAAAAAACAAGTGAGAGATACACTCTTCATTGTGCAAGCATAAGAAGCAAATAGAGGGTCCTTGAAAACCTCTTTTGTGAAGATTCTCCCATGTGAGACATTTCTTCTGGGCCAACAACCATTTAAAAAAATTACATTTGGGCCAAGAAAATTTATTCCAAACCTTCTTCCATTGGTGCACTTCAGCTAGACCATGTAGGTTCCTATCCAGTAGAGCATAGCCTTGAGCCACAGAGAATTTTCCTTTTGGGCTAGGATTCGAAGCCAAAACATCCCTCCCTTTAAGAGAGCTACAAAATGTATTCTCCAACACATGAGAAAGAAGAGAACAATCCTCATCAAACCCACCGATAGGCCACTCTTGAGAATCCTTCTAGCAAGGCACCTCCATCTGATCCAAATGCTTGATAGTCTTAAAATCCTTCACCTTAAAATAGCCAACATTAGTAAAGTGTGGTAGAGAGGTTGAAGTTTGGGAAAGCTAGAGATCATGGGTGGGTGGCCATCCCAAGAGTCCTGCCAAAAAAAAGCATCTAAACCTCTGTTACAAATCCAAAAGAGGCCTTCCTTAATCAGCTAAGTGACCTTCTTAAGGGTATTCCAAACATAAGAACCTTTACCAAACAAAGCAAGGTATGGCAGATTAGAGCTATCAACACTAGGAAAATACTTGTAAGAATCTTGGCCCAATCTAATTGCTGATTGTTGCACCACCTCCAATACAACTTAGCAGTCAAAGCCATGACAACAAGTGACATAGACCTAAGACCAAGGCCCCTAGCATGCTTTGTCTTGCAGACACACTCCCACTTAACTAAACCCCGCTTCAATGAGAGAAGGGTGCCAGACCAAAGAAATTGCTGAGAAAATGCATCAAAATCCCTCACAAAGGTGGAAGGGGTAACTTATACACAACACCTGAAAATACGAAGAGATTGCACCACAGTCTTAAGAAGAACCACTCTGCTAGCAGAAGAAAGCCACCTATAAGTACAATGACTGACTTAATTCCAAAACTTATCGAAGATCCCCCACCAATACACTCTATGATGAGATCCCAAAGCCAAGGGGACTCCAAGGTATATCAGGGGAAGAGAACCAATTTGAAATCTAAGGATCCTAGCAATCCTATTTTGAATAGGCTAAGGGGTATTAAAGAAGAAAATGGAAGATTTATCATCATTAATACACTGACCTGAAGCCTTCAAATAGATGGCTAAGGCTCTCCTAAAATTCATAGCTTCACTAACTCTAGCCCTGCCTATCAGCATAGTATCATCCACAAACTAAAGGTGAGAATAGGAAGGAAGAGAGTCATTCCAACTCCAACCTTCAATAAGACCCTGCCCCACTTGAGATTTAAGAAGTCTTCCAAGATCCTCTGCCATGATCATGCATAAATAAGGAGATAGAGGATCCCCTTGCTGAAGTCCTCAAGAAGCACTAAACATTTTTTATGGTTACCGATTTATAATGACAAAAAAAGAAGAGGAGGTCACGCAACTCAGAATCCAATTCACCCATCCCTCAACAAAGCCAAATGCCAAGAGAACTTTCTATAAGAATTCCCAGCTCACTCGATCATAAGATTTAGCCATTTCAAGATTCATGAACATAGCCCTCTCCTTAGAATTAGCCATAGAATGAATAGCTTCCATTGCAACCACAACACCATCCAAAATTTGTCTTCCTTCAACAAAATCCCCCCGCTCTGGAGAGATTAGAGTGCTGAGGAGAGGCTTATGGTCTCTCTGTAATCAGCTTGGTGATGATCTTATAGACAACATTACAAAGTGCAATAGGTCTAAATTGAGAAAATTGATTAGCCCCCTCCTACTTAGATATGAGAGCCAAAAAAGTAGAATTCATGGACTTGAGCATCTACTTATTCCTATTAGATTCTTGTACCACCTCAAGGAGATCCAACTTTAAAATTTTCCAGAATTCTTGAAAGAACTCAATTAGAAATCGATCAAGGCCGGGAGCCTTACCTTTTTTCTTGTTAAACACCACTTTCTCCAATTTAGATAGCGAAATAGGATGTAAGAGGGCCCCATTCATCTCCATAAAGACTAGGTGAGGAATGCAATCCAAGATTGCCCTCTCCTCATCCCTAGCATTAAGCTCTGTAGAAAAGAGATTTGGAAAATAGTTGACCGATCGCTGCCCTAGAAATATCAACATTGGAAGAGAGATGAATCCCTTCAGGTGAGATTAAAGAGGAGAAAGAACTCCCCTATGTTTGAGCCTTGACCGAATTATGAAAGAATTTAGTGTTCCTATCCCCCTCCTAAAGCCAGTCAACATGAGATTTTTGTTTCCAAAAGATCTCCTCGTGAAGCTCCCACTCTTCTAATCCTTTAAGAGCCAAAGAATCTGCTTCACTTAGATCAAGAGTCCTCCCTTGATCCCAAATCAACCAAGTGATGTTGTCTAACTTAGCTTGAGGAGCTATCCTTTGAGCCTATAGGTTCCCAAAACATTGTTTATTCCACTTCTTTAGCCTGTACTTAACATGTTGAAGCCTCTTGCAAAAAGTAAACAATGGTGTCCCATGGGCAAGCATCCCCTCATACCACCAATCCATCATAAGATCCTGCAAAGACTGATCTCTTAACCACATTAACTGGAATTTAAAAGAAGGTTTTTTGGTGAGTCCATAAGTAGTAATAGAGATCTTGATAGGTCAATGATCAGAGCCTTTCCAATCAAGAATTTCTAAATTGGTGATCAACCTACTATTCATCCAATAATAGGAAAGCAAAAATCTATCCAGCCTTTCTGAGATAGCCTCAACACCACATCTCCTATTATTCCATGTAAAGAAACCATTAGTTGGCTTCAAATCAATGAGATTTGAGGAATCTATCATATCCTTGAGAAGATTTGCAAAGTGGTCCAACCTAGCAACTCCACATTTTTCATCTAAACTAGTAACAGAGTTAAAATCGCTAGCTAAGATCCATGGGAGAAATGGGTCTAAGGCCCAAATGTAGCTAATGTGAGCCCAAATATTTGACTTGTTTGAAATATTAGTAGGAGCATAAATATTAGATAGAAGGAACTTTTCCCCAGTTGCCGAATAGGATGTGACCAAAGAGATAGAGGATTGACTAGAAATCCACCATAAGGGGAGAACTTTTCTTGGGTTCTAGAAGTAAGAAATGCCCCCTAAGCTATTTTGAGCTCCCACACCTTTTCAATTGCTTTGGGGCCAAATACGTGAAGCACAACTAGCCAAACCATCCACTATAAGCTTAGTTTCCTGAATAAAAATTATATCAAGTAATTGAGAATCAATTAATCTATGAACAACCTTTTGTCTAGGGATGTCATTCAACCCCCGAACATTCCATGATAGAATAATCATTTATGGTGGTGGGAGAAATGGGAATTAATGGGTTTCACAAACCCAGACTCAACCAAAGTATCCCCCTTAATCTTGACCTTCTCTTGATCAGTCTTTCTGCCACTCCTTGATGGTTTCTCTAGAGACCCCTTTTTAAAGGATTTCTATTGTAAACCTAAAGTAGGATGGGCTTTTCTGCTCTTGGCCAAATCTAAGGCCCCCTTAGGAGCAAGGGGATCTAGAACCACCACAATCAAACTCATTAAAGCTTGTGACCCTTGGGAATCCCTGCTGTCTTGAACTTGAGAAGGTAGATCCATATCGATATGTACACTCTGAGGATCCTCTGAAGAAAGTAACTAATCCTCCCCCTTTTCCTCTTCTTCCCGAACTTCATGTAGACCCCTGTCCCTAGAAGAAAGCTCAACTAGAATATCTTCCTCCTATACTAGGTTTACAAGAACATCAAATATGTTGAAAGTACCATCATTTTATATCTCTAGATAGGTTCTCTTCTTACCCTTGCCTTTGTTATGGGTTTTAACCTGAGTAAAGCCCTCATTATCTGTAGCTTTAGTAGATGTAGAAGCCTTCCCTTTGTCCCCCTTAAGAGGTTTAGAGGCATCCAAGGTAGTGGGCTTAAATCTAGGGCATTTGTAGAGCAAATGACCATATTCACAGAAAATTTGACATCTAAAAGGGAGAGTTTCGTAATCTAGCCGTTGGATCCAAGAAGAGGATCCCAAGCATATTTCCATAAAATATGGTAATGGATTAGTTAAATCAACCTCTACACAAATATGAGCATAAGAAATTACATTGCAATCTTGAGTTTGTGTAGCCACTCCCATAGGTTTTCCAAGAGGTAATGAGATTGAATGAAGAATATCTTCCCTCCAAAACTCCAAAGGAAGTCTCAGAAAACAAACCCACATTAGCAACCATGCGGGGATCTCTTTGGCTAAACTAAAGCCCATGTGCCAAGGCTTGATGAAAAGCCCCACCTAGTTAAAGAAGTAAGGGCCTCCTTGAAATTCCCTATTCCTATCTGCCATGCATGACAAGATAACCAAAAAATAATTATTCATTTCCAAAATGATCTCCATATCACCTTCAGGATTCTAAACTCAATGAGCCTAGGAATCCAACATAGGTAAGGAGAGATGAAGGCCCAAAAATTTGTAGATCAGGGCATAATCCTACCAATATTCAACATCCTCTAAGATCTACTCAGGTTGAATAACTAGAATAGGCTAGTCCTCAGATCCTTCCAAACATCCATTTATGTTTTTAATTTGAGGCATCCCCTTTGAGGAGGAGACCCCATCTCCCATTGTAGGTTTACTCATTTGATTTTCACCATTGGCATGTGCTGAAGATGATGGGTCAGTAATCTCCATATCCTCAGAGGCAATCTAAGATAAAACTAAACCTCGATTCACCAAAGGGCAAGCTCAACAATCCCACCAGCAAAAAAGTTGGGATATGAAACCCACGGTCTCCAATCGTAGAACAAAATTTTGACAAAGAATGTTGCAATCACAACAAAGCGCAGAAGATGTGTGCACCCACCACCAGAAAAAGTTTGGACCCTCTAGTCCATCCATGCACCTATCAGCACCAAAGAAACCCCCGTGCATGTAGAAAATTTAGGTTGTAGCCATGAGGAGGAGTAGGAGATTGAGGCTAGGGCATGCAAAAAATGTAGGCCCTAACACACAGCAACCCTAGTGCTCAGCTAGTACACGCGCAACGCCATCCCATTCTCAATAGTCATCAATGTTTGTACTAGGATATTTATCAATAATAATTTCATAATTAAAAAGTTATTTCATTATTTTAAGAACCCTTCTTATACTAACAATTTGATTTCTTAGATTTAGGTAAAATAATCTTCAGAATTGCATTATTGCGTTACAGATAAACTCCAATGATTCAAGCTATAAAAAAAAATTAAGAGAAGAACCACTTCCTATTCAAATTATTAATGATGAGATGAACAAAAGAAAACCTAAATTAACAATGAGAAAAACAAAGATATGTATAAGTCTACAAAAAAGAGACTGAAAAGTTCCACACCATGAAATATCAAATCTAAGAATCCAACAGAACTTGAGATATTTTGTTTAAAGACAACACTTTCTTTTTACTCTACCATGATGAAGAATTGTTTTTAGATATTTTTTTTGAAGAAGATAGCCCTTTTATTTCACTCTACCATAATGAAAATTTATTTCTAGAGAGCTCTACTGCAATGATACACTAAGATATATTAGCTTTACAATGGAGAAAATAGCTTTGTATTCCATGGTTATTTCACAAGGGTAGTCCAAGAAAATTATTAGGATGGGGAAGAGTAGGAAAAAAAAAAACTATCATTGAATAGTTGGTGAAACCATGTCAACAATCAGATGAAATAGGACAATGAGATAGGAAAAAACAACCTGCATTGTGGAAGACACTACTTATACAAAACTTCCTCTTCAATTATTTGATTTTGTAGGAGGGGAACACAATATCATTTTTAGTCAGAGCCATCTTTACAAGCAAGATGATAAATGATCTATTGAAGCAAATGCTTTCAACTATATTATCTAGAATTTGTAGGGTAGGTTTTAATGTGGCTTCTAAATTTATCTTGCCTAGCAGTCACTAGAATAATTTGTGCAATTTAAAACAAAATAGAAAGCATAGCAGAGTGAGACATTTAATAAATTTTCAATAAGTTGTCTTTCTTTCTGTTTTTAATGTTTGTAATTATTTAATAAGTAATTGTTAAAAATTTTTAGTTTATTCTATTCTTTAGTTAATTTTTATTTTTTAAATTTTAAACAATTCATATTCTATAAGAAAACATTGAATCTATCTCATTCTATTTTTGAATCATTATTTTTTATTTGCTTATCATCTATTGCTCTTTTCTCAATCTAGTTTTTTTGGAGACAAGAGATTATCTATAAGCATTTATTTTTTTCAATTTGTGACACTTTGTATGTGCGTTTTATTTTTATTTTTTAATAAAATATAAAATATGAACATTTTATTTAATTTATAAGTGTAAACACTAATAAAAAGGTAGATAGACTAATGAATCTAATAATAATGACATTCTCAAAATCTAGTCATTGCAAAGTATAATGAATGACATGTGGGGATAAAATCATGATTATTTACCAATTGGACAACTTTATGTTGGATCCTTGAACTTTAGCCCAACCATGTCATAATCATTGGAATTCAATTCCAATTACTTAGTTATTCATCAAAGAATAAGAATATTAGTATATGGAAAAAAAATTCTTCCCAATCCATGTCAACCCCTATATTTGCTGATTGAACTACCACATTATTTGCTTCCATGTAATAATAGGCCACAATAAATTATGATATGAAACATAAAGGAAGCCAAACCTCGCTAAGACCTGTCTCTTTTCCCAAGTAAACTTCCTTCACCCCAAGCATGTTGCACAACTGAAGCTAGTGCAGTAATGCCAAAGATTTAGTGAAGATGTTTAAAACCTACTCTCCTATAGGATTGTGCTCCATGATGAGAACACTATCCTAAATCAACTAGCTAATCAAGTGTGTCTATATTTATATGTGCTTAGTATGTTGATGCTTCATTGGGTTGCAAGAAATGCGAATGACACTATGATTGTCACACCAACAAATAGTTGGACTATCAAGTGGAAACCCAAACTCACTGACCAAGTAGTGAAGCCAAAAAATCTCATGACTAGCTAACACCACTACTTGGTAGTTAGACTTTATAAATGATAATGCAATAAAGGATTGCTTCTTGCAACACCATGCAATAGAAGAAAAACTAAGACAAAAAATGAAGCTAGGAGAAAACTTTTGATCATGAAAATCAATAGCCCAATTTGAGCTTGTAAAGTTAGCAACATGTGGGGATTGTGTAGTGTATTGAAAGTCATAATGTGTAGTTTCTCAAATGTACATCAAAATAGGTTTGATGTATTGAATTTTATGGATTGCTACAAATGTATGAAGCACTGCCATTATGTTAGGTATGTATTTTTCAATTTGCAGAAATCTCTTATTTATATATAAAAGTGAGTAAAGAGCACACATTTCCCTTCATGAGACATGTCTATTCATTAATATAATCACAATCTTTTATATATATATAGACACACACGCGCACGCGCGCGCGCACATACACACACACACACACACACACACACACACACACATACATATAAATATATATACATACATATATATACATATATATATATATATACATATACACATACACATACACATACACATACAAGAGAAGCTACAAAACATCAACACTCCATCTTAGCTAGAGAGGATAAAAATATGACATAAATTAAACCATTGGTAATATTAGGAATGACAAATTTTAGGGATATCTTTGATCAAAAGATATTCAATACTCATGATATCAAATTTGATATCATGAGTATTGGTCTTCTAGAATATCAACATATGATATTCACCAATTACTCAAATAGGGTTATGATATCACATCTGATATCAAGTGTATTGGTCTCCCAGAATATTGATATTTGATATTCACCAAGTACTCAAATAAGGTGTGATATCACATCTAATATCAAGAGTATTGGCCTCATAGAATAAAAATGATATTCACTGAATACTCTGAGATACAAGACATTCACCATTTACTTAATTTATTTAATCTCATAATACAAGTTCTTGTAAGATCACCACCTTACAACAACTTCTCCAAATACAAGTGATGATCATTTAGAAGTTATCACTTTGTCATGATATACACAGGGGGTAGGGCCATTAAAAATTACATGGTCATGAGGTATATTCATAAATCAAATTCCTCTTGAATACTATAATTTATTGATCACTAAAGAATCCATCTCAATATAGTTTACTTCCTCAGAATCAATAAAAATAATATCACTAAAGGTTGATTGAATCATATCCTTCATCCTCTCCCTCTCTTTCAAGGTTGGGATCCCTCTAAATCTCAATCTCAATCTTTGTATAATAGCACACTCATAGGAAAAGATTAAGGGAAAAAAAAGATCTTGTAGGATGCATAAAAATACAAATAAGAATGTCAATTAGGCTGATAGAAATTTAACTCCTGTCTATTTGCAACAATGCTCTACAACTTTCCCACTTTGCTTGTTGCCTGGAACTTTGAAGTGGTCCCCCAATCCTATCTCCATGTCCTCTCAATATTGGGAGGGATGGATCCCCCCCACCCCCTAACAACCCCCTCCCCCCCACTAGATAATACCCCCACTTGTCTAGATTTGGAGCTAGTGGCAATTTTCCAAAATAGTCACTTTCTTCTACGAGATGATGGTAGTATCTTGGTAGAACTTGGTACCATCTCTAAGGACTATGTCTGTCTGGGCACCAAACCTCTATGTGTCCCCTTGAAAGGTGCCACTTTATCCACAATACCAAAGCCAAGTTGGCTTGAGGCTATTGTTGGTTTCAAGAGCCCTGTTGACTCTGATGCTAAACATACATTTTCCTCAAGATCCACTAGACCTCTAATTGCACTTCTAGACTATGTGGTCGATTCAATCTCCTCAGGTTTTACCCTTAGCCTTCTTGGGAGGGTTTTCGCTTTCTAACCTATTGTGGATATGGTCCAAAAATGGTCTTATAATAAATGGAAAATTATGGCTTATGTTTCCTTCTTTGTGATGGTCAATGCCTTCCTCTTAATTATTTTGATAGTTGGGAAGGACTGAGATTCAATTATGGCTTGGTCCTTGAGCTTTGGAATATACCATTTGATAATAACTAAGTGAAAACTTAGGTTTAATCTAGATTGTGACCTATACAGATCCACCCCAATCTATATACAACTCCCTAGGAAGCCCATGGAGTTCTGGGATGAGTGTGGTTTTAGATGGATAGGTAACTTCTTTGGGTAGTTCATAAATCTAGATTCAATGACTAGCTCAAAGATTAAATTTAGCTTTACTAGGATATGTGTTCATGTGTGAATGCATAAACGCCTTCCTACCATGGTGGAATTGAAATCTAAATGGGGCACCTGGGCATAGTCACTAACTTACAAGAATGTTGCCCCCTTTTGCCAAAAGTGTATCAACTTTGGTCATTATTTTGTTGATTTCCTAATTAGCGAGAAACTCAAGAACAAGGTCTCATCCCTAGGGGTTGAGGTGGTCAAAAGCTCAAAAATAGCTGAAATGATTGCTACCCCTGGAACCCTAAAAAGAATAGAACCATTGGGTTTGGGGGACCTACAGATTAATGGAACCCATAATATTGAAGGGAAAACTAGATCTCTTGAGAAAGCTCAAGACGAGAGGCAAGGAGAAGAGAACACAAGAAAGTAGTCTAATGTTCTAGAGGCAGAGGTGCATGAAGACAGAGAGATTTTGGACATTCAGACCTTGGAAATACTGTAGCTAAGTAAGGGGTTGCTGGGCAAAGAAATGATTAAGACAAGATAAGGGAATGCAAGTGGGAGGTAGTTCTTCATTTGAAAATGGAACTTTTGTGGTCTCCCTACCAAGTATTGTTGAAGTTCTTTCACCTACTTTGGGAGGCCCTAACCCTTATATTTTTAATAAGGATTTTGAATGGATGGTCCCAAAGAGAAGGAACAAAGGAGGGAATAAAGTAGATGTTAAAGAAACTGAGAGAGTGGGAAGAACCCTAATTAGAATCAATCACCAAAAGGAGATAGAAAAGGAGATTGCTAGGGAAAATAGACAACCCTAAAGGAAACACAGAGTCAAAAAAGATGAAAGCCATATCATGGAATATGAGAGAGTTGAATAGTCATAGGAAAGATTATGAAATCAAAGAAAAGATCATTGAACTCGAGTCTGATTTGATTCTTTTGGTTTTTGCAGGATCATGGTGTGCCAAAAAGTGGCGATCTAAAAAATATGTAGTTCAAAAATTCCTCAAACCATTTCAAAATCTATTCTATTTTTTTTCCCACCCACCCTGATACTAAATGCAAATAATTAATATCTTTATATGGTCTACTATATCTTTTGATACTAATCCTATATGGTCAACTTTAAAAACATCCTAAAAATGTGTTTTTGGCCTATTTTATGTGATTTTTACTTCAAACATGTAGCTGACAACTTTTTTTCCACCAAAATTTGATAAAATGAAAAGGGTTTCTTAAGAATGTTTTTATCTTTCCATAACTATAAGGTTTGTCAAAATATGATTTTAGTAAGTAATTATTACTCATTTTCTAATGGAGTTATGTATAAAGTGCTAACTGACACACTACTTGAAAAAGAACTATAACTTTCAAATGGTACAACAATTTTTAAGTCCAAAAGATGCATCGAATTCTATGTTTCTTCCACTATAAGGAAAAAATATGAAAAAATAAATTTTGTAGAGTTTTGAATTAGTTAAGCTGGTTAGATACGAGACTTTTTAATTCCAAAATACTAAAGTCAAAAATTAATTAATTATTATTTATTTAGAATAAAAATACTAAAAAATATGTCTCACATCTAGGCATGAGTCTACTACTTATATCTAGAATATTATTTTAAAATATTATCATTTGATTTTGGTTAAGGTGGTTAGACATACGTCTACTTCTTATTTTTGTTCTAAAATTTTTGAAATATTGCATTAAAATTCAAAATTTTGATGAATCAAAATTTTTTTTTTTGAGATAAGTCCTAGTAGTTTAGAAACTAGATTCATTTTCCTAGATATTCTTTTCTCTCAACTTTTTGATATAAAGTTAATAACAAGTAGAAAATTGCACATCAAGTCAACACAACCTTGATTTTCTAATTTTTTATTGCCACTTAAGAGCATAGTTTGGTTGACCATTATCCTACACATACCCTTTTGTAGGTAGTCAAAATGACTGTGCAAGTCTTCTTGAGAGTTGCTAGTTATGTGTGCCTAGTTGCTTGCTACTAATGTAGTGCAAGGCAAGAGAATCCCCAAACGAGATGTCCAAAACCCCAACAAACAACCACACAATGGAAATACAACAACAAAGCAACAAAAATACAAGATCTAATACCAAATCACAACTCTTTATTCATAGATATAACTGATTACATCCAATATGCCCAGTTGTAAGGCCTTGTAGGTTAGGGCCAACTACAAACAACAATTACAGAATCATTTTTGCAAGATCCAAAAAGATTAAACTTACAATCCCAATCCTAGCTAGTCAAGATACACAACTAGTTAAAAACACCAAGAAGAATCCACACTTGTACCCTCGGGTCCACCAAGCAATCCTTTGGTTCTCAAGTTACAACCCTAGCTCTTCAAAATTTGGATATACACTTCATCCCCTTCTTAAAGATGGAATAATAAAGTATTCCTAAAAACTCCACAAAATCCCTTATTTATATCTAGCTAAGCTAGAAGTCATCCTAGCTCATTACAAACTAAATTAAATCCCTTACATTAAATATAGGTTAAGCCACAACTCGACAACAACACAAATTAAATACCCATACATAAATTAAATGCCAAAAGTAAACTCACAAACAACTTGACACCAATAGAAACCAAGAACAAGCCAAGTGGTAGAAAAAACCAAGCCAAGCACTAGTAAATTCCTAAGCATTACTAAGCTCCTAGACCATGCTGAGCTCTAGAGACCATGCCAAGTTCCTAGACCATACCAAGTTCCAAAGACCATGTTGAGTTCTCCAGACCATGCCAAGTTCTTGAGACCATGTAGAGTTCCTGAGACCATGCCAAGTTCTTGAGACCATATTGAGTTCCCAATATCTTTTGAGCTCCACACTTTAAGCCAAAATCCTCCAAACATGCAAGATGGAAAGCAAGCCTCAGATGCTCCTGCATCAGAAAACCCAGGTTTGAAAGATGTTATAGTAGCTAGAAGAACATCTTCTAGGATCCAACACATAAATCCCAAGTTGGTTCTTTACATACTTATCTTCCAACTCTTCAACTTGTAAATTGTTTCCTCTATTCTTCTTCTTCTTCTTAATGTCCATCCTTAGTTTTCTATAGGACTTCTTTCCATACTAATCTCCAACCTCCCCAAAATTTGCAAACTCAAGTCTGCTACCAATACATAGGTTTCTCCTACTGAGCTCTTCATTCTACAAAGGAATCAAGGAAAACTTCCTGCCACCTTTCTCAACAATAAACACATTCTTGACACAATAATGCATAACCCTACAATCATATTGCCAAGGTCTACCAAGTAACACATGGCAACTATTCATATTCATAATATTACACAACACTTGATCCTTATACTACCTAATCTGGAAATCAACAAGGCATTGCTCCCTCATTTCCAAAGCATGTCCACCTTACAACCAACCAATCTTAAAAGGATAAGGATGTCTTACTCTCTTCAAACCAAGTTTCAAAACCATCTCTTCAGCAATAAGGTTTTTGGTACTACCACCATCCACAAACACCTTGCAAACTTTACTACTAGACTTACAAGAAGTCCTGAACAAGCTAGTCCTCTAACAAGGATCTAATGTCCTCTTGCCAACTAGTACTTATTGAGCCAAAAAAAAATTTACTTGTTTAGGCTTACTGTCTTGAACTACAACCTCATTAACAATGGTAGTTGTCCTACCAATCAGACACTCAAAAGATCTATGCCCTTCTTTACCACATTTGAAAAAAATACCTTTGAATCCACCTCCACTTATTTTTCTAACAAATTTAAATTCACCATCAACACCCAGTTTAGCTTGTACCAAGCTATCCTACTTCTCCTTCCCTCTTGCATTACCTAGACTTTTCCTTTTCAACTTATCTTCTACCTCTAGAGCATAATGATAAGCATCCTCAACTAAAAAAATATTCAACATACCACCCTCATCTTGAATATTGAATCTCAAACCATTAATGTACCGAGCTACCTTTTTCTTTGACAATTCTCTATGACCAGACCAAATAGTCAACTTTTAGAACTCCTCCACATAATCGTTTATAACCATATCTTTCTATTTCATGTTTTACAACCTTTTAAACAACTCAAGTTCATAATCAATATGAATGAACTTAGCCTTCAACTTAGTTACTATCAATCTCCATCTAGAGATCTTCATTTCACCTTCCTCTTCTCTTTCCCTTTGCTATTCTTTCCACCAAAGAGTAACATGTCCTTTCAACTTAGTTTGTGCCAACCTCACTTTGAGTGGATCCTCAATACCCTCAAGCTCAAAGTAGTCTTCCAATTCACCAATCCAATCAATCAAGTCTTTAGGAGTCAAAGTACTTGAGAAATTAGAAACCTCCATCTTATGCTTCAACTTCAACTGAGATCTAGGTCTAAAAAATTGACAAGCCCTAGTTCCAATAGGTCCCTCCACATGATTAATTTTGTCCTCACCACTAGATCCAACAACTTCAAAGTCTTCAGCAACTTCCTCATAACTACCTTTAGTGCCCACATGCCTTTGTACACCACCTAAAGCACTTACAATTCTAGGAATCATGTCACTCTTCATCAATGCAATATTAGATCTTAAATCTACTCTAATCTTCTCTAAGATCTGTTCTTCCATAGCATCACTAAGATCATCAATTTTCCTAGGGTCCAATCTTCTTGGAGGCATCTTTGAATTTTTTTTTGTAAACCCAAAGCAACATATCCACAAAGCCAGAAGATCAATCACCAAATAGATCAAACTTCTCTTCAAATCTTGTTACAAACTACCTTAGCCTCGATGATCTATCCACACATTCCAGAACAACCTTCACTCTAATACCATTTGACATAGTGCAAGAGAAGAGAATCCCTAAAGGAGATGTCCAAACCCCTAGCAAAAAACCACACAATAGAAATACAACAACAAAGCAACAAAAATGCAAGATCTAATACCAAATCACAACTCTTTATTCATAGATATAATTGATTACATGCAATATGCCTGGCTATAAAGCTTTTTGAGTTATGGTCATCTACAAACAACAATTACAAAATCATTTTTGCAAGATCCAACAAGATCCAACATATAAACCCAATCCTAGCTAATCCAAATACACAATTGGATAAGAACACCAAGAAGAATCCACAATTATATAATAAAGTCCACCAAGATATCTTCTAGTTCTCAAGCCACAACCCTAGCTCTTCAAAATTTGCATCTGCACTTCATCCTCTTCTTAAAGCTGGAATGATAACTACTCCTAAAGACTCTGCAGAACCTCTTATTTATACCCAACTAAGCCATAAGTCGACCCAACTAATTAAAAAATAAATTAAATCCCTTAAATTAAATATAGGTCAAGCCACACATTGGCCACAACACAAATGAAATACCCATACATAAATTAAATGCCAAAAGTCACTCATAGACAACTCAGCACCAATAGAAACCAAGACCAAGCCAAGTGTAAGTAGAAACAAAGCCAAGCACTAGTAAATTCCCGAGCATGGATGAGCTCCTAAACCATGCTGAGCTCTAGAGACCATGCCATGTTCCTAGACCATGCAAAGTTCCAGAGACCATGCCCTATTCCTAAGACCATGTCAAGTTCCTACTATCTGTTGAGCTCCACACTTTAAGCCAAAGTCCCTCCAAACATGTAGGATTTTAAGCAAGCCCATGATGATCCTACATTAGCTACACTTATTATGAGGCTAATGGTACTTTAAGAGTGATTTCTATGATGTGGAATCCTGACAAGGTGGTGGGAGTGGATATCGCTTCTAGCACCAATTTTCTTGCCACCAAATTCACCACCCAATTTGGCAGCTAGATTGTTTTAATTTTTCTGCCTCTAATACTCATATTGGTTGGCTTAATGTTTGGGAAGAGGCCACAAATTTTGTTGATTCCATAAAACCAAAAAATATCTTATGTATGGGGACTTCAACACCCCTCTGTACCCCTCAGAGAAGATAGGGGCATTAGAGAACTTCTTGGATAGGATGCAGGATCTAGAGGATTTCCTAAGAAGAAATGATTTGATAGATATTGATCTCTAGGGTTTGGGCTTCATTTTGTTTTACAACAGACTGGGGAGTTCATGCAAGGAAGAGATCTGATGAAGTAGAACAACGAAATCTTCAGAAGACTATGGCATGTTATCATTGAATTAAATAAGGTATTAATTATATATATATATTAATTTTTTATTATGATTTTGAATTTAATTATGTTTCAATCTTAGTTTTTTTTATCTAATTTGATTTATTTATAAATATAATTTTTTTGCAGCCAATCAACAAGGTGAAGGAAATGCCAAAGAAGGCTTGACAGAAGTAGAAGAAGTGGAAGAGGTTAAGAACACTCCCTATGGAATCTCAAATAATGAATGTTGAAGAAGGTTCAAGATCACTCCCTATAGTGGTTTGAATAATAGAAGCTGGAGAAGGGTTAGAGTCTTTCCCCACAAAATCTCAAACAATGAATGCTAGAGAAGGATCAAGATTGCTCCCTGTAGAAATTCTAGTAACAAAAGTTAGAGAAGGGTCAAGATTAGGTGTAGGAACTAGTATGGATGAACTCCTAAATGTTGCCCAATTTGTAAAGAATGCTATTTCTCCAAAAAAATTAGATCATTTACTTAAAATGGATGTGGATAAATTGAGAAGACTTGTAGCTACTGTTCAACCATTACGTTTGTCGAAGAAAATGTCAATGAATAAGAAGATAAGAGAAATTACGACTCAATTTGATAACACTAAAACACTTGAACAAGCTCAATTACTTCCACTTTCACTTACACAAAAGAAGTTGCAAGAGGCATTGAAATTGGTAGGTGTAGAGACAACATCAGAGAAGAAAAGATTTTCTACCATGCAAATTGATTTGATTGAAAATGTTAAACAAGGTTTGAGAAACATAGGAAAATACTCTCAAACTAAATATAAGTCTGTGGCAAAAAAAGTGATGTTGATGTCTATTGTAAATAAGTATATGACCCAAAATAGACAAATATCTTCAATTTCATTTGAAATGGGTTTTAGTAGGAAAATAATGAGAAAATTTGTTAAGAGAAGATTAATTGTGGATGACAGTACTATGGAGGGCAATTGGGCAGGCATGTGTAGAGACCCTCATTCTGATAGGATTGAAGAGTCATTAAAAAATTTAGTCATATCATTTTGGATTAATAACACTCATCCTTCATCAAATAATAGAGCTATTATTAGGCATAGGGTTGCATCTGGTCAATATGAACATCATACAAGACATTGGTTGGACACAACATACCATGAGTTATATGTGTTATTTTGTAGTGTACATCCTAATGTAAAAGTTGGGCAAACATTGTTTGAAAAATTGAAGCCATACTTTGTGAGACCAAACAAAGTGTTTGAAACATATTTTTGTTGCCATCATATTTAGTTTGATCTCCACTATCAAGTATTTTGAAAGTTTGTAGAAGAGAGATATGGATTTCATGTTGCTCCTCCTAGTAGGAGAAGTGAGTTTATATCATCCATTCTATGTGACAAAATAGATGATCCATCTGGTCAAATAAATTGCATCAAAGGATTATGTAAAATATGTGGTGAATTAGCTCTATTTCCTTTGAAAATTGAAAATATTGATGCAACAAAAAAATTGAATTGCAAATGTTACAAGTATGTCAAGAATGAAACAAAGTTGGGGAAAGGGACAAAAAGGTTGGAATATGTTGAAGAGGAGTTACCTATTCTAACATTTATGCACAGATTTAAGAATTTGATTCAATCTTATATTCATCACGCATTTTTTGCAAAGTGTCAAGCACAATAGTTTCAAAATTTGAGAGATAATTTCCCACTTGGAATGATTGTATCAATTTTTGATTTTGTAGAGAACTATTCCTTTGTTCATCAAAAAGAAATTCAATCAGATTATTACTTTTCTAACTAGGTCACTATTATGGTACATGTTTGTTATAGACATGCACAGTTAGATTTGTATGGTGTTCAGAGTATAGTTCAAGCATGAGTAATTAAAAAGGAATATCATTTTTATATAAGTGATGATAAAGAACATGACATTCAGTATGTCAAATATTCCTTCAATATCTTCTTTTCTTATTTGAAAGAAAGAAACGTAAATGCTGATAAACATTATGTTTGGTTCGATGGATGTGTTGCACAGTTCAAATCATCTAGACCAATTTATGCATTATGTGGATATCATCACAATGAGAATATAAAACACATATGGAATTTCTTCAAGAGTAGCCATGGAAAAGGTGAACATGATGGTGCTGGACCTTTCATCAAACGTGCTCTGCGAAAGTATAAAATAAATTATCAAGGAGTTTGTGTAATTATGCACATGATGTTGTTGAATTTTGTAAGACACATTTTGCAATAGATGAGGTCGGGACATCATCAACAACGAGTTGACAGGTACCATGTAGAGTCTTTTGGGAGATAATAGGTATGGATGTGTACATCTATTTAATTTTTATGCCATTAAATTATAAAATTTTATTGTTAAGTTTTATTTTTCAATTCATTGAAGTTTAAATTTAATTTATCCATATTTTCAATTTAATGAATTTTCAGGTGTTAATAGAAAAAAACATGCATGCTTGCAAGAAGATGGAAAAGACATGTTCCTTACATTTAGTCATGAGTATAGATAATTGCAATTGGACATTGAAGAGAAGAGAATATTCATGTTTTTGTGACAGTTGCATTGATGAAGATTATGAAGAATGCATCAATCAAGCACGTGGATATATAGGTGCATGGATTTTAGTACCACTTGATGTTACTGATACATTTGATAAAGATGATGAAAATTTTGATGATATTTCATTGATTTTTGGTTATTATAATCATATCTCTATATTGGTAAAAGTGGGCAAGTATCATAAAAATTAATTTCAACAAGTGTTACTTAATTATCAATTCAAACTATTTTATATATGTACTCTACACTTACACATGTATACTTGTTATACAAGAGATGTCTTTCCAGTGATTAATGAGCCTAGAAATCATGAAGATGTCAGTTATTATTTATTGTGATGTACTATAGTGAGGACAAAGTTATATGATCCTAAAGAAAGTGATGGAATGTTGTTCCCCATAAGTAACTTTATATTTATCAAATTTTAAAATACTTAAATTTGTGGTGTAGGTTTTGTTGTGATAGAGGGAACATATTTGAAGCAAGACAAAATAGTCCAACATGGAATACACTTTGTTGATTATCAAGCTAACAACAAGGTTTTATAATATAGCCACCTGGTCGTTGCTACTGGGCTTTGTCTACATCCAGTCAAAGTTAAGCGTGCATGTCACAAGTGAAGACTAGACAGTGAAGATCATGAGAAGATATTACATGTTATAAGTGTACATCATGGTTGAACTGACATTGGAGATTTATTTTATAATAATTTGAATATCCACGTCTTTTCAAACTACTAAATTTCATCTTGAATTAAATGTGTTTTTAATTGTATGATCATACTCTTAGTTATCATTAGTTTATTAAAAACCTATATAAATTAATAATAACAATTGTACCATGGGTGAATTTAATAATTTAACAACATGCTATAAATAGGAAATACATGTTAGTTCAAACTTACACTTGATCATTAGATAGATATGTATCAAAGATAATTTAAGATGTTATAATTCTTAAATATCAACATCTTTTCAAACTATTGAATTTCATTTTGAATTAAATATTTTTTTAATTGTACAATCATACTAGATTAGTTATCATTAGTTTATTCAAAAACTATATAAATTAACAATATTAATTGTATGATGGATGAATTTAATAATTCAACAACTTGATATATAAATAGACTAAGTTAGTTCGAACTTACACAATCATTCTCTATGGATATATGTATCAAAGATAATTTATTATGTTAGAATTCTTAAATATCAACTTCTTTTCAAACTATTTAATTTCATCTTGAATTAAATGTGTTTTTAATTATACGATCATAAGTTCTTAATTATCATTAGTTTATTAAAAAAAAATATAATTTAATAATAGATTAATTATACAATGGATGAATTTAATAATTTAAATACTTGATATAAATAAGCAATACAAGTTAGTTCGAACTTAGACAATAATTAAAGATAGATATGTATATATAAAAGATAATTTAATATATATATTTTTAATTCATTTATCAAGTTTTTTTTTTAAACTATTGAATTTCATAAGTTAGTTAAATGTGTTTTTAAAATTGTAAGATTAATAAGTTCAAAGTTAGATCATTAGTTAATTAAAAAACTATATATTTTAATGTTAGTTTATTACATCTATGGTCATACTCTTAGTTTAAATTAATATGTTTTCAAATATTATATTTTGTAAAAATTTTCTAAAACAATATATTGGCTTACCTAATTAACATATTTTTATCCACATAAAACTAATATTTATCTTTAGCAGGTCAGTAATTGATAATTTAAGAAATATGTATCTTTCTAACTTCCTACTAATTGATTTAACAAATTTGTATCTTTATTCCTACTAGTTAATTTACCAAATTTATGTATCTTTAGTCCTACTAATTGTTTATTTCATATAATGATTACAAATAAATATAATGTTTTAAATTTATAATCTAAATCATTTGGGTTAATTTAGTAGTTTTAAGCACCTATATTAATTCAATTCAATCACCCTATAAATTATTATTATTTTTCAAAATTTTAAATTAGGTTGATAGAGATCAATTTGGAACTTCTTTGACTATTTAACTATTGAATTAGGTATTTAGAGAAGTTAATTCAATTATTTTATAATTATGACAATAAAATCTAAAGTTTAAAAGCTATAATCTAATTCATGAAGAATGTTCTACTATAATACAAAAATAATAACACATGCATATACACATGTACACATCTCAAGAGCATGAACATTCTATAGCTATAATACAAAAAAAATACACATACACATATATACACATCTCAAGAATAAACATCTATAGCTAGTATACCTCTACACTTGAAATGCATACGTATGCAAGCTGTAAATCTTGAATAAATACATGTACATAGCAAAATATAAAAAGGCATATATACATGTGACCATCTAACTATTGAAGTACTACATAATCAAACAAATAGTGAAATATATGTATACATGTGTCATATCAAGGTACTAAAATACACATATATGTGTATGTAAACTATCTCCAATATATAAATGCATCAAAAAATATATAAAGATCTACTACTACTAGAGGGACCCCTCAAGATGCATATGAATAGAACGACCCTCTAATTGAGTCTCCTATACATCCTCTTGCCGAGGCACATCAACCAAGCCCTACAAATACATATACATGTGTGTGTGTGTGTGTGTGTGTGTGTGTGTGTGCGCGCGTGTGCGTGTGCGCGTGTGTGTACATTCAAATTAAATACGAGTGCATATATATACATATGTATATATATGTGTATATATACATATATATATATATATATATATATATATATATATATATATATATATATATATATATCTACATATATATACATATGTATATACATATATATATATATGTATATATATGTATATATATATATATGTATGCATGTATATATATATATATATATATATATATATATAGTTTGAAACATAAATAACCTTAGACAAACTATTTAAAACTTGTAACTGAGCACTACCGGGCGCCTCAATAGAATCATCTCTCTCACATACATGATGCCCTGAACCAACACTAAATGTAACCATGTGCTCAGCGACCTTTCATTGCATGATTTATTATAGTTAAAGATTAAATTAAATATCTATCTGAATTGAATTTTTAAATAAATTCATATTTTTTAATTTCATGTATACTTAAATTTAAAAATAAATTTTATATATATATATATATATATATATATATATATATATATATATATATATATATATATATATATGTATGTATGTATATGTACATATATATACATATATATATATATACATATATATGTATACATATATGTATACATATATATGTATACATATATGTATATATATATGTATACATTTATGTATATATACATATATATATATACATACATATATGTACACATATATATGTATGTATATATATATATATACATATATATATACTATATATATGTATGTATGTATGTATATGTACATATATATACATATATATATATATATATATATATATATATATATATATATATATATATATATATATATATATATATATATATATATATATATATATATATATATATATATATATATATATATATACATATAAGTGTATACATATAAGTATACATATATGTATACATATATATGTATATAGATATGTACATATACATATATATAAATATATATATACATATATATGTATACATATATGTATACATATATATATATATATATGTACATATATGTATATAAATATATATGTATATACATATATGTACATATATATATGTATATATACATACATATATGTACATAAATATATGTATATATATACATACATATATGTATGTATATATATACATATATATATATACATATATGTATATACATATATATATATATACACACCTTGGTGTCTGGAGGAGGAGGATGATCAGCAAACTCCATCGTATCGTCTATCGATTCACCTCCTAAAACTCCAACACCTACTGAACCACCCTCAACATCGTGTCCAACTGCTAGTAATGATGAGTGAAGTGGACTATGTAATTGGCTAGGTAATGGTGTAGAATCATGATTGTCAAGTTAGAATAAAATCTCCATGTATGATGGAATACCCATGCTCAAACTAGTATCAATCTCAAATAGCCCTCCTAACTTCTCATCAAAATCATCAAGACCCTCTACTGTGATCTTGACATCTCCAACTCATATGCCCAAGTCATCTATAGAGTGTCATGAGCCTGGTGCCAAATGTTGTGAGCTATGCACAAGTGTATCGTCTATCACTGGTGTGGTGGCTTGTGCCTGTGAAACTATGGGGCTTTGATGTTGTCTAATGGAATCCATCACTAAGTGAACTGGCATCCGTTGTGTATTAGAAATATAACTGATACTCTGCAACAGATCCTCCAAAAAATATAGTGCTAAATCCATATGTGTGCGATGTCCTGAAAGAGCACAAACATCACCTAGTAGTGGTAGCCTAGTAGCTCTATATGCATCATTAGAGGAGGTGCCTGAAGTGCTATTAGATGCCTCTAAAGATAGTCGACCAGGTGGACGATGATGTTGAATATGAATATAATGACCAAGAGAATAAGATGGCAATATGTCCAATAGTATCAATTGCTCCCCTTTGGGAAGCAATGAAAACTCTCTCTGCAATAGGCAGCAGTGCTGGAGTCACTAGAGGTAGTCTCTATCCAACAAACTATCTAACATCTGGAGGTGGCAGACACTATGGACTGCCATACTGGTCATGATCTGTGATCTGACCATGCCTCTATCCACAATAATCTAGAATTTCCAAGTTGTTAACATTGAGCCCCATGTAGAACTCAATGTACAACTACTGTGTGAAATAAAGATGTATCTAGTTGTTATTAGGATAATGACCATGTGCAGTTAAAAAATGATGATAGATCATGCTAGCAATAATAGGATCTATGCATCATGTGACTCGATAGCCTCTCACCCTACCTTGTGCTCCCTCATATAATGGAAAGAGATCTCTTTTGATGACATCTTTGGGGGCCACCCTCTTGACATCATCAAAAGATGCATCTCCTAAAATCTTAGCCCTAAGCTTCATAGATATCGAAGCTAATATGTTAGGAGTAAATGAATTGTGAGCTCTAAATCTAGTAGTAAAATCCTATAAACTCCTAGCATATATGTCTCTATAAAGACCATCATCAGAGGACAATATAGACTATTGTAGTCTACCAACCTTCTACTCTAAAAATGAAAATAATGCATCAATATCATTGCATGGAGGTAGTGCAATAGGACCTCCAATAGGAGTTGCATGTGTAGCTTGACCTCCAACAGGAGCTGCACCAGAAGCCACACTAGGACCTACACCACCTGGAGCCACACTAGGAGCCACACCAAGAGCCACAACATGAGCTACAAAATGAGCCCTAGGATGATGTACACCATGAGCCCCACCACAAGCTGCAACATGAGGCCCACCATGAGCAACATGACGAGTTGCATGAGGAGCTAGAATAGGAATTGCATCAGGTGCTACAAGAGGAACTACATCAAGTGCCATAGTAGGAGCTACAACAAGAGGTGCAGTAGGAGCCGCAATAGGAGCCACAATAGGATCCGCACTAGGAGTTGCATCGGGAGTTACAACAAGCTGATCATGTGAAGTCATATCTGTACAAATGTATCAAGAGCTAAGTCTAATGTGTAATATTTATTTTTAAAATTAAAAATTATACATGTAATTGAATGTACATCACATCTCTGGATAATCTATAACATGTACATATATGATAAAATTTAAATATGGTAGCATATACATACATGAGAGTTAGAGTTAGAGTTAGAGTTATCTAGGGAGTTCTTGGGTTTTTAGAACTTTAAGAATTAAAGATTAGTACCTAGGTAAATGACTTAAATGCTTTAACATGAGTTAGATTAGGGTTCAAAGTAATTGCATGCAAAAAAATTGGTTTTAAGACTTGTGATTTTTAATGATGATTCAAAGTAGGTAGTGAGTGGTTCATCAAAACTTGCTAATATGCAATTAAAAGCTTGAATAATTCAAAATATTTCTCGATTTAGTGATAATCTAGTTTCATTTTGTTGAGACATCACATGTGGTGTCACAAAGGTTGGTTATACTACTTGTGAATTTTGTGACAATTGATGGTGTTGCACTTGTGCAATAGTATCATCATCCATCTAAGTCATGTACCAAGGGGTATATATGGCACTTAAATACCCTTTGTTGATTTTGTGAAAATATTAATTATTTTAGGATGAAAATGATAAAAGCTAAGAATGTTTGAGAAGTATGAAATGCTAATGATCACTCCCCAAATTTTAGGTATAGATAAAAACATAAAAACCTCAATATGAGGCTCACCCTCAAACCAAAAGTGAATTATCACAACCCAAAATGAATAGAGGCCCCTTCTAGTGCAAGATATAGATTCAAGGATCATGGGGGAGTCAAGGATGTATTCCTTCCAAGATAAATATGTGCTTATGATATATAAAATTATTAAAGTATTTTGTGATACTACAAAGGAAATTGGAAAATAGCAAGGTATGATATTACATATAATGTATAAAAGTAGGCACAAGAGGTGAGATAGAAAGAGAAAACTTACCTTGAGATGGATCATGTCTAGTCAACCTAGTCCTAGAAAAAAATTTAGGATTTCAACCGGGAAATTTGGTATAGATAGTTTCTTAGTAATTTCATGATTTGAATCTAGAAATGGTATCTTCTTAGTAATAAGAAATAAATACTAGAATCCATAAGTATGGTTGAATACATGTGCTTGAAATTTATTTTTGAATCAAGGATTCCGTTTTAAATGAATGTTTATATATACACTTTCCAATCTTAGATCTAGAATAAATTGGTGTTCTTTATGGTCATCAATGGAAAAGAAGAGATAAGAAGAATGGATAAATTTGGATCTTCTTTATCTCTTGAGAATTATTCTAATTGGTAATCATATATGAAGAAAAATGTATACCAGATGTAGAATATTTCTATATTTTGAATGAATCTTAACATAATGAAGACTTCGAGTTCTTTAATTGGGCATTTTCCTTCAAATGTTGAGTACAAGTCTTCAATTACACAAAAACTTGAAAAATTCATGGAAGATTTAAATTTATTGATCTATTGATTTCATGTTATTGAAAGTGAAAGGAGGAAAACCCCTTTTATATAAATTTTGGATTTAACATTGTCAGCATAATAGAACATAAAGACTAGGAAGCAAATCCCTCACATTGGGCTCAAATATTGCCTAAATGTAGACCTAGTTAGCCAAGTCTTGGCATTGTTATAAAAATAATGGAGTGAAATTGAAAGATATATTCAACAAACACACATTAAAGGCATCCACACCTCAAAATCACCAAAATGGGGTCTAATAGTTATTAGAGCCTCTAATAATGGGTGCTAATAGTTTAGGAGCTCACATAGCCACATTTCCAATCTTCAACTTCTTATTATCTCTAAGTATGCCCTTTTTTATTGGTAAAGTGAAATTCTTTATTTGTTCTAGACTCTAGAGCCTTATCTAAGCCTAGAAATAGTATCTTCTTAGTAATGCAAGTAACTCAAAATACTCACAAGGTTAATTAAAATTACCTAGCTATCTATATCATGTATCTCTTACATATACTTGTCATGTGGTTCAACAAGCTTGAGGGAATAAAAAGGATATTCCTTTGGCTAGGAGTTAAAGATTCTTGAGAAGAGGTTATTTATTACTGACTAGGAGAAATTATACACTCCCAAAATCTTGGGGGGTGATTTATGTTTGTCATTTTCATAACTTGAATTTGGTCGTCCTTCTAAATTTAGTCTTAAAATGTAATTAATTATTAATTTGAACACATTGGTCTATAATCCATCATTTAAAAAACATATAAAATATGAATGATCTAAGGATATTAGATCTTATTTTATTGGGCCTAGATCAAATATTTGGAGTAGTTAAATTCTAAAATATATAGAGTTTTCCTATTTTGTCTAGTTTGATTACTAATTGTATAAGAAATATAAAGTGTTCATCTTATTCTATTTAAGTAATATGTTTTTATAATTTTCTAAGAAGTGCAATTAAAAAGATTTCTATAGCTCTCTCATTTGGTATCATTTAGCATGTTTATTGAATCTAGTTGAGGATTGAAGAAACTTATAGTAAGGAATTGTGAATTATGGTCTTTGGTGGAATGAATAGGTATATCAAATACAACTCATGTGCATACTCCATTTTGACTATTATTTTTCTAGGGGCAACATAACACTGGTAACTTTACAATTAGATCATTCAGAGCCATGGGTATGATGGTGATGACTAAGTTAGGTAGATACAAAAGAATTAAAATGGATAGACAATGTTGTGAACCTTGCATGAAGTTCTTCTATTTAATATCTTCCTTCTCTTTGTTAAAATATTTAATAGAAGTAGATCTAGGTACCTCTCTTTGTTTTCAAGCTACTAGTGTGGATGTATATATAATTGGTCTTAAGAAAGTGTAAATATATGTGGGAGTTTAAAATTAGGGTTAGCATTAGAAATTAGGGAACTAGAGTTTTCAAGTTAGGGTTAGAAATTAGGGTTAAAGAGTTTGAGTTAGGGTTAGGGTTATGATTAGTGTTATCTTTTAGCTTGGTTATAGTTAGTTTTAGGGTTATGTGTAGACATTCTTTATGTTTGCTTATGATTGTTAATGTTATTATGTATTTATGCATATAATATTTATGTTCTTATAATTAACTTTTTTTAATTAAATGTTGTAACATGTATTCTAAATAGGTCATACTCTTTATATGTTCTTATGTACACAAGTATGTTATATTCTTACCTATGCATTAATCTACATTCTTATATATGTATACTTTACGATCTCCCCTTAAGACATGTCATTGAATATTGTTATTTATATACTTAGATTAAGGCATTAAAAATAATAACATATACATAAACATGAATGTTGAAAATATACATGTGTCTAAATTTAACATGAACATATTTACATGTACATTTATGAAATAAAATATACATTAATCTACATTGTTATGTATAATTTAGGATCTCCCCTTAAGACATGTTATGAAATACATTTAATTACACTTAGATAAAGATATTAAGATCAATAACATATACATATAAAAATGTGAATATTGAAAACATACATGTCTACTTTTATCATGGACAAATATACATACATCTATGTTCAAAATAAAACATACATTTTAATCTACATTCTTATGTATAATTTAGGATCTGGACCCTTAAGACATGTCATTTAATTACACTTAGATTAAGGCATTAAGATAATTTTAGCATATACATAAACATGAATATTGAAAACATACATACATTTCTACATTTAAAATGAACATATATACATATATCTATGATATAAAATATGTACATTTTAATCTGCATTCTTATGTATAATTTAGGATCTCCCCTTAAGATGTATGTCAGTAAATATAGTTAATTACATAGTTTAGATTAAGATGAATTTAAGGCATTAATTTGAGGCATTAAGATGAATAACATGTATACAAAAACATGAAAAAAACATTTATGTAAACATAAAAGATTAAGACATTAAAAGATCAATAACATGTACATAAACATTAATAAATTTATATGAATATTGAAAACATTTTTCTAATATTTTCTGATTTTTTTCTAATATTTTCTCACAATTTTCTACTATTTTTCAAACTAATATTTTTAAATATATTTTCTAATATTTTTCTAATAATTAACTAATATTTTTCTAAAAGTTTGTTTCTAAATAAACTAATTTTTTTTCTAATAAAACTAATATTTTTCTAAACTTTATTTTCTACACTATTGATTATGTGATTTTTGATGATTAAATGTGAGTAGAAATGAATTAAACAATTAGTTATATGAAAGATTCATGTTTTAATTTATGTGATATATATATATATATATATATATATATGAGATTTTCTTGAGCTACTGATGTGTGCAATGAGTGTGCAAGATATTTTACCCAGAAAATTTAATGGAGAAATAGAATTGAACCCTATGCACCATTGTGCAAACTAGGGTTGAATCTAACAAAAGATACAGAACCCGTTGTCTGTATTTCATTTGTATTGTGGTTTGGATGAATGCATCATTCTGTAATCAATAACTGTTAATGTTTCATAATAGTGATCTTAGAGTGTCACTTGACACTTGTGAGTTGTATTTGCATGTCAACTTGATAGTTAGGGTTAACTATGTAACCTAAAGAGTTAAGTTAGACTAGGTTAGTGACCTTTTTGCTAATCAGTTAGTAATTGAGATTAATTACCCTAATCAAGATTAGTAATTTAATCTGCATTTTTGAAGGTTGTTACAAAGTCCTAAAATTTCTTAGCTTTTGATAGGTCCCTAATCAATCCTAAAGGCCAAAAATCATGAAACCTAAGTACCTATGTGGTATGGGTATGGGTTGGGAGACATTTTCCACTCCCCTAGCCCCTTTTGTTGACTTTTACGGTCACTCAAAAACCTCATTTTTTCTTTATTGGAAAAATTGATAGTATTCATGATGAGTTGGATGAATTTTACTCCACCTTGAGATTAGCCTTAGGTCTAGTTGAGTTAGAAGCCTCTAGAACTTTTGGGCAAGTGGGGGAGTTATTGCATTTTTGAGGTGGTTGAGTTTAGGATCTTATTTAGAGGCAATTTTGAGAGGGTTTGTAGTGTTCACCTAGCCTCTAGTTTTAGAGGGGAGTTCAGGATTGAAGGAGAAGGAGAAGGAAAGGAAGCTAATCTCAAATTTGTTCATTTTTCCATAACCCTATTTGAAGGTAGGAATCCTTCAATTTATTTTATTCATATTGTGTTTCATGTTTTAGTTTTCTTGCATGTGTATGTTAGTGTATGTGTTGAGTATATTTGGGAGGGATTGAAATGGGTTTGTTTCTTAAATGTTTTTCTTTATATTTTTACTTTGATTTTTGAAGGGATTGTATGGGTTGTATTGGCATTACTCACCTTCGAATAGGGTAGAAGTGGCCAGGTATGGGGGAAGGTCTTTAGTTGGACTCCAATAGTGTAGAGTCTCTTCTTAGGATGAGAAGAGGGAGAGAGGGTAGGGTGTTATGGGACCCTATTCATCAACACAAACCATGTGTATGATTTTTAGAAATTAAGTTATGGAAGAATTAAAGTTCTTGAGTTTATAGCCCCGATAGGGCCCCTATTATGGTGTTGTGTCTGACATCTCCTATTGGAAAAATTCACCTTCTCCCTAGTCTGGTTCAAAGTCAAACTTGTTGTGCAAACCAGGATGGGAGTGAATGTCCAATTTTTTCATAATGTTATGATTGGGTGTCTCCCGATTAGTTTTCATTCTCTCCATGATCACCATGATGTGTTGTAGACTTCGTAGTGATTTCCCTATTGAGAAGCCAAGAAGGAAATTTAGGATTGTCTTTGAAAATTAGTTATGTTGGTAGTTTTCTCCTCGGGATTAAAATTCTGTGTAAAAATATATTTTAAATTTATTGTTGAAGCGGCAAGGATGTCAGGTTTTGTTATTGGTTCTTTCTCTATGAAGCCTTTGAATTAGGTGATTTATAGAAAGGAGATTGAGTAGTATTCTTGCTTGAGTCTTATAGTAATTTAGTTATGTATGTGTGTCAAAAATGACATAAAATGATGTTCTTTCTTGCAATGGAAATCTCATTATTTCAAAATTTTACTCATTCGATTTAGGTTAATTAGATAAAAATGAGGATATATCTATCTTTGCATTTTAAAAATGAAATATGTTAAAAAAGATTCATTGTTGGATTTGAATCTCTTTTAGTTATTTTCTGTGAGCATTAGGAAGTTAAAGTATATCAACTTGAATATTCATGTATTATTTTTTATCCTATTATTACGCTTTAAAAAGAAATTATTACAACCCCTTTATTTAAATAAGTAATTCGGTAAATCCAATTAGAGAGGAAAAAATAAAATAAACTTCCTTGTTATCAAAATAAATTGCTTAGAAATTTCACACTTGAAAAAAATTATAGACTTCAAAAAAAAAACCCCCCAAGAACAAAATATGCTCTGGATTTTGTATGGGAACAAAATTAATTGTTCTCCCTACAATAGAAAATCTTTAGATTTCTCAAATATTCTTTTCTTGACTTTATTAATATTAAAATATTAAAATATTAAATATATAAATAAAAAAGAAAACAACATAAAAACAAATATATGTATATTAAAATAAATATCCTAATTATCCTAACAAACTTACCTAATTAACTTTTAAACCATAACTCTTACCAAGAAAACTTTATTCACATTATATCCTATCATAATTCTTCCCTCCATGCGACTTTCTCGTTGCATAAGTAGTTGATTTTGACTTGGATCACGTGGACATAGCAATGAAATTGAAGTGCAAACTTTAACTTTACGTAGGTTTGTTTGAAGTTGTCATAAATCTTTTATTTTGCCCAGGCGTGCTTTGTTATGGCAGATTTATCTTGCTGCATTTTTATTTTTTATGCAGCCTGTGCCACGTGGAATAAGGGGTAGGGAGTAGAGTGGTAAAAGGGGTTAGCTTAGGTAGGTTAGTAATAGGTTTAGTATGTTTCCTTTAAATATTAGTTTAATAATATTAGTTAGTAGTGTTTAGTTGTTAGGAATTAAGAATTAGTGGATGTATGTTAGTGTAAATTTTTAATTATTATTTAGTATTAGTGTTAGTTTAGTGTTAGTTTAGGTTGGTTAGTTATTTAAATAAAGTTCTAAATTTAGTGTTGTTTAGTTAAGTATTATGTGATTTGTAAATTAATTTTTTCTTTTTTTTAATATTAAGTAATTAATATGTTCTTTGAGTATTAGTATATACTTTAATATTAAGTGATGATATGTTTTGTTTTTAAATGGAAAGTTGATAATATCTTGATTAAAGTATTTTAGATTAGCAAAAGTTTTTGAGTTAGAAGTTGATAGTCGTAGTATATGTTAGATGAATAGATATTGTTATTTTGTTTTATTTTGTTTTTTTATATAGTCATCTTTAATTTAATTTATATTGTTATTATTTTTATGAATGTTTTATTTCTAATAAATTAGAGATTAGGAAGAAGTAGAAGTTTTTTTCTCTTTGCTAGGGTTTTCTTGCTTCATGCGAACTTACAATTTTTTTTTTGCGTACGACCTTTCGCTTGCACTCCCCTTCTGTCGGCACTTGTCATACCGTATTTACTGTGGGAGCTTTAGGTTAGGATATAATGGCTCTGGCCAGTGGTGAACCAGTTGTTTTTGGTGTTCACGCTGCTGCTTCGAACTGCCATAGTGCCGCCACCAAACAAATGCCCGCGCAAGTTTGCCCCGAAGGTGTTTCACAAGGCAATCTTGATATTGTTCTTCCTTTGCAAGAATTTGATGCTGCATGTGACTAGTTAGAACAACATACCTTGATAGGGTATTTTGTTGGTAGGACCCCCCCTGAAGCTATACTCAGAGTGTTGAGATAATGGGTGTTGCACACATTCCATAATATTGTTATTTTATTATTTTATTTTATTGTACCTAGATGGACGTGCAACATGTAAAGATTCCCATGGAATATTCTTGTTGAGTTGTATTGTAACATTGTGATAATATTTCATGTAATTATTTAATATTGGGGGAAAAGAATTAAATGCCCAATATTAAATGTGGGGTTAGTGGGTTAGGTAGCACATGGTTTATGTAATACCACTTGGTGGTTTTGTGGGACTTGCTACTATATAAGCAGCCACAAAGGTAGTTGTTGTATAGAGAGTGACAAGGAGAAGACAAAAGGCAAGAGTCAAGTGGGACAAGGCTTGACAGGTTAGCCAAGGGAGCATTTGTGAAGGTTGAAAGCATGGCATGGGATGTGTGGATTCATGCTTGTTCACATAGTTTGCTCGGTTATGGCTATGGCCATGAAGGCTTCCATGGTTGTATGGCAATGATATTTTTTTTCTGAATTATACATGGTGATGGATGCTTTTGGAGGCTGGGTTTTTTCCTCAATGAGGGTTTCCCAGGGTATATCTTGTGTCACAATTTTATGGGTATGTTTTCTATTCTCTTGCATGTGGATTTTTAATTCCGTGTTTATTTCAGATTTATTATGGGTTATGTGGAAACGGTTATATTCTTTATTGCCAAGTTTCCTTACAAGTGGTATCAGGGCTATGGTTTTATTATTGTAACCCTAGATTGAATCCATGGGAATGCATGAGAGGATAAAAGAAAAGGGCAAGATATATGAATGATTTATTGCAGATCTGAGAGTTTTGGATTTGCTGTTATGATGGGATGTTAAAAGATTTGGGCATGTGAAATTGTTGGACAAAAATATTTTTTTCGGATGTTTCATTTAATGGGGGTTTTGGGGGGTAGCTTGCAGAAATGACCTCTTGGGTAAAAACAGACCTCACCATTAGATCCGGGTCAACATTTCCATAAATTTTGATATATAATATGCCCTAATTTTGCCATGTTAAGAGGAAATGAAAGAGTTTTTGGTTTCAGCTCATGATGGCCGTCAAATTTAATCCCGTTGGAATTTTTCGTCACTGAAAAAATAAAAAATAAAAAATCGTACTAAAAATGGTAAAAAGACTGTCTTAGTAAAATGGCCATAACTTTCTCTCAGAATATCGAATTTTAGAGTTCTTATAGGCGTTGGAAAGCTAATTCAGAGCACTACAAGATGATGTAGGTTTGGTTCTATAATTTTGAAATTTTGTCAAGTTTTGAGAGCCCTAAAGTCAGATGTTATTTATTTTGAGCACGGATTAGAGCATAACTTGGGCATACAGAATCAGATTTTGGACTTCGAGTAGTCAACGAAAAGCTCTTGGAGAGCTCTACACATTGGTTTAGATTTGGTGCAGGTTTGGCATGATTTATTTGTTGATATATTGATCTGAACAGTTTATAGATATATTTTGACTATGGTAACATTGTGAGTTTATGGCATTGGAGATTTAAGTTTTGATGTCATTGTGTACTCAGTTCATATTTCAGATTGGTCTCATGATGATATGGTTATCACTGTTTGGTTTGGATATGCATGATGACTTTTTGGGTCTACAAGTTGTGCAGTGTTGTAAGCGGTCTATACTTACAGGTTGCATTTATGGCTTGGTTATGGGTTGTCTTTGCCCATTGATCTTTCATTATTGATGCATATTCAGATTGGTGGCTTGGATTTGGGTTGTCTATGCCCTAAGTCACATGATTTTATCTTCATGTGGAAAGGGTGAGATGTTGTTACCAGGGACAGTCATGGTGGAAGATTGTGGTTGACTATTTTATGCTGACAGGTTGGACATATTGAGAGCCTGATGCTCAGTTTATGGATGTGATCATGGTGTTATGGATTTTGGCATGACATGATTGGTTATACAGGTACATCCTTGATGTTCATTAGCTTGGATTTTTGATTCAGTTATGGTGGTATATCTTCTTGGTTTAGGATCATGGTTATTTAGTTTCTTTTGAGGAGCTCATGATGTGCACTTTGAGTTCTTTGATGGTGTAATGCCTTGGTTGATTCTCATGGTTAGAAGATGGTTTTTCATCATGATGTCATGAATAGCTTGGATACACGGTTTAGTGGGAGGTTGTGACAGTGATGGGGTGACAGTGCAAGATTAGATCCTAGTTTGGTTTATATCTTCTTGGTTTGGAGAGGATGGATTTTATGATGCCATAGGTGACTTGGTACCACAGTTGAGTGGGAGTTGTTGGCATTGATATATTTATTGAGTGTTTGCAGATGTTGGAAGTTTGTCTTAGATCCTGTTGCTGCAGAAGTGTCTTTGACATTTGCATGTTGCACTTGTTATCTTCATGGTGTGTGAAGATGGTTAGATCTTTAGGACTCATGGAGTTCTTGGTTATCTTCATGGTATGTGCAGATGGTTCTTCATGGTATGTGGAGATGGTTTTCTTCATAGTGTGTGGAGATGGTTGCATCTTGAGGACTCACAGGGTTCTTGGCAAAGGTGTGGTTTATATTTTTATTTGGCATGTTATCCTTGGTATGAGGATGGTTTCATTATTATGTCATGGTATAGTCTTGATACACATTTAGAGTTGTGACATGTTATGGGGTGTTCATGTGGAGCATGTTATCTCTTTAGTTGAGATGGTAAGATCATGTTGTCATGTTTATGTTCTTGAGGCCATGGTTGGAACTTTGACATTGATCTTGGTTTAGTTTTTTGGTATTGAGTACACTGATCATAAGCTGGATACTTCATGATATTGCTATGTTGCATTTGGAGTTAGCATGGATTGATTGGTTACAGGTGCTCATGGATACTTAGAGACGGTGGTGACGCTGATTTCTCTTGGATTAGAGAAGTATTTGTTGGGATGGTTGATGGTTTCAGTAGGAAGTCTGAGGGGCAGTCACCTGATATGGACTTGAGAGGAGATTGTTCTTAGATGAGTCTTGGTTGGAGACTTGGGTATCTTGATGAGCATTCTCATTCCCCACTCTTGGTCTACTCGACGGTTTGCTACTTGAGAGTTATAACCCATTATTTTCTCTCAGTTGCACTATATTTATGCTTATCTTTCATGGATATGGATCTTGAGCTATGGTACATGAGTTAGTTCTGGAGGGTTCATTTGAGAGATGGTTTAGCATTGGTTATCTCCATGTGCATATGTTGTTATGCTGGTTGAGTTTGGGAGATGGTTTTATATTGGGCATATTCTTTGGTTTAGGAATGGTTTATGAGTTTGATCTTCTTGTGAGAGGCTTACATCCATGATGAGGTATATGGTATGGTTTGGGTGTTGTTGAGGCTTCTTATTGGGGTTTTATGGAGGAGATCATACTTGCACAGTTTACATCTAGAGGTGTGTGTAGAAGGACATGATACAGGTTATGATTTGCATGGTTTCTCTAGTCTTGGTTATCTTCTTGGATGTTCAATTTTGCCTACATTGGATTTGAGATTGGTTAGAGATTGTGATCACTAGTTTGTGCTCATGTATGTCATGTGAGAGATGACATGGTTATTTCTTTATCTCTTTCCTCTGTTGGTTGTGGTGAACTTGGGAGAGCATTGGAGACTTTTTATGAGAGTTTTTTTTTCTTGCAAGATATCAGTTTATGTATTTTGGATGTCCTTCATACTACATGGATTCACTTCTTTGAGATGTTGTGAGTGGATTGGTTATAGATTTGACATTATCTTTTGCAGTGGGAGCTTCTTGGTATATATGTGGCAGGTATTGCTCTTGAGGCTTGTGATTGGAGGTTGTAGATTGGATATGTCGGTGATATAAGATTCACTTGTTATACCTTTGAGGTATGGATAGTTGGATGGGTTTGGCACTTGCTGTGGGTGCTATTTCAGCTATGGATATTTTGACAACTACGGATACATGTGATTACCTTTGGATCAGGTTATTTGTTCTTGGAATTTTAGTTGGTACATGATTTTATGATCTTCTAATGTGACAGGTTGGGTGGTTTTCTCTTTGGATGGCTTCTATGTATGTCTAGTGGGAGTGGCATAATAGGAGGTGAGATCATTCATGTTCGAGATGCTGGATACTTTGATTTTGTTGTGGGTACCAGGATGGAGCACTTTGTGTATTTTGATCCATGATGGTGGATGTGCTAGGAGGGATTGTTCCCTTGTTCATTTATGTGGCTACGGATTGACCCTATCCAATGTATACAACAAGTGGGAGATTGTTGAGATAATGGGTGTTGCACACATTGCATAATATTGTTATTTTATTATTTTATTTTATTGTACCTAGATGGATGTGCAACATGTAAACATTCCCATGGAATATTCTTGTTGGGTTGTATTGTAACATTGTGATAATATTTCATGTAATTATTTAATATTGGGGGAAAAGAATTAAATGCCCAATATTAAATGTGGGGTCAGTGGGTTAGGTAGCACATGGTTTATGTAATACCACTTGGTGGTTTTGTGGGACTTGCTACTATATAAGCAGCCACAAGGGTAGTTGTTGTATAAAGAGTGACAAGGAGAAGACAAAAGGCAAGAGTCAAGCGGGACAAGGCTTGACAGGTTAGCCAAGGGAGCATTTGTAAAGGTTGAAAGCATGGCATGGGATGTGTGGATTCATGCTTGTTCACATAGTTTGCTCGGTTATGGCTATGGCCATGAAGGCTTCCATGGTTGTATGGCAATGGTATTTTTTTGCTGAATAATACATGGTGATGGATGCTTTTGGAGGTTGGGTTTTTCCCTCAATGAGGGTTTCCCAGGGTATATCTTGTGTCACAATTTTATGGGTATGTTGTCTATTCTCTTTTATGTGGATTTTTAATTCCATGTTTATTTCAAATTTATTATGGGTTATGTGGAAATGGTTAAATTCTTTATTGCCAAGTTTCCTTACACAGAGAATGGGTTAACAAAAGCTGGACCCCTCATGGCATCCGCCTTGACATTGTGCAAAACTTTACCAAAGGTTTTTTTTTTTAATTTCACTTTGCTAACCCGTCGCAAGCTGACACAGTTTTTACCAAAGGCCCTTGCTCTGTGCGTTCCTCTCTACTTGTTTTTAAGAAATGGTCTCGAGACTTCTTTGTCCTAGATGATAAAAAGCTTAGGGTTCCTGTTTGGGTTGAATTCCCAGGTCTACCCTTTCCCTGCTGGCCTTTTATTGAGTCTATTGCCTAAGCCCTTGGCAAAGTTGTTACCAAGGAGCCAGAATTTTTTTTTAATGCTCGCACGTAGCAGCGTGTTTGCATTGAAGTTGATCTTTCTAAAGATCTCAAGGATTCGGTGGAAATCCGAATTGGCACTCAAACCTTCACACAGAAGGTGCTTTACTTGAACTTACTTAACACCTGTTATAGGTGCCAGTCTATAGAACACAAGATCAGGGACTACCCTTTGGCCACGCCTAGGGTCAAACCCCAGCCTAAAGCGACGCCTGTCAAGCAGATCGAAGGCAAAAAAGAAGAATGGGTTACTATTGGGCGCAAAGGCAAGCCTGCATCAAATCCTTTGGCCCCCAAGCCATCCTATGCATCCATAACCATGATTTCTCCTACTTCCATCGAAGTGTCAGCACCTGCTAGCATAGAGATGCCAACGGCTTCTATTGCACTGGTTTTGGTTCTATAAGTTTCAAACCCTGCTGGCTCGCAGGGGATTAAGGCAGTCACCAGGACCTCATCCTTGGCTAGGGCTCATTCTCCTCTTGCAATCTCTTCCATGGTACCACCAGCAACAAGGCGTTCTCATAGTCCTCCTGGATGTGCAGAGATATCAGGGGTCAAATGACAGGCTGTAAGTCCAGAGGATTTCCCATCTGACTTTCACCCAATTTCTACCTTTTTGCAGAATAGTTACTCCTCTCTCGAGGACGAGGATGATATGGAAGAGTTTTTATGAACTTCATCTCTTGAAATGTTTGAGGTCTTACAGACCTCCCTAGAAAATTCTATGTCCGGGATACCCATCATAGACTTGGGAATTTAGATTTTCTTTGCCTACAAGAAGTTAAGATTTCTGGTTTCATGCTTTCTACTGCATGCCACATCATTTGGCAAGATAGTGTCATGTTTTCTTCTGAGCATGAAGCTGGCCGAGGTGGTGTAGTTACTCTCCTGTCACCTCGCCTTCATTCTGCTATTATTTCGCATGGTTCTGACCCCACACACCGTATTATTTGGCTTTTGCTTTCCATCAACAATCATTCTTTTGGAGTCATTAATGTTTATGCCTCCAATGATGTTGTGGAAAGGGCGCAAATGTGGGTTTGGCTTGCTGACAACCTGCCGCCAGCTACTTGGGTCCTGTGTGGGGACTTCAATATGGTTGAAGTGGCTTCTGACAAATATGGCATTCTGCCTTTCTGTTGGACAGCTGGAAAAAGAGAAGCTTGGTTTTACATGCGTCATAAATTGGGCTTCTTTGATCCCAATACTAGTCGTCGTCATGATAATGGGGCTTGGCACACTTGGTCCAATTATCAAGCAAGTCCTGACCGCATATTGAAACATCTTGATCGTGCTATGATCTCGGTGCAATCTTTTTTTAATTTTTCTGAAGATCGTGATCTACGTGTCATTCCCCTGATAGATGTGACGTTGTTAGACCACTATCCCATTTATTTTGGCATTTCTTGGAAAACAGCTATCCCCAAAGTGCTTAAGTCTCAATTCTTCCTCAACACGTCTGTGTTATTGCATGCCTCCACTATCTCCCACATACAACGTGTTTGGAATTTGGAACCACGTCCACATTCCCATCGAGGTTGGATTCAATGGTGGAATGATGCTATTACCAGAACGACTCATTTTTTGCGCATCTACGGGCGTCAGCTGGCAATTTTCAGAAAACAATCTTATGAAGCCAACACCCTTGCCCTCAAAAAAGCCTTTGAAGCACTCACTTTCAACCCCTTTGATGTGGATCTGCAACTTCAACTTGCCAAGCTTCGCCATGAAAAGCAAATTGCTGATAATTATGCTGCCCGAGGAGCTCAAATCAAAGCCCATCTCCATTGGTTAGAGGTTGGCGACAAAACCTCGAAGGAGTTCTTCTAGGCTCTCCGAGCCCATCATACCAATATTGGGATTAAAAAGATAAACCAGGGCATTGATGTTCTTTCTAGTCTGCTAGACATCCTGCAAGCTTTTGTTCTTCACTATGAGAACGTTTTTGCTTCGCAGGGCCATTTGGTTTCTTAGGAGGAGGCTCTCAGAAAGTGTATTACTGTTACTCCAAACTGCCTCGCGGTTGAGCAATGCGCTTTCTGTGAGAAACTTCTTTCCCTTCGAGACCTTAAAGAGGCAGCTTACTCCATGGCGGATGACAAATCCCCTGGGTGTGATGGATTTCCCTCTGAATTTTACAAACATCTTTGAGAGAAAATTGGTCCTGATCTGCACAAAGTCTATCTTGAAGCATACCATTCTAAAAGCTTAGGAGCGATCATAAATAAAGGAAATATTAAATTCATACCTAAAGTTGGTGATCCTAAGGACATCTACAACTAGAGGCCCATCACCCTCCTAAATGTGTCTTATAAGATCGTTGCTAAGGCGCTCTCTCTCAAAATCTGCCATATGCTTCCTCTAATTGTGCGGCCTGAACAAACTGGCTTCATCAAATCAAGGTATATTCTTGACAACATCATTGCTATCTCGGAAGGTATGGAATGGGCCTGTAAGTCCAAGCAGCAGGCTATCTTTTTAAAGATAGATTTTGCTAAAGCCTATGATCGCATTGAATGGCCTTTTATTTTGGCTATGCTTTAGGCTCTGGGTTTTGGTCCCAATTTCCTTCAGTTCGTGGAGATGCTCTTTGCTGACGCTAATGCTTGCATCACCATCAATAATTCACAATGTGAAGCTTTTGGACTTTTTCATTTCATCAGACAAGGTTGTCCGTTAGCTCCTACGCTTTATGTCCTTGCTGCTGAAGGTTTTGGTTATTTACTTGCTCACTTTGTGTCTTTTGGGCTGGTTCATGGCATTTCCTTGCTTGATTCTTCCTCCAAGTTAGTCAATGGTCATTTTGCTGATGATTCTTTTCTCACTCTTCTTGAAGATGAAGAAAACATAAAAAATGCATTAGATTGTCTTGACACTTTTTGTCAAGCCTCTGGCTCTACCATTCAATGGCATAAAACGCTCTGTTACCGACAGTCTTTTTTGCCAGCTCCACCTTAGCTCAGCCAATTCCAATGGAAATGGGTTATCATGGAGAAATTTTCCGCTCTCTTGGCATTCCCTTTTCTTTCCAGGCTTCCCCTGTGGAACTTTGGAATGCTGTGCTTACAAAGATTACCAAAAAGCTTGATTATTGGATCACTAAGCTGCTTTCTCTTGCTGGTAAATTCCTGATTTGTTCTAAGATTTTGGCTGCCACCCATGTGTTTTATTCTTCTTGTTGGGCTCCCTCCAAAGCTTCATACCTCAAATTAGAACATTTTCTCAGAGATTTTCTTTGGGCCTCTAGTTTTGATCACCATTGTTTTCACAGAGTTGCTTGGGATTTCTGTTGTCTCCCAAGGGAATCCGGGGGTCTCGGCCTACTTTCCACTCAGAAGCAGGGCCTTTCCCTCTATGCTAAATGGATTATCAGAGCTATTTTTGGAGATGAAGCCTGGAAAATTCTTGTTAGACATTGCATCTCTTCAGGCTTTCCTGCTAACAGACCCACGTGGAAGGGAATTGGTTTTCAGACCCTTCTCACTATGCGAGAACCAATGGTCATACAGGGCTCTTTCATTATTAAGAGCATTTGGAAAGCCTGGGAAGCTATTAAACCTTGGCTTCATTGGGCTAGTAATGAGTTCTGCAATGGGCTATCCTTAAATCAGCAGAGCATTTGGTGGTCTCCCTTGTTTGCCTTCTAGGGTATTCCTCTTGCCAAGACTCAAGGTGCCAGTGCTCTGCATTTCTTTAAACGTGGCATTCACACTACTAAGGATATTTTTTGAACAGTCACCATGACCTTCAGGTCTTGGGAGGATATGCAAGTTCAATACCGCCTTGTACGTGCCGATCGCCAGACTTATGACCTTCTGTTGTCTTCCATCCCTGTGCACTTACTTCATAAAGTGGGGATTCAATCTGTTTGACCTTGGTGGTATGATTGGAAGTGGTTTCTTGCCACTCCATTTACCAATTATAAGCCCAATATGGGATACAGATGGCTTTTACCCCAGCTTTCGGTGGTGGACACGCTTAATCAAATGTGGCATTTGCATTCTTCACTTTCTCAATGGAGAAAATGGTTCGACACCATTTGGAGTGCCATTACAGAATCGAAGATTGCTCACTTTTCTTGGTGCCTTGCTTTCCAAGGTCTTCCCCTGGGGCCTTGGCTCAAGCACATTAGGGTTCCTGATCCCAGATTCTGTTTCTGTGGCCAACCTAAGTCCTTTTTGCATATTTTTTGGTTTTGTAAATGTGCCCAAAATTATTGGCACTGGATCCATGATTTTTTCAAGCCTTTCAGGCCTGAACCCTTTTCATAGCACATGATCTTGCTGGGTGATTCCCCCAGATTTCCTCGAAATTTTTCCCAGATTTGGCATACTTTCAGGATGGAAATTTTTTTTTCTCTATGGAAAGATAGGAATGCAGTTTTATTCACTCACAGTTTTTTGGATGTTAACATTGCAATGTACACTAAGGCATGCATTTGTAACAATTTCATTATGCAGATATAGGTGCAAGCTAATAAAGTTGCCCTGGAGGTTGCCCACTTACAAGAATTATTAAACCATTGGGGCAATGCTCCTTGTACCATTGCCAGAGTGCCTTCCGATGCCTCGGCTGATGCCTCCTCATCTCGCGGTCACCGTTCTAGAAGCCAGTCCTCTGGCTGCCATTCGCACAGGCTGTGCTCCTAGGGTCCCCGCCACCGCTCTCCTAGCGGTGGTCATGGCGGTTGGAGGAGCCACTCCGCTTCCCCACCATGAGGTGATTCTGGCTGGTCCTCGACTCCCCCCCCTGGGTAGGCTTCTGGTTGGTCTTCGGCTCCTCCCCCTGGACAGGCGCACTTTGGCAAGTTTCCCTGGCTAGCCTTGGCAATCTCTCCTCCGTGGCCAGAAAAGAAGGATGTGGAGACTGCAACTACCCCAGATCCTGTGGATGCTTCTGATGGCTGGATTGTTCCTAGTCTGCCTCACAATCCCACTGATGCGTGGGAATTTCTTGATAAAGATGATCTGCCTCCCTCTGCTGGTACTACCTTGGCAGCATGAGGTTCTTAATATTTTTTTTTTTAATGAATAGTTTATAGTTGCTGGCTGCGGCCATGTTGTTTGCTCTGGGTTCAACCGATTGACCTCATTCGCGGGGTGATCCTGTATCCCCTGACCCTTTTTTCTGAATTGTAATCTTAGTAAATTTTATTAATTGAAAAGGACTATTCATCAAAAAAATAAATTAGAGATTATAGATTTAAATAAAATTATGATTAGAATAAATTTTATATAAAGTTTAATTATTGATGCAATGTTATATTTATTAGTAAGTCCTTTTAATTTCAAATGTTTCAAATAATTAGTTCGGTAGTTAGTTAAATGGTTATCTAAATGATTTAATTATCTTAAGAGTAAATAAAAGTAATAATGAGTTAAAAGAAATATTATTGAAATTAGAATTTTTAAGTTAATTAATTCAATTTATTAATGAAAGTTCTTTAAACGATCTATTTCTACATATTTGTTTTTAACCAAGATGTAGTTGTAAAGTTTTGTGAGCAGAACTTGTTCTATCTTGCAATGCACCTATGCTTTAACTTACAAAATAAACACATTGAACTTAGTGGAATCAATTGTTATAGCTTTTTAAAAAAAATTGTGTTTTTTGCCCATATTTTGGGCATGACATAAACATACTTGAATAGTGCAAGGACAAGAACCTGAAGGAAAATGATGGGGGGGTGCTCACCAATATTGCACATTTACTCCAACCACTATTCAACACCATAAAAATGAAAAATGATGGGGTAAAAATGATCTTTTAATGTCAGAATTGGGCTTTAATATGTTCACATGAACATTCCTTAAATTTGTTAAGATTGTTCTCTACGAACACTTTTTAAAATATGTTCACTGTGAACATATTTTTAGTGTTCACACGAATGTACATAAAATTCAACTTCCATGTTTTGCAATTTATTTTCCCTTCCTTCATCCCACTAAAGTGGAACCCATTATTATGGGTTCATCTAGAAACCTAATCTAGGTTAGGCTTGACAAGGTTGCGATCTATGTTGGATGGAACATTCTTCAACACACTACCCTAAAGGATTATCCCAGGACCATTTTAGACCATTCCATGCTTCTTTTTTCTTGGACACAAAACCTAACCAAATAGAGGCCAATTAGGTATAAGATTATGTGGCACTCTCATGATGACTTCAGAGACTATATTTCTCATTGGTAGAAGGACCTAGTGGAAGGTATGACCATGTTTTGAATTGATAGAAAATGAGAGAGAATCTGCAAGGAGGTTAGGGAATGGTGCGAATTTTATTTTGGTAGTTTAGCCAAAGATAGGAAGGATATAGAAAGAAGCTTGTTGAACTCCAAAATCAAATTGCATAAAGTGGAGCTTAGGTTGAGCAACAACAAGAGGTGAGGGAGTGCCACCAAAATTGGAACTCTCTCCTAAATAGGGAAGAAATCTTCTGGAAATAGAAATCTAGGGTCCACTGGTTGGAGGAGGGAGAATAAAAAATGACTTTCTTCAATAGATCAGCCTCAAGAAGAAAAAATAGAGACACTATAATCATGCTAGAGGATGATTATAACAAGGAGGTCATGGAAATAAACCAAATTGAAGAAAGAGCCAACTCCTAGTTCCAAAAATTATATAGCTGCCCACTGTTACAGGTTGAAAGTAACTTACAGAGCAATATTCTACGGACCTTCCAACTTGTGATTAATGACTAGATGAATAAGGGGATCATGTGTATGGTCAAAGAGGAGAAATTTAGAGTAGTTTTCTTTAGTATGAACTAGTACAAAGCTTTCGACCCTGACGAATTCCCCCTACCTTCTTCTAGGAATTTTGGGACATTGTTAAGTATGATGTTGTTCATGTTGTTGGGGATTTTTTTAGAATAGGAAAATTATTGAAGGAACTCAATAAAATCTTCATTATTCTCATTAATGATACTGAGTACCCTCAAAGAATGGAAGAGTTTAGATCCATTAGTCTTTGTAACACTATCTACAAGATCTTTGCTAAAGTTATGGTAAATCACTTCAAGCCCCTCCTAGACAAATTTATTAACCCTCATTAGAATGGATTTGTGCTGGGGAGACACATTCTCGACACATATAACTACCCATGAGGTGTTACACTCCATGGAAAAATCTAAAAACCCAAGTATGGTCATTAAACTTGACATATCTAAATCCTATGATAAGGTCAGTTGTGACTTCTTGTTTGATATTCTAGCCAAGCTTGTCTTTAATGGTAAGGTTATAAGAATTATAAAGAATTTTGTGACTTAAGTTACTTTCTTGGTGATTATTGTTAAATAGATTGTTCTTTTTTATTTAACTCTTAGATGCCCAAATTTGTGAACAATATTTGGTTACAATAGTTGGAAAGTTTCTTGTAAAAAGACTAACCTTCCTCAAAATTATTACATATGGATCCCTATTGTAGTATGATTTGCAATGAATTATGTTTGTTTCTAAATCTAAAATGGGGTATTTTCTTAAGGCAAGACTACGAGAGCTAAACTAAGCCATGCCTAAACATGAACTAACTTAGGCAAGAAATGATATTTGAAGATTAATTAAGTTTATGAACTCACACATATTATGAACCCATAAGGCTTAATTAATCCAAAGTGCATTCTAACTAATACTAAATTCATTTAGCAGGAAACTAACTATAGAGAAAGGAAGACTAACTTGAAGGGAAACACAAAGGGATTTCTCTTGAACCTACGATGACAATACTATCATATTTAGCTCTCTACCTCAAAATGGGGGAATGAAGCTCTGTTCATTCCTTGTTTTAATTCAGATGGAAGACAAAACATACAATTAACATAAAATAAAATGGAACAAAAGTGAATTGACACAAAATACCATTCAATTGGCTTTGCAACATCAAGTATTTCACACCAAAAATTAGCCAACCTTTTATTAATATTTCATTCTAATACATATAGGATTCCAAGATGACCATTACAAAGGAAGTTTAATTGGTTCATCACTTCAGAAACTACAATTTACAAGGAGCCAATTTGTCCATTACAATGATTACATCAAAATATGAAAGAGGTGGAATATGAATCACTTCACCTTCTTTCCCTTTTATGATTTTGTCTTATAGGCCTTAGGAGCAACAATGATTGGAATCAATTCCTCATGCCTATGTACATGTACATTAGTATATCTTAAGAGTCATTTAGAATGCTCTCTGGCCAAAACTTTGACAAAAATTAGCTAGTGTTATATTTCCTCTATGGCCACATGTATACAACCACTGAGCTTCCAAAGTTTAGAAACTTTGTTCTAGTGATTGGAAGATATCCTTGTCAAACTATCTATGTGATTGGAGAAGTTTGATTTCAAGACAATTATTCCAATGATTCCCTTCCCTTGTCTGCTAGTCTAGGAGGCCGTATGTAGACCTTTTAGGAGTTCATAATCTCTATCTTGATCTTTCTTCACTTTGGCTTCTATTTCCTTAAGCCCTTCCTCTACCACCATGATCATTTCAAACTTGAACTACATGCTCTAAAGCCACTCAAATAAAGGCTCATCTCCTTTAGGCAAGATCTTCACTTTTAAAACCTCCTTAGCCTTCATGTGGATTATCATCTTAAGTAAAGAGACACAATCTTCACTCTTAAGCTTTTCTGCTACTAGGGTGGCTATATTAGCTAAAATGTTGTCCTTCTCTATTTCCAGCCTTAGAATGGCATTGGCAATCTGTTCTATAATGGTGAGCCCCTCCAACTTTATTTTTCCACTCCATTCCCTACTAATTTTCCCAAAGTGTTTATCTTCTTAAAGCTAAGAGATGAGTGCTTGGACATCAGTAGTAGTGGGATCACTAGTAATAGTCATTCTGAAAATGCTTGCCACTAGGGTGACCAATTGTTTGATGAAGCCATTTAGTTCTTAGATTTCTGCCTTCATTCTGACCTTTGATAATTTGAGGCCTTTGAGCTATCCCTCAATTACCTCATTTGTTGACCTCCACAAGACAATCTTAGTGTCATGTCTAGCCTACCTAAGATCTATGGAGTGTAAGGAAAAGTCATCTGTAGACAAATCTTCAATTCTTCCTTCTTTGGTAGGCTTTGCAATCTACATTGTTAGATGCCCTATTTCAAGGTCTTGTCCAAGGATGGACAAGGTCTTTTGCTTCTTAACCTTGCTTAGTGCTGATCCAAATAAAATACATAGAGATAAGGTATCCTTATTTGGGGCTTCTTCATCTTTCCTCCTCTTTTTGTCTAGAGTGTCCTCAAGCCATGAATCTATGCCTATGACCTTGGTGGTAGTCTTGAGAGAGTCTATGTTGAACACCTTTCTCTTGACCGAGGTGATTGCTTTCACAATCAAAGAGAAAGGATTCTTGGGTCCTGTAACATGAGCTTTGAAGAATCTTGGCCCTTATCTACCTCTGAAGTCTTCTTCATTGCCTCATTAGATTTAGTAGACTTGCTATCACTACTTCCACCATCTCCTAAATCCACTACCTGCACTTGGGGACTAGTCAGGAGGAGAAGTGCAACACTCAATATTTATGCTTTTAGGTGAGATTGTGTGTAAGTTCAATAGCATCTACGTTTTGGATCATACTCAATGATCCATCATCAGGATGAGAGAGCTAAGAGAATAAACATAATAGGTTGCAGACTCAGGTAGAATAAAAAGAGAGAAGGTTAGGGGGGACCAAAGAGGGTAGAATGCAGGTCAAGGAGACACATGATTAAGAAAGAAGGGAAACAAAGATAAAGGGGAGAGCTAAGATAAAGTAAAACAGGAAAATGAATGAATAAATATAAGAAAAAAGGTTATAATAATAAAATTTGTTATAACAATAATAGAGAGATAATGATTTAAGAAAAATAAGTTGAAAAGTATTAAGTTAAAGCCAAAAATTGATAACAATAATAATATTTGAATTAAAAAATAAATAAAAAAGGTAACCTAAAAGAAAGAAACTCATACTAATATGTATGTATGTATGTATGTATGTATATATGTATGTGTGTGTGTGTGTGTGTGTGTGTGTGTGTGTGTGTGTGTGTGTGTGTGTGTGTGTGTGTGTGTGTGTGTGTGTGTGTGTGTGTGTGTGCATAAATTGCCACAAAAATGTAGAAGAGAATAATAATATAAAGACATAAAAGGAAAAATAAATGAAAAGAAAATAATAAAATAAAATGCCTTAATTTAAATTCACAAGAATAAGAAATAAAGGAGTAGCCCTCAAGAAAAGAAACATATATATATATATATATATATATATATATATATATATATATATATATATATATATATATATATATATATATATATATATATATATATATATATATATATACATACATACATACATACATACATACATACATACATACATACATACATATGTACATATATATATATATATATATATATATATATGTATGTATATGTATATATATATATGTACATATATATATATATATATATATATATATATATGTACATATATATATATATATATATGTATGTACACACACACACACACACACACACACATAAGGATTAATAAACGAATAATGAAAAGATTAACATAATAGAAATAATAAAACAATTAAATGTCTGTATGTATGTATATATGTAAATCTATATACAAGCATATATACATACCTACATAAAAAAGGTATGAAAAGGAAACTATAAAAATAAAAATAAATTAATAATAATAATAAATATACTGATAAATGAATGAATGAATACATTCATACATACATATAAACAAGGTTGTATGTATCTATATAGGAGTGTATATATGTACATTCCTACATATATACATAATCATAACACAAAAGAAAGAGAAGATAATAGTAATAATAAAAAATTAAGATAAAGACATAAATAGAAAAGTAAAAGAATTAATGAAACAATTAACTAAAATGAAAATAATGATATGTGTATTTAAGAAAATAAGTAAATATATAAACAAATATATAACAATAAAAAAATCAATAAATAATTAATTAATAAAACTAAAAGTATAAATGAAAAGAAAATATTACAACAACAAAAATTTAAAAGCAAGAGTTGGGAGGGGGGAGAGATAGAAGGGTGAGGAGGGGATAGTAGGGGAAGGGCAGGAAAGATGAGGAGAAAAGAGGGGTAGAGGGCTGAGAAGTGCAACACTTATAGATGGGACTGGGTTGCTATGAGGTGAGAGGGCAAGAGTGACTGCACCATCTTTTGATTACTTTTCCTTCTTCTTCTCAACTTCTAAGGGGATTCCAATCACTAGGAGGGATCCATCTTGACAAGTCTTAGACAAGGGAATACTTTTGTTGAGAGGTTGATCACCTCCACCTAATGGTTGAGTAGGCCCTTAGGTAATGGTGAAGGTTTCTCTTGATTTGCCACCTTGGGAGGAGTAAGCAACTATAATTGTTGGAGAAGCTTGAGTGGTTGCACTTTTTCTTTGACTACTTCTAGTTGTGGTCCATTCGACCCATTTCCTAGTCCTTTTGATAATTTGGGCCATCATTATGTCCAACTCGTCTCCTGTATCTTCATAAGGTTCTAAGCTTATCGAGATGCCTCTTAGCTTAGTCAGACAAGTGTTACTATACATTTTCTAACCATCATCTTCTACTCCTTCTACATCAATATTAACTTTATACATTTTTACTTGATCAACCGTCAGCTTGGCAAAAGCATGATCAAGGCTCTTGAACTCGTCCTTACAATTAGCCTACTAGTCTTTAATGCTAGTGATGTATTTGATTACACTTTCGATCTACAACACCCCCCTTGCATAGCCATTTTGATCAAACATGGGCCTCAAGACTTCATACATCTCCAACTTATACTTCATTTCAAACACCATTAGCATGTTCTCAATATCATAATAGGTTTCACAACTGAAAGCTCCCACCTTCATAGGGAATTCATAACCTTTATTCTTTAGAATCCCACTTAGCACATTCACTCGAGTAGCTTTTCACATGATCTCGATCAACATAATCATATCATTGGGATATCTCGGTAGCTTCAAGGGGAAACCATCAAAAGATGCAAGACATAAATATGAAAAGGATGAGATTTGGATGAAATAACTCCCAAATTGGCTAATGTCTGCCATGGCTTTAGGACTAAATCTTCTCTCTGGACATTCCTGAAGATCCCCTCAAATTCTCATGGTGAAAGCATCATTAATTCTTACATACTATGCATAACTATTTTCCAATTGTAAGCATGAGTAGAACTCATAAGACTTCACATCATCAGGAAAAATTTCCACCCTTGGGAGGCCTGACCATAATTGTCAATAAGTTAACATGTAAATGAGGAAAGAGAACATATAGAATGTGTTGTAGAACTTTGTGGCATAAAGAGCATTGGACAGAATCTCCCTTACATCATGAGCCCAATCAATATAGGAAATATTTCTCAACAAGAAATATTTCTCAACAAAATTTAAAGCTTCTACCTCACCTTTCAATCTGTACATAATAGGACCAAGATATCAACAATCTTAGTTTTTAGATTAGTCCCAAACAGAGTCTTAGGAGCCTTACTCTTGGTGCTTCATGGTTTTTGGAACCATGTCTGCATGATTTCCTTCCTCCAGATCATATTCTTCAAGGAGAACTTGGAAATGGCTCCTTTGAATGTTAAATTTGAGAATTCCTCTCATTCTAGAACTCAGAGGCAATTCACCATAGTTTTTCTATCGATCAAAATTAATATTGTGTCATCTAGTAGAACGATTTGTCTAGTGTCCAAGTTGTAATGATTTATACATTCATAAACTAATTCCAGGGTTTGGATTAGAACCAGAAAATCAGCTACCTTGACCAACCCGCATGCTTGGAGCTTCTCAGTAATGGGATGGATCAACTCTAACTTCACCCTCCTTTGGAAATCCTTCATGTCATAAAAATGGAGAGAGTTATCCATGAAATTCTACAATGAAGACTTGATTCCATTCAACTCCTCAAAACCCACAAATCCAGTTGCCATTCTTTTTGAAAATGAATTTTGAATCGAGAGAATAAGAGGAATAGCTAGTGCACAAACACTAGCTTTTTGAAAAAGTTATGCACATTAATAGAATAATATTTCAAGATAGAGTGGTAGTTTGTTCAATTGTTCATGTTTCCATTTATATGGGAGTCTCAATTCATCTGTTGATCTTTAGAATTCATGCCACATGAATGAATTGAAGGAGAGATTCATTGAAATAATAAATGTGTGGTTTTAATGGGTATCTCAAGGTCTTTTTACTATTCCCTTGGCCCAACGGTAACTTTCTATCTTCTGATACTTACTTTCTCATTTTCCTTTAAGTTTTGGGAAGTTACCAATAGAGTACTCCATGGGAAAATATCTGATGAGTTGAATTCCACTCATTAACTCTTTCCTGCAATGGTTAGCTTATTCATATTATCATCTTGAGATGTTTTGTACACAAATTGTGGGTCCAATTTGCTTACTAGCTTGATTTTCTTTAAAATTTGGGAAATTGTCTTCAAGGGTTGAAAACTTGCCTAGGAGAAAAAAATTTGCATTTTTTTGCTAAAGCTTCCCTTTCAATTGACCCTTAATCCATTGTCCTTTTCAAGTCAAAAAATGTCGAAGTAAGGTGCAAAAATTCAATAGTGACCCACCTTTTGTTTTTTTTCCTTCAGAATTGCCATTTGCAAAAAACCAACTTCATGGGTTGAAAACTTGCGAAGGAGAAATTCATTCTGTGTTTTCCACTAGGAATGATTATGAGAGTTTGACACAAATCCTAAGCATTTTCTAAGTCAAATAATTGTAAAGGGGACATTGATTTGCCATAGGGTACCTTGCCATTTCCTTGCTTTGATCCATATGCATCATTTTGTGCCCTTTGCGAGAAATCATTTTCATGGGTTAGAAACCCACCAAGGAGAAGATGAAGTCTAGATTTCCACAAGCTTCTATTTTTATTGAGAAAGTGATTAACCACAAGAAGATATAACTTTGTAAATGATCTTTTTATGAGCAATGTGAATCTCCATTAGACTAGTAGCTAAACTACCCATAAGATCATTTCAACACAAGGATAACCAACTAGGTATGAAATGTGGAGAAGGGGAAAATGAGAAATCCAATGGAGACTCAATCCACCAAAAAGGGCTTAGACCTAGAATCAAATACAACTAGGAACTCATTAATGCATAATTTTTCACTTTTGCCAATTAGTTAGAGGATAAAAGGTGGGGCAATAGTGGCTTTGTCTGGGGAGTTGGACAATCCATGTCCAATTGAGGAATCTAAAATATTTGGTTTTGCAAAAGTAAAAGGGGCTAAACAACAAAACTAAAGCAAGGGAAAAAAAAGGGAAGAGGGAAACAAGGGAAAGCTAACTAGGAAAACAAGAAAGGGAACCAAACATAACTATAGTACAATATAGGGGTTACCTATTTTCAATTCGAAATCTGATAGAGCTTCAAATCTTGAACATTGTATGCCAAGGGTAGCACTTTGCCATTTGGATATGCCAATTTAAATGAGTTGTTCTTGAATACATGATGAACAATGAATGTATCTTTCCATAGGGTATCAAATTTCTTATGCATACCTTTTGGTTCTCTATGCTTATCCTGCAATAGTACACTATCTCCTATCATGAACTTCTGTGGTCTTGCCTTTTTATCTAACATGCTCTTCACATGCATTTGGTGTTACATGATGTGATCCACAATTTCTTCTCTTGCCTCTTTGATTTTTCTCAAGTATACTATCCTCTTCTCTAGTCCATCTGTATAGATGTCATCTTCAGTTATTGTTCTCAATTTTTTCATAGCCAATTCTAGGGGTAATGTAAGATTAGCTTCAATCCCATAGAACAATTCAAAAGGAGAGATGCCAATTTCCCTCTTAGGGGTCACCCTCTCTACCAACAGTGCCTCATGAATTTTCTTGTGCCAGGTTTTTTAATTAACTAACAAAAATTTCTTAATTATATTCATTAAATTATTATTACTAGATTATGCTTGACTATTTCCTTGTCGGAAATAGTTAGATGAATGAATGACTGTAATGCCATGCTTAAAATAAAACTCAGTGACCTCAACTGATGAAAAGTATGCCACATTATCTATTACTAGTTTGATGGGCACACCAAATCTAATCAATATGTTTTCCTTGATGCATCCAAAACTACTTCAAAAGTAGTTTCCTTGGTTTCTTTGACCTCCACCCACTTGGTGAAGTAATCAATTGTAGTTATAACATACTAGTGACCAACACTGGATGTTGGATTGATAGGACCAATGAAATCAAGGGACCATTTTTGGATAGGAATTTCAATGATGACAGGTCTAAGAGGTAGAGTGGCCAATTGTGGTCTACTAGTGAAAATTTTACATTTTTCACATTTTGACACCCAAGAGTAGGCATTCTTAAACATTCCAAGACAATAGTAATACTTTCTTAATGTTTTAAAAGTCATGACTGAAGATGAGAAATTTACACCACACACTTCATCATGAAATGTTCTCAACAATTTTCTTTTCTATTATTTGTCTATATGCATCTTAGGAAAGTACCATCGATAGCTCTCTTAAACAACTTGTCATTTCAAATTGCATATGTTGCAACTTTCAGTTTGAGATCTCTTCTTTGTTTTACCATCATGCTTTTAGGGCATTCTCCATACGTCAGTAGATAATAATATTCTTAAATTAGGAGTCCTACAGTCCTATGGCCAAAACTAACTACTTCTCTCCCAACTCCTCCTATTCTTTAGCAATCCCATTTTCCACAATTGCCTTACATAAGGCATTACCCCTCACTAGCTTAGTAGGCTTGATTTCATTATCATACTCTTGTGTTTTTGCTATCCACATTCCTTTGCCATTGCACCCTACATTTTATTGTGTTAACACACTTTTTACTACTATATCACGTACATAAACCACAGAATGGGAGTGCAAAATATAGAACCTAAAATTCTTCAGTGCTTTGACCATCGCAAAGGAATGTTTTTCAATTTGGGAGTATTTCAACACATGACTTCACAAAGGTATGCTCATGAAGGCAATAGGGGATTGTATCCCTTCTTTTTTATCTTGCATAAGGATAGTTGATAAGGTGTGTTTAGAGGCATAATGGTAAATAATGAAATCCAATTTATAGTCTAGATGACATAGTATCAGAGCATTAGCAATAGTAATCTTTATATTCTAGAAGGCTTGTTTCCCAACTTCATTCCATTTAAAACTTCAATTTCCCTTCATCGTGTCGACAATACACTTAGTAGTCTCTAAAAAATCCAGTATGAACCTTCTAAAAAAATTCACTTGTCCAAAGAATGATATAACTCCTATTTTGTTTACTAGTAGGCTTAACCTTCGAATGGCTTTGACTCACTTAGGTTAGATTCTGATACCTTTTTGAGAGATTAGATGACCAAGTATCTTTCCCTTCATTACATAGAAAACAAACTTTTAGGATTTAGTGAGATTCCATGTTCTGGATACCTTTGCAATACCTTCTTCAAATCTTCTATGTGGTTTTTTTGTTTTCTTTGAAAACATTGTGAGATCATCTATGTATATGACAATAATTCAATCCTTTAGATCAACAAAAGATTTACTCATACGCTTTTGAAATGTGGCACTGAAATTGATGAGCCCGAAGGGCATTCTATTCTATTCAAACATACCCCAAGGGGTGGTAAAAGTAGTTTTGTGTTGATCTTTCTCTTCCACTTCTACTTAATTGTATCCCAAGAACCTGTCGAGCATGGACATCATTTCAGCTCTAGCCATTTTTTGTAGTATGTAATCCATGTTAGGAAGAGAAAAATTGTCTTTCAAAGATGCCTGGTTCAAATTCCTGAAATCTACATAGATCCTTATTTCTCCATTCTTCTTCCTAATTGGTACTATATTAGCTACCAAGGTGGAGAGATGAATGGGATAAATGATCCTCGCTTTCAGCATCTTGGTTACTTCCTGGAACATAGCATCCACTACCTTCAAATTATAATTCCTTTGCTTCTGTTGGTAAGGAACTACATTAGGCTTCAATAGAATTTGATTTTTTTTCTCACCTATGTAGCTTTTCAAATCTTCATAACTCTAGGTGAATACATCTTGATATTCTATGAAAAGTTATTTCACAACTTCCTTCTCTTCAAGCAAGCAACACTTTCCAATATTGATAATTTTAGGACTTTGTGCATCTCCAATATTTAACCCTTCATATTCACCAATAGTAGGACCTTTTCTGTCCTCTTTTGCTTTATGTAGGCATCATGCCTAGTAAACAATTTTTCCAAAGATACAAAGTATGGGGGAATGATATTACTTTGTAATTGGACTTCATTATTCTGATATTCTTTTTGGTTATGATCAAGTCCTTCTTGATTGCCTTCATTGGATTGATTTTTGCATGTAACTCTATCATTTTCTAAGAATGGCTGCAAACACTTATCTTCAAAAACTTCTTATAATTCTACATTATCAAGAATAGAGGCTTGATATATGATTTCCACTTGATACTTCTTATCTTTGAATTCTGGGTGAGGAAGTAACAAGGAAGTAGAAAAGCTAGTGAATCTTCTTTAGTGTTCATTTCTCTTGGTATTGATTCAATAGTGAATGCATCAAGGCCGTCTATTTCATCCCAAACTCTATTTCTATAATTTTTTAACTTATGTTTCTTCATAGAGTACATCCCCTTAATTTGTCTCACAACGAGTTCTACATCACCTCGAGCTCTCATGATCTTTATTCCTTTTTCATTTGCAACTATTATCCCAAGTAATAGAGCTTTGTACTCCATAGTATTATTTGTATTCCCAAACTCCAATGTGAAAACCATGGGTTTAAGTTCTCCTTCAAGAGGTATTAATACCATGCCTACACTAGATCCTAATGAGGAGCAACTTCCCTCAAACTCCAATGTCCATATCGATGATGAGTCTTTTCTTCACTAAGGATTTTCATTCCTGGGTCTTCAATTTCTTGCTTGTTCAAAGTATCTTCAAGAAACAACATGTAGTTGCTGAACTCTAGTTCTTGATAGAGGATTTGGACTTTAGGATCATTTGACTTTAATATAGTAAATTTTTCTTTCTCTTAAAGTTCCAACTTAACTTTCTTGCTTCCTATAGGTATGATTGCTTGAGACCAGTCTAACTTTATTTCTCCCCCTAGATCTCTACAAAAAAATTTGCTTCAAAGCAGGCAATAGCTTGCCAAAATATCCATAACTAGGATAGTCAATAATAGTTTCTTTTATAGATGAGAGGCTAGAGTCACCTAAGCATCTTTGATTTGTCCAAGTAATAGGACTTGTTTAGCATCCATTAAATAACATCTTCCATGAACTTTAGTGAGCATGAGACCTAGGGCTTTAGCTATAGAAAAAGGAATAACATTATTTGATGCACCTGAATCTATTATGCAACTACTTAATTTGCATCCATTGATAAATAGTGAGATGTAGAATGGGTTAGGTTTTTGCCTGGGAAAAGTTGCCAAGATAGTGGAATCTTCTTGATTAAATAGGTTAGATGTCAAAGGTTCATCTTCTTCCTTAGCAATAACATTATGGTTTAAATTTGAAGCACATATTTTACAATGATCTACTAATATTTTCAATTTAGAGGGATGAGATTTTAGAAAGTCTATGGGAGAGATTTGGATCTTTGACTCCTTACAAAATTGGATGAAATCAAAAGGGCTCTTATCCTTACCTATTTGAGATGTTGATGCTCCTCGATCAATGTGAGTGTTATTTGATGAAGATGTGGGATAACTTCCTGTAGCATGATTGGAGGATTGATTTGTGAGCTTTTGACTCTGGGTTAACATTGTGTATGAAGTTCCATCGATAGTTGCATAGCATTCACCCTTTGGATCAAAGTTTGATTCATACTCAAAATTGTTTTTCCAGAGTTTCCATTCGAGTACAAATCTGACTCAGAGCAAGAAGTTTTCATATTCAACTCATTAGTGGATAACACTTGCATCATACAAGTAGTTTCTAAACAACTTTCACTATCATGATCTATTGTCAAATGAAACACACACATATTTCCTTTCTATGTTGCTACCTCAATTGCCAACCTTGTATGTGAACCTATAAGCTATAGAAAATTTCCATCATTATTCCTTCCAGGTGGATTTTGATAGTTCCATTGGTAAGAGTGATTAAATCTAAGTAATTTCCTCATCGCTACCACCAACTCATTTGATAACTTTTGAATCATTTCATTAGATGAAGTAGTATTGATAGAACTTCCCTTGGTTTGAAGTTCTCATTTCCATTTTCTAGCAGAGATCAAGTCATCTTCAAATTCGGCCACCTTCTTTTGTGCATCTGCTAAATCTATGGGATGGGCCCTCCTCAAATCATAATTGATATTTGGCAACATTGCACTTATGGAGAATGTTTTCAAATTGCCAGCAGTAGGTCTGTTAGTAGTGGGGATCCTACTAGTAATCTTATTGAAAGTTGCAGCAAAAGCATTCATACTCATGGTAGGTTGCTTTATAATAGATGCCAATTGTGTTAATAAGACATATTCATCTTCTGCCATTTTGAATCTTGTTTCGAAGGCCATCCTCATTGTATCCCAATTTGTGATTGAGCCATCATCTAAATGATAAAACCAATTTGTTGCATTCTCTATCAGAGTTTATACAAATAGTCTTATATCTACATCTTCACAAGATATTCCTAGGATATGAGTAGTTACCAAAAAGGCTTTAATATTTTCATCTGTAGTAACTTTCCCATCACCTAAAAACTTAGGGAAATTCTTCCTTGAACTAGATGGGAGTGCGTGATAAGTTATCAGTGCTAACAGACTTGTTGCTATGGTCTAGGGAGCAACCATGATTCTTCTAGCAAGGTATGGCAAAAAATTGATACCCAAAGGAGTGGTTACTCTATGTAAGCCCAATACTTGGAATATGTGTATGTGAAGAACTTTGATTTTTGATAGGTGAGGGTGGTCTACATTGACTTTTCTTGTCACCTTTTTGCCTAAGAGTGCTTAAGATGGGGAAACTAAGTTTTGTAAGCTTTTTGAAAATAGGGTCTTGCCCACCTTGTTCTTTGGTACTTTTGAGGAACCTTGCTTGTTCCAAGATGTTAGATTAATTTTTCCTCCAAGATTCATGTTCTAACTATCTTTTAACTCTTTAGATTTCTCTTCTTTGAACAACTCTTTCTAACACTTTAGCCCTAAATTCTTCTTCTTCCAATACCTAGCTAGCCTTTTGTAGCATTCTATGTTCCTCCAATTTCTCCAAAAAAATGTGTTAAGGGATGAAATTATATCTTCTTGGTCATCTTGCAAACCAAGATTAGTTTGGAGTACTAGGACTATGTTCTCATGAGGTAGTACCATTTTCCCTCATGTTATAGGTTTATTAGTTAAGTGACTATTTGTATCCCCACTAGAGTTGCCAAAAATATATTGGTAAATAAATTGTGCTTTTTGATTTAACTCTTAGATGCCCAAATTTGTGAACAATATCTAGTTACAAGAGTTGCAAAGTTGCTTCTAAAAAGACTAACCTTTAATTGAATTATTAGGTACAGCTCCCTACTGTAGTATAATTTGTAATGAATTATGTTTTTTGCCTAATTGAAAATGGGGTACGTTCTTAACTCAAGAAAAGGAGAGGTAAACTAAGCTAGGCCTAAATAGGAACTAACTTAGGAAAGAAATGGTATTTGAAGATTAATTAAGTTTATCAACTCACACATCTTATGAACCCATAAGGCTTAATGATTCCAAAGTGCATACTAACTAATATTAAACTAATTCAGTAGGAAACTAACTATAGACAAAGAAAGACTAACTTGAAGGGAAACACAAAGGGATTTCTCTTGAACCTACAATGACAATACTATCATATTCAGTTCTTTGCCTCAACACAGGGGAATGAAGCTCTGTTCATTCTTTATTTTAATTTAGATGAAAGATAAAACATACAATTAACATAAAATGGAATGGAATAGAAAATAATTGACACAAAATACCATTCTATTGGCTCTGCAACATCAAGCATTTCACATTAAAAATTAGCTAACCTTTTATAAATCTTTCATTCTAATACATATAGGATTCTGAGATGACCATTACCAAGGAAGTTTAATTGGTTCATCTCTTCAAAAATGACAAATGACAAGGAGCTTGTTTGTCTATTACAATGATTACATCAAAATATGAAAGAGGAAAAATATGAATCATTTCACCTTCTTTCCCTTTTCTGATTTTGTCTTATAGGCCTTAGTGACAACAATGATTGGAATCAATTCCTCATGCCTATGTACATGTACATTAGTATATCTTAAGAGCCATTTAGAATTCTCTCTGGCCAAATCTTTGACAACACTTAGCTGGTCTTGTATTTCCTTAATGGCCACATGTATACACCCACCGAGCTTCTTGAGTTCAGAAACTCTATTCTAGTGACCAAAAGATATCCTCATCAAACTATCTATGTAATTCCAATGATTCCCTTCCCTTGTCTACTAGTGTAAGAGGCCATATGTAGACCTTTTCAGAGTTCATAGTTTCTATCCTAATCTTTCTTCACTTTGGCTTATGTTTCCTTAAGCCCTTCCTCTATTGTCATGATCTTCTTGGACTTGAACTGCACGCTCTAAAGCCACTCAAATAAAGGCTCATCTCTTTTAGGCAATATCTTCACTCCAACAACATCCTTATTCTTCATGTGGATTATCATCTTTAGTAAAGAGACATAATCTTCACTCTTAACCTCTTATGCTGCCAAGGTAGCTCTATTAGCTAAAATGTTGTCCAACTTGAGTTTCCCATTCCATTCCCTACGGATTTAACCAAAGTTTTTATCTTCTTGAAGCTGAGAGATGAGTTCTTGGACATTAGTAGTAGTGGGATCACTAGTAATAGGCATTCCTAAAATGCTTTCCAATGGGGTGACCAATTGTCTGATGAAACTATTTAGTTCTTTGATTTCTGCCTTCATTCTAACCTTTGATAATTTGAGGCTTTCGAGGTGTCCTATTACCTTGTTTGTTGACTTCCACAAGCCAATCTTAGTGTCATTTTTGGCCTATTAAAGATCTATGGAGTGAAAGGCAAAGTCATCTGTAGACAAATCTTCAATTCTTCCTTCTTTGTAGGCTTTGCAATCTCCATTGTTAGATGCCCTATTTCAGGGTCTTGTCCAAGGATGGACAAGGTCTTCTTCTTCTTAACATATCTTAGTGCTGATCTAGAGTAGATAGAAAGAGATAAGGTATCCTTGATGGGGGCTCCTTTATCTTTCTTCTTTCTCTTTCTGTCTACAGTGTCCTCTAGCCATGAATTTATGCTTATCACCTTGGAGGCAGTCCTGAGAGAGTCTATGCTGAACATCTTTCTCTTGATTAGGGTGATTGCTTTCACGACCAAAGAGAAAGGATTCTTTTGAGCCTGTGACATGAGCTTTGAAGAATCTTGGCCCTTATCTACCTTTAAAGTCTTCTTCACTACCTCATCAATTTCAATAAACTTGCTATCATTGCTTCCACCATTTCCTAAATGCACTACCTGCACTTGGGGATTACACAGTAGGAGAAGTGCAACACTTAAAAATGGGATTGGGCTACTTTGAAGTGAAAGGGCAAGAGTGACTACACCATCTTTTGATTCCTCCCCCTTCTTCTTCTCAGATTTTGAGGGGGTTCCAATCGCTAGGAGGGATCCATGCTGACAAGTCTTAACCAAGGGAATACTTTTGTCGGGAGGTTGATTGCCTCCATCTGATGGTTGAGCAGGCCCTTGGGTAATGGCCAAGGTTGCTTCTAATGTGCCATCGTAGGAGGAGGATTGCTTTTAGCTATGGTCCATTTGACCCATTTCTTGGTCCTTTTGATAATCAAGGCCATCTTTATGTCTAGCTCCTCTCCTTCATCTTCATAACATTCTAAGCTTATCAGAGTGGCTCTTAGCTTGGTCAGATAAGTGTACTATACATTTTTTGACCATCATCTTCTACTCCTTCTACACTAATATTATGTTTGTACATTTTTACTTGATCAACTATCAGCCTAGAAAAAGCACAATCACAGCTCTTGAACTCGTCCTTGCAATTGGCCTAGTAGACTTCAATAGTGGTGATGTGTTTGATTACACTTCCAATCTGCAACACCTCCCTTACATACCCATTTAGATAAAAATTGGGCCTCAAGACTTCATACATCTCCAACTTATACTTCATTTCAAACACCTTTAGCATGTTCTTAGCATCAAAATGGGTTTCACAACTGAAATCTCCCACCTTAATTGAGAATTCATACCCTTTCTTATTCAAACTCCCAATTAGCATTTTCACTTGAGTAGCTTTTGACATGATCTTGATCAACACGATCATATCACTGGGACATCTCAGTAGCTTCAAGGGGAAACCATAAAAAGCTGCAAGACAAAAATACAAAAAGGATGAGAATTGGATGAAATAACTCCCAAATTGGGTGATGGCTACCATGGGTTCAAGATTAAATCTTCTCTCTAGACATCATTATCTCTTACATACTCTACATAACTATTTTCCAATTGTAAGAATGGATATAACTTACAAGACTTCACATCATCAGGAAAATTTTGCACCCTTGGGAGGCTTGGCCATAATTGTAAGGAAGCTTCCATGTAAATGAGGAAAGAGGACATATAGAATGTGTTGTAGAGATTTGCAGCATGAAGAGCATTGGACATGATCTCTCTTACCTCGTGAGCCCAATAAATATATATAGTGTTAGAGAAAATGATTTGCACCAAAAATAAATATTGCTCAAAAAAATTTAAAGCTTTTACCTCACCTTTCAATCTATGTAATAAGACCAAGATATCGACAATCTCAAGTTTGAGATTAGTCCCAAACATATTCTTAGGAACCTTAGTCTTGGTGCTTTGTGGTTTTTGGAACCATGCTTACATGATTTCCTTCCTCTAGATTATCTTCTTGATGGAGAACTCAAAAATGACTCCTTTGAATGTTAAATCTAAGAGTTCCTTTCATTTTGGAACTCGAAGGCAATTTACCATAGTTTTCCTATCAATGGAATTCAATACTATGTCATTTGGTAGGACAATTTGTCTGGTGTCCAGGTTGTAATGATTTATACATTCATAGATTAACTCCAGGGCTTGGATTATAACTAGAAAACTAGCTACCACAACCATCCTGCATCCTTGGAGCTTCTTAGTAATGGGATGGACCAGTTCTGACTTCACCCTCCTTTGTAAATCCTTCATGTCATAAAAATAGAGAGAGGTATCCATGAAATTCTGCAACGAAGACTTGATTTCATTCAACCTATCGAAACCTGCAAATCTGGTTGCCATTCTTTTTGGAAATGAATTTTGAATCAAGAGAATGAGAGGAATAGCTAATGTATAGATACTAGCTTTTTGAAAAAGTTATGCACATTAACAAAATAATAGTTCAAGAAAGAGTGGTAGTTTGTTTAACTGTTCATGTTTCCACATATATGGGAGTCTTAATTCATCTATTGATCTTCAAAATTTGCGCCACATGAAAGAATTGAAGGAGAGATCTATTGAGACAATAAATGCATGGTTTTAATGGATACCTCAGGGTCTTTTCACTATTCTATTGGCCCAATGGTAACTTTCTATCCTCCCTTACTTACTTTGATATTTTCCTTTAAGTTTTGGGAAGTTACCGATAGAGTACTCCATGGGAAAATATCCATTGAGTTGAATTCCACTCATTTAATCTTTCCCACAATGGTTAGATTATTTCTATTATCATCTTGAGATTTTTTATGCACAAATTGTGGTTCCAATCTACTACCTAGCTTGATTTTCTTTAAAATCGAGGAAATTGTCTTCCTGGGTTTAAAACCTACCAAGGAGAAGAAAATTTGTATTTTTTGCTAAAGCTTCCCTTTAAATGGACCCTTAAACCATTGTCCTTTTTGGGCTCTAAAATGTGTAAGCAAGGTGTGAAAATTTAGTAGGGACCCACATTTTGTTTCTCTTCCCTCAAAATTGCCTTTTACAAAAAACCAACATCATGGTTGAAAACCTGCCAAGGAGAAGTTCATTTTGAGTTTTCCATTAGAAATGATTATGAGAGTTTGTGACCAATCCTAAACATTTTTTGAGCCAAATAATCATAAAGGGAACATGGATTCTCCATAGGTACCTTGTGATTTCCTTACATTGATCCATATGCATCATTTCGTGCCCTTTGTAGGAAATTGTCTTCATAGGTTAGAAACCCACCAAGGAGAAGATGAAGTTTGAATTTCCACAAGCTTTTGTTTTTATTGAAAAAGTGATAGACCACAAGAAAATCTAACTTTCTAAATGATCTTTGTATGAGCAACGTGAATCTCCGTTGGACTAGGAGCTAAACTACCCATAAGGTCATTTCAACACAAGCAAAACCACTCAGCTATGAAATGTGAAGGGGAAAATGAGAAATCTGATTGAGATTCAATCCACCAAAGTGGGATTAGAGCTAGAATCAAACATAACTAGGAACTCACTAAAGCACAGGTTTTCACTTTGACTGATTGGTTAGGCGATGAAAAGTGGGGAAATAGTGATTATAAATGGTGCACTGGGAAACTTCTTCTCTTCCTCACAAGGTCTTTACTAAGGTAACCCCCTATACTCCTATCTCTTTATTGTTGTAGTGGAAGTTCTAAGAAGAAATTTAGTCTCTTTAACTAACTCTAGCAGTTAAGGGGATTAAACCTACCTCTTGGTGTCTCCCTCAAGTCTTACAATAGTTTGTAGATGATACTTTTCTATTTGGCTCCTCTTCCATCCATGAAGCCAGAGAATGGAAAGACACCCTAAATATGTATGCACTAGTCTTTGGCCAATTCATAAACTACCAAAAAAGCAAAGTGTATTTCTGTAACACTTGTGCTAGTTTACAAGAAAGGGTTACTAGCATCCTAGGATTCCAAGAGGCTACCCACCCGAAAACCTATCTTGGTCTACAAATCACTTTTAAGGAGGTCCCCAACTCGTGCTGGAATGGTCTCATGGAATGGTTACAAAGGAAGTTGGAAGATTGGAAAGGAAAACTATTGAGTAATGTTGGAAAACTCCAACTTCTTTTAGCTTATGTACAAGGCATCCCAGTGTATTTCCTATCTATTTTCAAACTACCAAGTAGATTCAAAAATATCATTGACAAAATTCAACATAACTTTCTATGGTCTGGTACTGAAGAAAAAGATAGAATAAGCTTGGTTAGCTAGGAGAAAGTTTGCAAACCTAAAATCCATGGAGGATTGAACTTCAGAAGAATTGGACACTTGAATAAGGAACTTTTAACTAAAATTGGGTGGAAGCTGGCCAATTCCTAGGGTAGCTGGAGTAGCATCATTATTGCTAAGTACTTTGGGGGATTAGCTTCCCACCAATTTACTGGGGCACAAGCTCTGCCCCAAGGCTCTAAGATTTGGAATAACATTATTAGCACCCAAGTGATCCTGAGAAAGGGGTGTCACTAGGTCATGGGGAATAGTAATTCTATTGACTTTTGGGAAGGTCAATGGATCCATGATGACCCCCTAGGCAAACTAAGTTTTCTTCTCTATGTGAGATGGGTTCTAGAATATATGGATCTTAGATTCAACATTTTTTCACCCTTAAGAGATAATGGATTAGTTTCCAGAACCTTCAGCCAAGGAATTTGAATCTTTCTTGGGAATTTTAGGAGCTCTTACACACCAATAGGATTCCTCTCACCTAGGTTGAGGAATATTTAGTTTGGAAACTCACACCCTCAGGGGAGTTCATGGTCAAGTCTACTTATCTTTGTGCTCTGGAGAGGGAGGGGACATAGGCAGATTGGTGAAAACTTGGTACCCTTGGATACTACCAAAAATAAACTTCTTCTTATGGTCTACTTCGCATGGGTTGATTCTCACTATTGATAACTTCCAACATCATGGTTGCTAACTTGCCAATTACTGCATTTTATGCCTTGAAGATGTTGAATCTATTCCACACCTACTCATCCATTGTCCCTTTTCCATGAACATCTGTACGAAGTCCTTTCTCTAAGGGAGGCCCATTGGTACATGGATAACGAGTTGAAGAAATTTGTCATCTACGATGGTCTAGCTATCCACCCTTACCTAAAAAACCTATGGTCAATTCTCCCACCATATGTCCCATGAAAAATCTAAAAGGAGAGAAACAACAAGATTTTCAGGGAGAAAACCAACACCAGCTTGGGGGTGGCCCAATAAGTTATTAGGCACCTAAAATAATGTAGTGGGATCTGGTGCCGGAAACCTCTGGAGGTAACCTCTAGCTGAATTCTACTATCAACTACTTCAAAAATAATAACACATAATACTTAATATTTTACCTCTCTTATTCACATATTGGATCTCACAATCATTATATGAAATTTTAAATGTCATCAAATGTAACTATACATATGTAGATACATATATGTAATTAATTATCACATATATCCACATATATTACTTATCTAATTTTATTTTTATCTAATAAGAATTACCCTAATTTTATGCACTAGTATTAAGCCATTTATATATAGAGACGAGTGATGATAGGCACTTATTAATTTTATAAAAAATATAAGAATCTCCTTGTATCCATTAATTAACATATCTCTCTAAGTATCATTCTTAATTTAATACAAGATTTCTTATTAATAAATTCCTATATATAAATAGCTATTTTTTAATTGCACAACGCAATATCAACTTAAAACATGTCTTACCTTTCATACCTATTTAGGTGTCGGTCCCGCCCGTGGCTATACAGCCATGAAAATGCACTTCCTTTACATTGCTTTTTCTAACTTTTTAAAAAATTAAGTAAGTCCTCTCCTTCATATAGAAGTGCATTTTCATGGCTGTATAGACTTTTCCATTTACCACACCCAACATGCTCTATTCCAACCTTGATATGTATTGCCTATACCTCTCAGTCTATGTGTCATTGGCCGATCATATTATTTACAAGTTATTCCATTCCATAATGCCTGATCTTCATAGTCAAAACCCTTAATTTTCCCATGGGACCCATGGTCCTTTCTTGTAGTCTCTATTAATGGGCATCGTCTTCTAATCCAATCAAGCCCCATAATACATTTCCTCTTTACCTTTCATCCACTTCATAATTTTCCACTTGTATTTTTTTTTTTGATGAATAGTCCTTTCCAATTAATAAAATTTACTAAGATTGCAATTCACAGAAAAGGGGCTGGGGGATACAAGATCACCCCGCAAAAGAGTTCAAATGGCCGAAGTCGAAATAAACAACATGGCCTCAGCCAGAAACTATAAACTATTCATAAAAAAGAAACATAAGCTTAGGCTTCCAATGTAGTACCAGCAGAGGGAGGAGGATCATCTTTATCTGGAAATCCCCATGCATCAGTGGGATTGTGAGGCAGACTGGAAACAGTCCAAAAGTCAGCAACATCTGTAGGATCTGCTGTAGTCGTAGTCTCTGTATCCTTCTTGTCTAGCTGCGGAGGAGAAATTGCCAAGGCCAGCCGAGGAAACTTGCCAGAGTACACCCATCCAGGGGGAGGAGCCAGAGACTGGCCAAAAGCCCACCTAGGGGGGGGAGCTGGGGACTAGCCATAACCACTACGTGTTGGGGAAGTGGAGTGGTGCCTCCAACTGCCATGACCACCACTGGGAGAGTGGTGGTAGGGACCCTGGGAGTGAGACGTGTGTGAATGGCGACCAGAGGACTAGCATCGAGAATGGTGACTGTGAGACAATGAGGCATCGACCGAGGCATCTGGAGGCACTCTGGCAATGGTGCAAGGAGCATTGCCCCAATGATTTAACAATTCTTGTAAGTGTGCAACCTCTAGGGCAACTTTATTAGCTTGCACCTATATTTGCATAATGACATTGATACAAATGCATGCCTTAGTGTACATAGCAATGTTAACATCCGAACAATAATGAGTGAATAAAACTACATTCCTATCTTTCCATAGAGAAAAGAAAATTTCCATCCTGAAAGTATGCAAAATTTGGGAGAACTTCTGAGGAAATCTGGGGGAATCACCCAGCAGTATCATGTGCCATGAAAAAGGTTCAGGCCTGAAAGGCTTGAAAAAATCATGAATCCAGTGCCAATAATTCAGAGCACACTTGCAAAACCAAAAAATATGAAAAAAGGACTTAGGTTGGCCACATAAGGGGCATCTAGGATCAGGAACCCCAATGTGCTTGAGCTGATGCCCCAAGGGAAGACCTTGGAAGGCAAGGCACCAAACAAAGTGTGCAATCTTAGGTTCTGTAATGGCACTCCAAATGATGTCGAACTATTTTCTCCATTGAGAAAGCGAAGAATGCAGATGCCACCATTGATTAAGTGTGTCCACCATCAAAAGTTGGGGTGAAAGCCATCTGTATCCCATATTGGGCTTATAATTGGTAAATGGAGAGGTAGGAAACAACTTCCAATCATACCACCAAGGACAAACAGACTAAATCTCCACTTTATGAAGTAAGTACACAAGGATGGAAGACAACAGAAGGTCATAAGTCTGGCAATCGGGATGAACAAGGCGGTATTGAACTTGAATATCCTCCCGTGACCTAAAATTCATGGTGAATCTTTAAAAAATTTCCTTGGTAGTGTGGATGCCATGTTTAAAGAAACACAGAGGATTGGCACCTTGAGTCTTTACAAGAGGAGTACCCTGGAAGGCAAACAGGGGAGACCACCAAATGTTCTGTTGATTTAAGGACAACCCATTGTGAAACTCATCACCAGCCCAATGAAGCCAAGGTTTAATAGCTTCCCAGGCTTTCCAAATGCTCTTTATAACAAAAGAGCCCTGTATGGCCACTGGTTCACACATAGTGAGAAGGGTCTGAAAACCAATCCCCTTCCACGCTGGTCTGTTAGTAGGGAAGCCTGAAGAGATACAATGACTAACAAGAATTTTCTAGGCTTCATCTCTAGAAATAGCTCTGATAATCCATTTAGCACAGAGGGAAAGGCCCTACTTCTAAGTGGAAAGTAGGCCAAGACCCCCAAATTCCCTTGGGAGACAACAGAAATCCCAAGAAACTCTGTGAAAACCATGATGGTCAGAACCAGAGGCCCAAAGAAAATCTCTGAGCAAACGTTCTAATTTGAGATAGGAAGCTTTGGAGGGATCCCAACAAGAAGAATAATACACATGGGTGGAAGCCAAAATCTTAGAAAAAATCTAGAATGTACCAGCAAGAGAAAGTAGCTTACTGATCCAATAATGAAGCTTTTTGCTAATCTTTGTAAGCACAGCAGTCCAAAGTTCCACAGGGGAAGCCTGGAAAGCAAAGGGAATGCCAAGAAAGTGGAAGATTTCTCCATGAGTAATCTATTTCCATTGGAATTGGCTGAGCCAAGGTGGAGCTGGAAAAAAAGATTGTTGGTAGTAGAGCATTTTATGCCATTGAATGGCAGAGTCAAAGGCTTGACAAAAAGTGTCGAGACAATTTAAAGAATTTTTTATGTTTTCTTCATCTTCAAGAAGAGTAAGAAAAGAATCATTAGCAAAATGACCATTGACTAACTAGGAGGAAGAATCAGGCAAGGAAATGCCACAAACAAGTCCTTAAGACACAGAGTGAGCAAGTAAATAATCAAAACCTTCAACAGCAAGGACATAAAGTGTTGGAGCTAGCGGACAACCTTGTCTGATGGAACTAAATAGTCCAAAAGCTTCAGATTGTGAATTATTGATGGTGATGCAAGCATTAGCATCACCAAAGAGCATCTCCACTGACTGAAGGAAATTGGGACCAAAACCCAGAGCCTGAAGCATAGCCAAAATGAAAGGCCATTCAATGCGAGCATAGGCTTTAGGAAAATCTATCTTTAAAAAGATAGCCTACTTCTTGGACTTACAGGCCCATTCCATACCTTCCTAGATAGCAATGATGTTGTCATGAATATACCTAGATTTGATGAAGCCAGTTTGTTCAGGCCGCACAATTAGAGGAACCATATGGTGGATTTTGAGAGAGAGCACCTTAGCAATGATCTTATAAGACACATTCAGGAGGGTGATGGGCCTCCAATTGTATTCATTTATAACATAAGTTATTTCTATTCAAATTTATCGAATTTCCTATTTTCTCCGTGATCCATCAAGTCATGATAGACTTTAGTCTATTTCTCTATGTGCTTGTACACCTAGCTGTAATATATTCCTTAATGGACCATCAAACTCATTTCCATCGCCTCTTCCCATGGATTTCATTATTCTTCTGGATATTACGATCAAGAAATATTTCCCTGCACAACTTCACAAAATTGAATGGCAAGTTCTCCTCCTCGAGAATAATGATAGGATTAAGATTTTATTCACCCTTCGATGGATTTGATAGTGTTGAGCTAGACCCACAGAAAAGAAAATAGATTTCTTATTCCCATCTCTCATGCCAATGATTATGTCCAGTCTGTTGTATAAATAAGCACTCTCCAAAGGTGCTCCAATCTATAGTTGTCGTACTTAAACTCCAAACAAACTCCCTAATACTTACAAACGCAAGCCTAAAACAACTATTTTTGTTGAGAGTAGGTAGGTACATAAGGGCCCCCATGTTTGATAGTTCAATGACCCCTATTCTCTCACGGGTTCAATCTTTTCCATTTGGCATGATGATCTTAAGACCTCCAAAAGAAATGATGGTATACTTTAATTTATTTTTTTTACATTTGCAGTGAGGTTCTATGTCATGTTGAATTTCATGGATCACTGCAAATGTACTAAGCACTCCCATTATGTTAGGTATGTATTTTTCAATTTGTATCAATATCTTATTTATATATAAAAGTGAGTAAAGGGTAGACATGTCCATTCATGGGACCTGTCTATTAATTAATATAATCACAATCTTATATATATATATATATACATATATATATACATATATATATATATATATATATTTATATATATATATGTATATATATATGTATATATATATATATATATATATATATATATATGTATATGTATATATATATATATGTATATATATATATATTTGCTACAATTTATCCAAGAGAAGCTACAAAACATCAACATGATGACTTGCCAATGGCTTTCATTAGGATGATAGGATAACTGAGAAACAACGCCAAACACAAAAAAAATATTACAACAATTATGTGTCAACTACAACAAAACTACTAACCAAATGCCTCTATAAAGTGGAATCCATGGGAATAGTAGTGCAAGAGGTAGACAAACCAACACCCAACTTAAATAGTGTGGGGAAAGGATTGCAATCAAGCACATTGAATTGTTGGAGCATATAAACATACTTCTACTAACAAATGGAAATACCATTTGAAGTGTAAGTAACTCATAGGCCCAAGAAAATAGTGCATAAGACCAAGATCTATCATCTCAAATTGTTCTGTCAAAGCTCTTTGGATAATCTAAATCATGGAGGATGAGCTACCTACAATGATGAGATCATTAACACATAGCACAAGAATTACAACATAAATTCCCTACTATTGAATGTACATTGTTTGATTAGAATGATAGCGTGTAAAGTGTGAAGAAAGCTAGAATAATTCCATCTTCTCATACCAACCTTAAAGAGCTTGTTTGAGACCATACAATGAATCCCAAGGCCTAAAAACTAAAGAAGAATTATGCACAAAACCCTAAGGATTCTCCATATATATCTCCTCAAGAAGGTCTCCATGCAAGAACACACTCTTCACATACATCTAATAGATTGGTCATCCTTATGAAGCTGTTAGTTAAAGTACAAAGAAAATAGAATTTATTCCAGTGAGAGGAGGAAAGGTCTTAAAGTATTGAATACTCTCCACCTAAGAGAATCCATTTGGATCAAGATGATCCTTATACTTATCAATATAACTATCTACAACACACTTGGTATTATACATCCACTTTCACTAAACCAACTTTCTACCTTTCAAAAGAGAACAAAGGTCCTAAGAGTTATTCTTCATCAAAGAAAAATACTTCTCATCCATGGCAATCTCTCAATAGGGTGTCTTGTATCCTTTGAAAACTTTTTAGGATCTATGGAAATAACTGGACTCAAAAGACTAGAACTACATGTTTGATCTTGAGCATAATATGTATCACAATGAACTCTTGCCAAAGAATGAGTTGCCTCAACTACAAATTGTTCCCACCTTGGAAAAGACAAAGAAATTGATGGTGGAGGTGGATCACTATTTGAATCATCCATAAGAGATGTGTAATCCTCAAGAAATGAAGAGGGAGGAGTATGCAATGAAGAAGAACTTGTCGATGGAGAATCTATATGAGGAAAGATCTCATCAAACTAGACATATCGCTAAAATAAGAGCTCTCTAGAATTAGGATCAAACAATCAGTACACCTTCATACCCTCACGTTAGCCAAGAAATATGAGTGGTCGAGTCATCGTCTCCATAGGTTCCTTTTACCACCTATTATAAAACCCCATGCCTCACTACAAAAACTCTAAATGTAGAATAATTAAGCTTGGAATAAGATCAGGCCTTTGTAGGAGTCACATGTCAATGCCTTATGGATATCCAATTTTGAATATAGTTGGCACAATTGAATACTCCAACCTAAAAAGAAGACTATGTATCTCAAGACTGAATTAAAAGTCTGGTCATCTCCCATAGAGTTATGTTATTTATCTCAACAACACCATTCTATTGAGGGGTATAAGGTACTCATAAATAATGAAGTAAATCATGCTTAGTGTAGAAATCATTGAAATCCTAATTCACATACTCCCCCTATTATTTTTGTATATTTATCTAAGAGAAAATCTAGACTACTAGTCCACAAATGTCTTAAAGATTTGAAAGGAAAAAAAAAAGTGATATTTTTTACTTCAAAATGTACTCCCATGTACAACAACGTAAGTCATTAGGAAAAACTAAGCACATATAAGGACCCTGAAAGAAAAGGAGTGGAAAATGACATAAGATGATTTTGGACTAGCCACAAAAGTGCATTAACACATGTTGTTCTTCGAGACGAACTAAATATCGATGATTCTTTCCAAGAATGTATCCATGGAAAACATTATTAGTGCAAGAGATCTATCTTAACTAAATAAAAAACTCATGTATACTCATCTATTGTAAATTTATGTAGTTGACATGGCTTAAATTATCATGCCAAAGATTTCTCAATGTGTCTACATGTACAATAATAGAGGAACCCAAACTATTTGAACTCTCAAAAAAATTAAAATTGTATAAAGTAGGTTATCTTCTTTGGTGAGCTTAGAAAAATTCAGGTTCTTTAAACCTTTCAAATCATCATTCCTAATTGTAGAACATAATTTATCAACATCAGTCTGAGATTTGTACCTTACCACTTGAAATTGATTGTTGTCCTCTGACTCTATCTTCTCCTCATCTATTTCAGGCTAGGGAATAAATTTTCTTTTCTTAAACTCGGCAGCAGTCTTCTTTGAGTCTTTCTTCTTTCCTTTCACCTCCTCTTGATCCTTTTGTGTTGCAGCCCTTGTGGTAGGTCTCTTTGGTGCAGGAGCAGCTACTTTCTTCCCCTTGGATTGAGGAGCAGGAGGAGTTGTGGCTTTTCTTTTAACTGGTGCTTCCTCGGCTTCTTCTTCCTTAGCACTTTCCTCTTTATCTTCTCCTAACCCTTGAGTTAGACCTTGAGGTTTATCTCCCTCTTCTTCAATATCTTCCTCTTCTGCTATTCCTTCTTCTTCAACGCTAAATTTTCTCTTAATTTGTCTCACCATTTTCTCTTTCTTCTTTATTGCAGATGCAGTCTTCAAAGCTGTTATCACCCTTGATTTGACAACATCATAGGTTCCAAAAGTTTTTGCATTTTTATCAGCTTCTTCTGCAAGTAGGGCTATTATTGCTACAGAAGCTTGATCAATGTCAAGTTCATAACCTAGTGGCCTAATCCATCTTACTCTAGGTATAACTGCTTGTATATAGGTATAATCTATATCTACAAGAAAGCAAATGTCCTTTTCATATTTCTTAGTCAATGAGACTGGAATCCTCATTCTTTGTTTCATGGACTTTTTGAAGTCCTCAAAGTAACTAGTCATTTGGGCATCAAAATTTTCACCCATCTATTCAATGTATCCATTGATTTGTTCAACAATTGTTTTGTCTGGACTCCATCTCACCTTACCCACAAAAGGGAACTCTTTCATTAGATAGAAAAATATGCACATCAAAACTGATCCAAATTTGCACTGAGCTCCCTTGCTCTTCCTTATAGCTCCCAGATTTTCATTAATCTATTGAAACATGAGCTCTGCTAAATCATAAGTGCGATCCTTTTTAATTATCTTGTATGCAACATCAACTGCTATACAAGGTACACTGTTTAACCTGCTTGATTGATAGAATTTGTGTGAAATGATTCTCACAACAAAATCTAGTAAGGGATTTGTGACTGTGTCGATAGTCATTCCTCTACTGTTCCATTTTGGACCTATGTTTTTCTCTATTACTTCCCTTTTGTCACTTCGCAAGGTCTTTGGCCGATCTAGGGTTGGAATACCAGTAATCCTATGAACAATTTTCTTGGTGAATTTTACTGGCCCTGACTCTAACCAAAAAGCTCCATCGTGTATTCTGCTCAGAACTATCCGTACCCATTCAGTTTTGAAAACAATAAAAAATTCTAGGGTTTTGGTTAATCCTTTTCTTTCTATTATTGAGAACTCATCTTTCAGTCTTTTCTTCTCACATAGTTTTTCATATGCATTATAGATTTCTAAATCTCCTATGGCTCCAATTTTGTAGTTATAACATCGGTGAACATCTTGGACCATAACAACTTTATTCGAAATAACTGATAATGCACCTGCGGGATCATTTTTGTATGCTACTTCTGGAATGGACTTAAATTCAAGTTGTTTAACTTCATTGCCGACCAGCTATATTTCATGGCTCTCTCTACCCTTAGTGGTTCCTGACCCAGATGCCATTGTTTGCCAAACTAGGGTTTACGATTTAAACAAGTTTATAAATTCTATGTAGCTCGGCACTTAAGTGAAATACCTCAAATCGATGAAACTTGTCTTGAATTAGTGTTGAAATCTTCACAAATGGCTTCTGAGCTGACCTTGATCTTCTCCACTCGGATTTGCTTCTTGTTTGAATGGTGGGAAAAATGATCAGAAATTGAATTTATGTACCCTTCAAAATAGAGTAATTAATGCTTAGTGTGCTGCCAACTGTCTACTCGGCACCTGAAGGGTTTCAACATGACTCGGCACCCATTGTGTTTCACTTTTCTCAGCTCCTATTGATATTTTATAGCTCGGCATCATCTATCAACTTGATCACTATTAGCAACTCGGCACCGAAAGATAACTTTGACAAATCTTGCAAAGTTCTCAATTTTGACTTAACATCTTTGCTTATGTTGGTTTCTTCTCTGAAGTTCTTCTATGTCTTGGGATTGATTTATGATGTAACTTGGTTTATCAATCCCACACACTTATTCTTGCTTAATTTGATGAAGTGTGATCACTTGATCTATTAGGTGAAGTGATCTCTACACTTCATGTGCTATACTCATCTTTCTTCTTCCATGTCTTATTCATTTCACTTCTGATATGTCCAACATCTATCTTCGCCTTTCTATTGCTGAACTCGGAACTTGATGCCTTTGACCTTGTTTGGCAATTCCTACTGACATGACCAGTTTTTAAGCAACTGAAACATGTGGTTTGACTCAACCATCTTTTTTAGTTCCCTCTAAAATGTGTTCTTATGCAGTTCTGTGGTATATGTCTATATTCTTGACAATATTGACAACTGTACCTAGTGTTGTAATCCCAAAATCCATGATTTGATGTCTCTTCTAGTTGATTTAATGTCCACATAGGCTTCGATCTACATTCAAAAGCTCTATGTCCATACTTTTTGCAATTATAAAAATGTCCATCAAATCTTGATGTCTTAGTAGTTTTGGTTCTGCATTCATATGCTTGAAGACCTTGTTTCTTGCATCTATGACAATAGTTTATACTTTTAGGTTTATCATTCTCATGGGCATTCTTGCTTTTACATACATTAGATGTATGTCCTTTCTTTCCACAAAAATGACATGTAGGTTTAACATTTTTACCTTTATCACTTCTTTGTTCTGCACTTTTTGATGATTCTCCAACTTTAGTGCTGTTATATCCAAGTCCTGATGTATCATGGGTTGATCTTGGTGATTTCAATAATTGCTCAAAATATTTAATGGCTTCACTTGAATTTTTGAGATTCTCTGCCACCTCTCTTTCTCTGTTCAATTCATTCTGCATTTGTTCATTTTGCATCTTCAAATTAGAGATCTCAATATCTTTCACATTGAGTTCATGATGAAGGTTGATCATTTGGGCAAGTGTATCCATCTGCATGTTTGAGATCCTTGTTAATTCAATACATTTTTCTTCAAGTCTGTTTGCGAGATTTCTTTTGTCATTTTCCATCATGACCTTATCATCAACTGCTCTTTTCTTTTGTTCAATAATTTCACATATCATTATGGCTTGTGATTCATGTTCCATCTTGAGAGATCTTATCTCCTCTACATGAACTTTTTTTTTCTCCATCAGTTCTACTATTGCTGCATCAAACTCTTTTGTATCTCCATTGGAAAATATGTTGGTGGTATCAATCTCCTTGTAGTGTATATCATTTTCAGCTATGGCTAGATCCTTTCTTTTTTTTAATGAGTTTCTCAACTTGTTTCTAAATTCTTCCAAGCTATGTAGATCAAGTTCAACATCTATCACTTGATTTTCAATAATCTTTCCAAGTTTTAAAGCTTCCATCTTTAGATCTTTTCCTCCAAGATATTAGGATTTTCCTTGTGAGAACTTGGATTAGCTCTGATACCAATTGTTGAAATATTCAAATATGGAAAGAGTACTTATGAGAGGAAGGGGGGGTGAATCATAAGTATCACACTTTAGCCAATAAAACTTTTAACTGCGGGTAAATTGCATGCATGTAAATACATCAAACAAATATGAAACTAAACACATGCATCAACAACTCATAACACTGGAATTTGGTGTAAGGAAACTTGGCAACAAAGAATATAACCGTTTCCACATAACCATAATAGATCTGAAATAAATATGAAATTAAAATCCACATGCAAGAGAATAGACAACATACCCACAAAATGTGATACAAGATATACCCTGGGAAACCCTCATTGAGGGAAAAAACCAGCCTCCAAAAGCGTCCATCACCATGTATTATTCAGCAAAAAATACCATTGCCATACAACCATGGAAGCTTTCATGGCCATAGCCACAACCGAGAAAACTATGTGAACAAGCATGAATCCACACATCCCATGCCATGCTTTCAACCTTCACAAATGCTCCCTTGGCTAACCTGTCAAGCCTTGTCCCGCTCGACTCTTGCCTTTTGTCTTCTCCTTGTCACTATCTTTTTCTCTTTTTTCTACAACAACTACCCTTGTGGCTGCTTATATAGTAGCAAGTCCCACAAAACCACTAAGTGGTATTACATAAACCATGTGCTAAAACCATGTGCTACCTAACCCACTGACCCCACATTTAATATTGGGCATTTAATTCTTTTTTCCCCAATATTAAATAATTACATGAAATATTTTCACAATGTTACAATACAACTCATCAAGAATATTCCATGAGAATATTTACATGTTGCACATCCATCTAGGTACAACATTACATAATAAAATAAAATAATAAAATAAAAATATTATGCAATGTGTGCAACACCCATTATCTCAACAATCTCCCACTTGTTGTATACATTGCATAGGGTCAATCCGTAGCCACATAAATAAACAAGGGAACAATCCCTCTCAGCACATCCACCATCATGGATCAAAATACACCGAGTGCTCCATCCTGGTACCCGCAACAAAATCAAAGTATCCAGCATCTCAAACATGAATGATCTCACCTCCTATTATGCCACTCCCACTGGACATACATAGAAGCCATCCAAAGAGAAAACCACCCAACCTGTTGCATTAGAAGATCATAAAATCATGTACCAACTGAAATTCCAAGCACAACAAACCTGATCCAAAGGTAATCACATGTATCCATAGTTGTTAAAATATCCATAGCTGAAATAGCACTCACAGCAAAGTGCCAAACCCATCCAACTATCCATACCTCAAAGGTATAACAAGTGAATCTCATATCACCAACATATCCAATCTATAACCTGCAATCACAAGCCTCAAGAGCAATGCCTGCCACATATATACCAAGAAGCTCCCACTGCAAAAGATAATGTCAAATCTATAACCAATCCACTCACAACATCTCAAAGAAGTGAATCCATGTAGTATCAAGGACATCCACAATACATAAGCTAATATCCTGCAAGAACAACTCTCATAACAAGTCTCCAATAGTCTCCCAAATTCTCCACAACCAAGTAAGGAAAAAGAAAGAAATAACCATGTCATCTTTCACATGACATACATGAGCACAAACCAGTGATCACAATCTCTAACCAATCTCAAATCCAATGTAGGCAAAATTGAACATCTAGGAAGATAACCAAGACCAGAGAAACCATGCAAATCATAACCTGTATCATCTCCTTCCACACACACCTCTAGATGTAAACTGTGCAAGTATGATCTCCTCCATAAAACCCCAACAAGAAGCCTCAACAACACCCAAACCATACCATATAACTAATCATGGATGTAAGCCTCTCACAAGAAGATCAAACTCAATAAAACCATTCCTAAACCAAGGAATAACCATTCCTAATCCAAGGAATATGCCCAAATATAAAACCATCTCCCAAACTCAACCAGCATAACAACATATGCACATGGAGATAACCAATGCTAAACCATCTCTCAAATGAACCCTCCAGAACTAACTCATGTACCATAGCTCAAGATCCATATCCATGAAAGACAAGCATAAATATAATGCAACTAAGAGAAAATAATGGGCTATACCTCTCAAGTAGCAAACGGCCGAGTAGACCAAGAGTGGGGAATGAGAATGCTCATCAAGATACCCAAGTCTCCAACCAAGACTCATCTAAGAACAATCTCCTCTCAAGTCCATATCAGGTGACTACCCCTCGGACTTCCTGCTGAAACCATCAACCATCCCAACAAATACTTCTCTAATCCAAGAGAAATCAGCGTCGCCACCGTCTCTAAGTATCCATGAGCACTTGTAACCAATCAATCCATGCCAACTCCAAATGCAACATAGCAATATCATGAAGTATCCAGCTTATGATAAGTGTACTCAATACCAAGAAACTAAACCAAGATCAATGTCAAAGTTCCAACCATGGCCTCAGGAACATAAACATGACAACATGATCTTACCATCTCAACTAAAGAGATAACATGCTCCATATGAACACACCATAACATGTCACAACTCTAAACGCGTATCAAGAGTATACCATGACATAATAATGAAACCATCCTCACACCAAGGATAACATGCCAAATTAAAGCATAAACCACACCTTTGCCAAGAACCCTATGAGTCCTCAAGATACAACCATCTCCACACACCATGAAGAAAACCATCTCCACACACCATGAAGATAACCAAGAACTCCATGAGTCCTCAAGATCTAACCATCTTCAAACACCATGAAGATAACAAGTGCACCATGCAAATGTCAAAGACACTTCTGTAGCAACAGGATCTAAGACAAACCTCCAACATCTGCAAACACTCAATAAATATATCAATGCCAACAACTCCCACTCAACCGTGGTACCAAGCCACCTATGGCATCATAAAATCCATCTCCTACTTGAAGATCCAAACCAAACCAAGAACTAATCCTGCACTGTCACCCCATCACTGTCACAAGCTCCCACTAAACCGTGTATCTAAGCTATCCATGACATAATGATGAAAAACCATCTTCTAACCATGAGAATCAACCAAGGCATCAAACCATCAAAGAACTCAAAGTGCACATCATGAGCTCCTCAAAAGAAATCAAATAACCATGATCCTCAATCAAGAAGATATACCACCATAACTGAATCTAAGCTAATAAACATCAAGGATGTACCTGTATAACCAACCATGTCATGCCAAAATCCATGACACCATGATCACATCCATGAACTGAGCATCTGGCTCTCAATATGTCCAACCCGTCAGCATAGTCAACCACAATCCTCCACCATGACTGTACCTGGTAACAACATCTCATCCCTTCTACATGAAGATAAAATCATAAAATCATGTGACTTAGGGCATAGACAACCCAAATCCAAGCCACCAATCTGAATATGCATCAATAATGAAAGATCAATGGGCAAAGACAACCCATAACCAAGCTATAAATGCAACCTGTAAGTATAGACCGCTTACAACACTGCACAACTTGTAGATCCAACAAGTCATCATGCATATCCAAAACCAAACACTGATAACCATATCATCATGAGACCAATCTGAAATATGAACTGAGTATACAATGACATCAAAACTTAAATTTCCAATGTCATAAACTCACAATGTTACCATAGTCAAAATATATCTATAAGCTATTCAGATAAATATATCACCAAATAAATCATGCCAAACCTGCACCAAATCTAAACCAATTTGTAGAGCTCTCCAAGAGCTTTTCGTTGACTACTCGAAGTCCAAAATCCGACTCTGTATGCCCAAGTTATGCCCTAATCCGTGCTCAAAATAAACAACATCTGATTTTTAGGGCTCTGAAAACCTAAAAAAAATTTAAAATCACAGAACCAAACCTACACCATCTTGTAGTGCTCTGAATTAGCTTTCCAATGCCTATAAGAACTCTGAAATTCGATTTTCTGAGAGAAAGTTATGGCCATTTTACTAAAACTATCTTTTTACCATTTTTAGTACGATTTTTTATTTTTTATTTTTTCAGTGACGAAAATTCTGATGGGATTAAATTTGACGGCCATCATGGGCTGAAACCAAAAAACTCTTTCATTTTCTCTGAACATGGCCAAACTAGGGCATATTATATATCAAATTTTATTGAAATGTCGACCCGAATCCAATGGTGAGGTCTATTTTTATCCAGGAGGTCATTTCTGCAAGCTACCCCCAAAACCCTCATTTTAAATGAAACATCCGAAAAATCTTTTTGTCCAACAATTTCACATGCCCAAATCTTTTAAAATCCCATCATAATAGCAAATCCAAAACCCTCAGATCTGCAATAAATCATTCATATATCTTGCCTTTTTCTTTTATCCTCTCATGCATTCCCATGGATTCAATCTAGGGTTACAATAATAAAACCATATCTCTGATACCACTTGTAAGGAAACTTGGCAACAAAGAATATAACCATTTCCACATAACCCATAATAGATCTAAAATAAATATGAAATTAAAATCTACATGCAAGAGAATAGACAACATACCCACATAATGTGATACAAGATATACCCTGGGAAACCCTCATTGAGGGAAAAACCCAGCCTCCAAAAGCGTCCATCACCATGTATTATTCAACAAAAATACCATTGCCATACAACCATGGAAGCTTTCATGGCCATAGCCACAACCGAGCAAACTATGTGAACAAGCATGAATCCACACATCCCATGCCATGCTTTCAACCTTCACAAATGCTCCCTTGGCTAACCTGTCAAGCCTTGTCCCACTCGACTCTTTCCTTTTGTCTTCTCCTTGTCACTATCTTTTTCTCTTTTTTCTACAACAACTACCCTTGTGGCTGCTTATATAGTAATAAGTCCCACAAAACCACTAAGTGGTATTACATAAACCATGTGCTACCTAACCCACTGACCCCACATTTAATATTGGGCATTTAATTCTTTTTTCCCCAATATTAAATAATTACATGAAATATTTTCACAATGTTACAATACAACTCATCAAGAATATTCCATGGGAATATTTACATGTTGCACGTCCATCTAGGTACAACATTACATAATAAAATAAAATAATAAAATAAAAATATTATGCAATGTGTGCAACACCCATTATCTCAACATTTGGTAACCCAGAAACCCTCCAGGAATAAGAAGGTAAAATTGGGGTGGGGATTATACCCACAAAAATTATTGCAGCAATATTGTTCAACCACTTCTGATGGTCTGCCTTGTTAAAGGCCTACCTTGTTAAAGGCTTTACACTGTGTCAATAGTGACCTGGTTAAAGGCTTTACAAACACTTAACATGAAGTGTCACCCTATTAAAGGATTTTAATCACCTAATTAAAGGATCTTCAAAATAGCTATTAAGCTAACTTATCACCATAGGATTTTCATTCTAATACAATTGCTAGAAAGTATTAGGTATAATGAACTTGATAGATTACAATCCTTGATTGCTGAATGCAGACACCTGTTCTGCTTTCTCTAATCTTGATCCTTTTGTGATATGATAACCCTCACTTCTGAAAGTAGATTTTTTTTTTATGCACCCTTGTATGTCCACACATATATATTTACAATGAAATTTCATCTTCCTTATAAAGACTTCAAAGACTTAGAATTAGATATGGATCTACGATGCAATTTCCCGCTCAATACTTGTCTTTTACTTGATTGGTTGCATGCCTTTATCATTTTTCTTATTGGCTACATGTAGATTGCATAGGAAAAATAAAAGACTCGATTTCATCATTAAATCCTTCAAGATTTTTCTTATGTCGGCTGCAAAAACTATTTGTATCATAGTTTGTGCAATTTCAAACTCTTATGCTAATATTCTGAGTTACTCAGCTCCTGAAGCATTGCTGATGCTCGGCACATGTTGTTTCCTGGATAGCTCGGCACCTAAAAAAAACTATATCACTCGGCACCTACTGTTACTTAGCATTTGTTAACACTCGACACTTGTTGACACTTGGCACTTGCTAACACTCGACACTTGTTAACACTCGACACTTGTTGACACTCGGCACTTGTTAACACTCAACACTTGTTAACAATCAGCACCTGTTAACACTCGGCACTTGTTAACACTCGATACTTGTTATAGCTTGGCACTTTATATTACTCGGCACCTACTCTTTGTTCGACATTTTTTAGTGGAAAAATGGTTAAGTGTATTGACACTCAGTTGTCAAATTTATTCTTTAAGCTAACAGTGTTTACAAGATGTAGAGAGTACAGAGTATCCTTGAATCCAAAAAAGTATGTCATTGACACTAATCAAGGGAAATTATTAGGATATATTGTATCTAACGATGGTCTAACTATTGATCTAAAGAGGAAAAAGGCAATACTTTCCCTTTCTCTTCGTAGTGACAAGAAAGGTCTACACAGTTTTCTTTGTACAATAAATTTTTTTAGAAGGTGTATTCCTAACCTAGTGACCATGGTGAAACCTCTTACAGCTATGCTCAATGGCCTTCTTGTGGACCAAGAAAGGGAAAGCAGGTTTTGAAGAGATCAAAGCAGCCATAGCTTCAACTCCTACTCTCATTAGTCTAAATTTTGATAAGGATTTCATTTTGTACATCTTAGGGGGTGGGTAAAGTATCTCTATTGTTTTCAGTCAAGTAAATGATAAAAATGAAAAGTAGCCTATTGATTTCTATAGTAAAGGACAAAAAGAATATGAAAATAAGTATAGCTATGTGGAAAAGAAGGCCCTTGTGGTCATAAGATCCTTGAATAAATTCAGAGACTTGTTATCTTATAACAAAATCCATTTGTTGGTCCCTCATGCTAGTGTTAAGGATTTCTTATTAAGCAAAGACATTAGTGAGAAAAGAGCTAGTTAGATCACCAAGGCAATGGAGTATGATGTGGATATTTAGATCACCAAATTGATAAGGGGAGAAGGATTATGTGAATAGATGATCTCATCTCATGAACCTGATGAGGAAGTCATCTTGGTGTTGATAGAATAGCAAGAGGTAGGAATTGATAATCTAAAGAGTTGGATAGATGATATGAAGACCTTCTTAGCTAGAAACATATATCATCAAGGGTTGGATAAAGCTAAGAGAATATAGTTTAGACTGTAGTCTATTCCTTATGCTATAATTGATGATGTTCTATTTAGGAGAGACTTCAATGGAGCCCTACTAAGATGTATTGATGCAAATCAAGTGGAAAGGATAGTTAAAGAGCTTTATGATGGTCTTGATGGTGGCCATTTTTTAGCAAGAAACACTACAATGAAGATCATGAAAACCAATTACTACTATCCATCCTTGTTCCATGACTACCATAGTCATGTAAGGAAGTGTAGAAAGTGTGCTTTCTTCTCAAGTAAGAAAAACCTTGCAACCCTTCCACTTCACCCCATCCAGGTTTATCAACCTTTTTCCTAATGGAGATTCAATTTTATTGGTCCTATTAACCCTTCTTCTAGCTCTAGTCATAAGTGGATTCTAACTACCATGGATTATTTTACAAGATGGATAGAGGCAATAGCCTTAAAACACTCTACAAAAGCATGTTTTGTGAAATTCCTTGATGGAATTGTCACAAGATTTGGTGGTCCTTTGACTATTATTTTAGATAATGCTAAATCATTCACAGGAGCTTAGATTTGTGCATGGGCACTTGATCATGGTATTTATTTGAGCATGTCTTCCAATTATTATCATCAAGGCAATGGTCTAGCTATGTCATCCAATAAAAATTTGATCAAAATCATCAAGAGAACTATTGAAGATAACCAAAGGTGTTGGCACTAGAAATTGAGGTTTTCCATTTGGACTAATAGAATAAAACCCAGGAGAGCCATAGGGAATTCTCATTTCATGTTAGTAAATGGAAGGGAAGCTAGGCTTCCTATCTTTCTAGAATTTCCTACTCTTGATCTGACAATTCTCCTTTCATGTTAGTATATGGTAGGGAAGCTAGGCCTCCTATCTTACTATAATTTCCTTCTCTTGAGCTAGCTCATATACTAGAACTAATTGAAGATGATGCTATGTCTATAAGAATGGAAGATTTAATGGAGCTAGAGGAGAAAAGAGGTCAAGCAATCCAAACCTTAGAAATATATCAGCAATAGATGCAGAGGTGTTTTTATAAGAAGGCTAAGGCCACACATTTTAGGGAAGGTGATCTTGTGCTTATGTGAGATGTAGATGGAACAAAAGCAGGGAGACACTCAAAGTTTGAGTAGGCCTAAGGGAAATGTCTTGCCTATTCCAATCAATGGAATATATGCTAATCCCTATTTCTAATGGAGATTAATATTTTATATACACAATTAGAGTAGTTTTCATTCTTGTTCTTTCCTATTTTCCAAGAAGTGCATGGGCACATGTTTTGTTTGGTAGTTGAGGGGTTTTGGTTCTAAGTTTTTTGCAAGTTGCAGATGAAGAAGGCATGTTATGGCTCATAATGCTTTGGAAATGATAAATTTGATGAGTTTCATAGTTTTAGAGACTTTATAGCCAAATGGATATTTTAATGGTCACTGGTCATAGGCTAAGTAGGCTTACATCCCCCTTGAGCTGCTAGAAATATTAGTCAAAATTGACCTCCTGCCAAAAAGTCATATTTAAATGATGATATGTTTTAATGGTCACCTAAGGTTTCTTATGAAATGATTTAGAATTGGCCATATTCCTTATTTCATGTTATGCCTTAGGATATTTTAAGTCACGATCATGTAATTCACATAGTTATAGTTGGTCAAGTGCTGACTAAGGTCAAGTTGGAAAAGGTGCACTTTGAACTTTGGCTTGATCACATAGTTATATTGACATGTTGTGGTTTAAGTTGCAACAACACAAAAAGGGGCAAACCTTCAGTGTTCAAGATTCATTTCACACCACTGGATCTTTTATATCTATAGGAAGTGCATGATCATAGTAGATTAAGTGATGGCTTAGTTTTTAGTTTCGATCACGCAATTCCCTTTGTTTCACTTGATCGTAGGGTCCAAATAGTAATATCAATTTAAGGTGGTGATGGTGTAGATATGGTCAAATCTCAACCTTTGTAGGGTTGCAGTGGATAGTAAAGAATGCTAAGGGTAGTTTGTAAGGCAACGATGAACTAATGGTTGTAGTTTCATCAGCTATAACTATTATTCAAGGAAGGTGGTGGTGAGGTTTTCATCGTCAATGGTCAATGCAAGGCATAAGGATTGAACCAATGTTAGGGTGGCACAATGGTAAAAATTGTTTGGTCCATGTAGCAAGACTCAATGGTAAGAGCATAGTTGGCCAAGAGTCATGGTCGAATTGGAGATTGGTGGCAATGGAAATAGTTCCTTGAATGATGAATTTGATCTTTTTGATCTCCTACAACCACTCTCATTAATCCCTAGGATTGATAAATGCAATGAGGTACTCCACCACCATTAGTTGATACATTTATTCAGTCAGAGATTAAATAACCATTGCTCTTGACCTCTTAGAGATTTTTTTGGTAAAGAAGTAATCCTCTCATACATGGATTTATGCAATAATAAAATATTTTCAGTTTTGCAGTAATTATTCTCTAAAGATTTGATTGTAGTGGTTGATTTTTATCTTCTGAGGGAAGTTATCCAAGTTATGCTGGCACTATAAAGGAAAATATTGTACTCTTTCTTAAGATGGGATCTTCTCTATTTTCTCTAGTATTGCCTCAACATACTACTATAATTCAATCTTTTCCTTTGAGTTATATGACTTTCTACCTTATCTCTTTCAACTATCATCATAGTGTGCAAGCTTGTCTTCCTCTCTTCGATGTACTCTGAATATCTATAATTTTCATTTTTTCTATCTCTTTGGCCCATGAATGATAAGAAGTGAAGCAATTTTCCTTGTGTCAGTCATGTAGTTGTCTGATCTCTATACAATTTATAGATTAAAGCAAGTTTGAATCTATATATCATTCGACTATCATAATAATAACACTGTGCATGTATGGGTAGAGACTAGTTTGAACACCCTGTTTTGGTGCATCATCTCTTTAGAATAGATTAGGTAGTTACTTTCATGTATTCCTTTTCGCTTTTCTCTTTAAGAATAGTTTAAGTGCATCCTAATAGTAGTGGAAGTTGACCTTCTCTAGAGACTTGACCTCATAGTTCAAGTCCCACATCTTAGAGGTTGTTTCCATGTTTCACAAGGTTATCCTTAGGTAAGATAATTTTGGACAAGGGTGCAAGCTTTTGTGACAACATGTCATTTAAATTATATTGTACAACATGATTAGCTAGCCACATTATGATGGAAATAAATTTGTGACAACAATGGGACTAGTATTGGTGAGGTTCATTATCACTAAATATTTTTCTTGTTTAGTGGACCACTTTATGATGACAATAAATTTGGAGAATGATTTTATTTACTATAGTGTTACTTCTGTTGAGAAGATAGAAATCATTATTCATGATGGGAATTGGAAAGCCAATATTCGATGCAATATTAGAAAGAATATTTTACGTGATGCAAGATAACTATAAAAATCATGAGACTTGTTTTCAAAAGGAAATCATGGATATAATGTGATTTGGCAATCTAATTATTATTGTATTTTAATTGCTATGATACTTAAGTGGCCTTTATTTAATTGGGATTTTCATAATTTCAAGAGCCATTCTATGCAGTGTTAGGGATCAGCTCTAGTTTCAATTGCTTGATGAAGGAAATGGTTGTTGATCTTAAGGAAGGGGAAGAAAAGATGGTTGTGGACCTTAATGATGATGAGGTCATTAAGGGAGATAATTTGAGGATTGAACCATTAAGAATCAAGATAGATATTTAGGAAGACAAAGTGACATGGTCTCATTTGAATGAAGGATGTTTCACTCCCTTAATGGAAATCATCAAGGACCTGGATGAGATGGTCACTTTTTAGTTCATTGACTCTTGGAAGAACTAGGTGGTTACCATTGATGGGATCTCCTTTGAGATTTATTAAGAGATGATAGCTAATGCAACTAACCTATCCATGGAAGGAAAATCATGGATGAAACAACCAAGTGAAGGATGAGACGAACCTCAACAACTTATTTTTCTCTAACAAATTATGTGTCTTCTTCTATCATTGTTTTTCTAGGGATAAGCTTTGTGAATTGTGGGATATGGTATTCTATGTCATTATGCACTATTTTACTATACAGGACAAAGTCAAGCTCTATTATTACTATCATTTTTCTATTTTGAATCAGTTCAAGAAAAAATATTATATTTGCTTCTCTTTTCTCTTGTTACAATCTATTGAGGGTTGTGTGTGGAATATTAGAAAGAAACACAAGGAGGGGAGAAATTATTATGTCTACCATCAAGATTTAATTTAATTTTTAAAAAAATTTATAAAGTATTTCACCCTCAAATTCTACAGCTTATTCCCTCACCCTTGAAAATTACTGGCCAAAGTTCCTCCACCCCTACAAATTTTGTTGAGGACCCCACTGTCTTTGCTGAAAAGAATAAGAAGGAAAAAGTTGAAATTCTTGATGTTGAAAGCCCTAGTATCACTTCTAGGAAGGACATCAATTGGTCAAGTAAGAGGCCAAGAGTGAAAAATACCTTGATCAGACCTAGCATGCCTAAGTTTGATAACCCGAGGAAAATTTTTGGCCTTACACTTGAATGCATGGCCACTAGAAGAAATTATGGAGAATAGGATAAGGAAGAAATGAAGAGTGAGGATAAAAATGAGGATTTTATGGAGGAAGGTCAAGATGTTGGTCTCTTTAAATATTGTTGTCTATTAGTGTAAATACTTGGTCCTTTTCTAGGTAGAGTCAAACTGTCATCACTATGACTGATGTACTCTAAATAGGCCAAGTCATGAGATCGACTTGCATATAAACTTGTATATATCAAGCTTTATAGGAGTCAAGTAAGTCTATGGTTGTTGAGTATTTTCAATGTAAGTTTAGTCTAATTTTAAATGAGTAGTTTGAGCATATTGATGCCAAGTTATGCAAAAGATCTCAAGGATAGTAGAGATCAAGCCTCAGCAGCATCTATAGTAATTGCCGAACAACATTGAATTTACATTCAAGTAAAAAATGATACAAACTTTGAAGTAAACCATTTGAGGTTGAGATAGATGTAATATTTAATATTTTTAGAGTATGTTACAGATATTTTTACATTTTTTATGATATGGATCATAGATCCCTATGTTCTATGATAAATGAATCAGATGGAGAGGCAAAACAAAGAAGCATCTAGAAAAATCTTTAAGAAAATTTAAATAGGACAGAACTTGTTCTAATTTAGTATGGTGATGATGATGATTTTGGTGAAGAGTATGATATGAAGAAGAGAATAAGTTATTCAATATATTCAAGTGTTAATGTGCAACTATTGCAAATGAGGTAAGTGTTATGTTATTCAAAAACAAAGCAAGCAACCTAGTCAAGCAGTGAAGGACAAAAAAGATTTATCTGATCAGCTATTAGAACAAATTGGAAAGAGGAGATCCAATATTAGTTTATAATAGAAAATCAAGGATTGGATACTAAATCAGTCTTAATAGATTGAGTTAGGTTAAATCTCTTAATAGAGTGGTCAGAATAGATCTTTGTAAATCTCCTAACAGATTTTGTTCTTTTTTGAAGGTATGAAATCCTCTAACAAGATGAGATCTAATAGCCTCAAAAGATTTTAATAGAGTGGAATCCACATAGGTTAGATTATTGATATGGTAAAACATTGTAACCCTAACAAGTTAACTTTATTATTATGATAGTGAAGATTTATGGGTTTCATCCCCACCCTAGTTTTACCTTCATATTGAAGTGCTTTTGGGTAACAAAAATCTTTGTGTCATGTGACTAATTTTTCATGCATGTGATTGATATGGCCAAAAATTTTAACCCTAATAAGTTAAATTTATTACTATAGTTATGAAGATTTGTGGGTTTCATCCCCACCCCAATTTTACCTTGATATTGAAGTGTTTCTAGGTAACCAAAATCTTTGTGTCATGTGACTAATTTTTCATGCATGTGATTGATAGATTAGATTTATAAGTTTGATTTTATAAGTTATACATGCATAAGGAATTGGATAAGAGTTGGTAATTTTTTTGAATGAACTATGGTATTTTTGAATACATATCCTTATTCACCCCCACTCTCAGTAACTTGGTTTCTATTTAAGACTTCCAACAATTGGTATTAGAGCTCAATTCTCTTGGACAAGTTTAAAAAACTTGGAGTTTAGATCTTGGAGATGGAGATATATGAATTGGAAAAAGTGATTGACATCTATCTCATACTATAGAAGCTTGAGACAACAAGACAAGATTTGAAGAAATCCCTAGAAAGGGGAAAGGAATTGGGTATTCAAGATAAATAGTTTCATTGTGAAGATGTTAAAACTGAAGGACTATTTGAAACAATAAATTCAAATGAATTTTTTTTTGTAGATCTACTAGAAAATAATAGACTCATGAATGAAGAAGTTAGAGGACTAAAAAGGTAACATGGGATTCAATCAGTAATGATATGTGAGGTGACTAAGAAAAAGAAGAAAGCTAATGAAGACAAGGTTTTTACTAAGGAAGACAAAGTGATAATGGTGAATAGAATTTGAGAAAGAATATATGATGTATGAAATCTCAAAAACACTCTACTTGACATGATGAATTAACTAGTTCTTACAATTCAAGATTTGAATAGGAAGGATGTGGAAATAGAAAATCTGATATCACAAAAGGACTTACTACAGAATGAACTTAAAACAAAAAAGCACTTGTGGAAAGATTCAACAAGCCAAATGAAGCAATGAAATAATTTGAAGGACTTATGAGGTCATCTAGTAGCACTACTAGTTCAGGACATCGATCTATCAAGCAAGGAGAATCATCCAAGAATGGAAAACTATGAAATGGAAAGGAAAAAGGAAAACCCACATGCTATCACTATGGAAAACATGGCCATACTACAAACATATGCCAAAGCAAAAATGGTATGCAAAATCCTAAACCTAAATTTACTAGTTATTATTTTTACTGCAAGAAGGAAGGACATAAAATACATAAGTGTAGATCAAGAATGAGGAATGTATCTACTACACCTATATTTGAAGGCTATTTTTACAACTATCAAAATTATGGACATAGAGAATATGAATCCAAATCACAGACAAAATCCTATTGGATTAATTATAGGGAAAACCATGCACATAACAATATAGCTTCCAAACAATTAAAATGGCAAGTAGAGACAAGAATGTGAAAGGTGTGAATTGTTCAAGACAGGTGAATTTTATCAAACCCTATCCAAACAAACATTTGAAGCATTATCCATCTAGAAAAATGTAGGCATCCAAAAAACACTCCCATGGATTGCAAATTCCTAAAGCTTAGAATAGGATGGAGGATTTGGGTTATATGAGCAATACATAGGTCAAAACTTCACATTTCTTTGCCCCATTGGTAGATCTTTAGCCTAAAAAGGATGCAAATTTATCTTGAGGTTTTGGATGGGTTATGCTAAAGTAAGGAGTATTCCTCCAGACAAAGTGCACTCTGTATCAAGCCTAGACAAATAGATTTTTGTGTTTAATTCTACAAAATATGCTAGGCAAAACCTAAATTATCTATACGTAGGGCAAGAAGGCTTCATTTTCCATCTGAGTGCAAGTGTTTCCTCTTTTTCTCTAATCCACCCTCCTCTACAATCTCCCTCCATCTATATCCCTCCACATCGTAGAGAGATTCCTAGTTTTCATCAAGATCCTATGTCCCCTAAAGTTATCCAGCAACCTGCGATAGATAATGGATACATAGTTCTCATCATCACCAATCAAGATAGTGAAGAACATTGGGAAGAATGTGAAGAGGTAGGTCTTTTTTCCTTTTGGAATGGTCCCAATGCAAAAATACATAAATTGTTTGACTGGGTTTAGGATTTATGTGGCTCCCATTTATGTATCTCTCATTATTTTGATAGAATTATCTTAATTCATTGTTGTGATGAGTTGATTAAAAAGGAGTTTCTTAGGCTTTCTGATTGTATGTTAAGAGGTCATGCTATATATATTTTTGATTAAATCCCTAATTGTATTGAAGATAATTTATACTTTTCAATTCCTACTTGGTTTGTAGTTAAATCATTAGCTCCTGAATTAAATCAAATAAGTATTCTAAAAAGGATTCATAGATCTTTAGGAAATTTGATTGGTTTGGATTTGTTATATGAAAAGAGTAATAATGTTAAACTCCTTAGAAAATGTCGAGTTAATAACACAAATCTTAAACCTATAAAACTCATCACAAAAAGATCTTCATATAATTTAAAATTTCAAAAATATGAGGGCAAAGTTTTACATATCATCAGTCTAGATGATGAGAGGAGGTTTTCCTTCAACATGTTATCAAAAAGCTCAGATCTCAATAGGTCTTTTGCATTTATCAAAAGAAGGTAGATAAGGATGGTACAGGAAGAACATGATTTGGGTAATCACAAGATAAGTTATGATTCATAAATGACAAAGGTTAAAAAGGAAAAGAAGAATTACAATTCATGTCAAAAGAAAGGGAGTTATCAGGTTAATTCAAAGATGTTAACAAATGGTGATAATTGGAATCATTGGTCTAAAAGGAGCAATTGTACTATTAGTTGCAAATTCTGATTATTCTCCATTAGAAGCACATAGAAAAGATTACAATCCTAGTGCTAAGGATGGGTCTCACAAAGCAAGCTGTAGACCTAGGCTTCAAAGCATCATTGCAGACAATAGAAAATAGAGTAATAATTATAGGGAAAATACAAAAAAGAAAGATGTCATGAAAAAAGAAAGAGAATCTTAGCAGTTAATAGTTTCCACCTTGGAGGACATTAAGAATTTAGTCAAGGTTCATAGCAGTTTCGAGGAGAAGGAACATACACTCTTATTTGAAGCTCTAGGTAAATTGGATGGGAAGACAGTGGATAGTAATATGAATACTCATTGGGTAGCATCTCTTGAAGTAAAGGTAACCCTAGATAAAGAGTTTCCAAAATGGCTCACAAAATTTTGGCAAATTCCATCTCCAAAAAAAGATGTTATGGAAAATAGGGTTAGAGCAGTTGATTCATATTTGCGCAACCTAAAGGATATTTGTGTTCAAGATTTTCAAAAAAATTTAAACTAGAAGCTAGATAAGAATGAAGTGCTAGAAATAGATTTACTCAAGAAGAAAGAGATAAAGTACACTGAGGAACTTTTAGATGAACTAAATTAGGTGTTTGATTTTCATAATGAAGACAACAAAAACATGGCTTAGAAAGAGGAACCATTACAAAAAGTTCTACAGCTAGGAGGAGAGAACTATACTTTCTTAGATCTCCAAAGGGATTTATCCTATTTTGATGAGGAGCATAAGTCATTAAAGAACTCTCGATTGGTTAAATGTGAGAGGGAAGAGAAAATGATTGAGGAACAATAGGGTTTAGGAAAGAAACTACTTCAAGAACTGGTAACAGATGAAAAAGTGATGGATGAAAGTAATAATGATGAAATGGTTAAGAATGAATAGGAAAACCTGGATCAGATAGGTACAAAAAAGAATCTTGAAGGACTCAAAGTCTCAAATTATGGAAAAATGGCAGCAAAAAGATGAAGGAAGTCTCTTAAAGAACTTAGAGAAGAGGTTGGTAAAGCTCGAGAATAGTAGAAAATCAATCAATTATTTAATAAAGGGTTCAAGGGAAGAGCCTTCCCGTGGTATCATGAAGATCACTACATGGAATGTTATCGGTCTTAATGCCCCTAACAAGAAAAGAATTTAAAAAAAAAATTTAAAAAAAAATTGAATTAGATATTATTCTATTACAAGAAAGAAAACTAAATAAAACTGAAGGAATCAATCTAGGTAAAAAACTAGGCAATTGGAGATGTAGTATGTTTGAATCTGTAGGAGCATCTGGAGGTCTAGGTTCTATTTGGAACTATAGAAAAATCTCTTTAGAAATATTAGCATCTAAAAATAATTGGTTAAGTGTTTTAGTTAGTAGTGTTAAATCGAATATCAAATTCATTTTGTTTAATATATATGGTCTTGTCAGTACTATAGAGAATAAACTAGTTTGGAAAGATATCAGTCAGCAAATAAGTAATTTCCAAAACATTTCTATCATCGTAGGAGGATATTTCAATACAATATTAGAGATGAACAAGAAAAATAGGGGCACCTAACATATTTCCCAATCCACGAGGGATTTCAAAGAATGGTGTGTAGGAAACGATTTAATTGATATCCCTTGTAGCAATGGGATTTATAGACGAAACAACAAACAAAAAGATTTTGCATATATTGCAAGAAGACTAGATAGGTTTCTTATCAAAGGAGACCTAGGAGTAAATACTTTAAATATTCAATCCTCAATTCTTTCTATTGCTAGATCAGACCAGTTCCTAATCAGACTAGAACTAATAGAACCACATAAACCCAGTAGAAATTCATTTAAATGCAAAAGGATGTGTTTTTTGGATGCCAATTTCCTAGGAAATAGTAGACAATGGTGGTCCCAAGGTGAATTTGAATGCTCAAGGATGTTTATTTTTGTTTCTAAAATGAAGATGCTTAAAGAAAATATTCTCAATTGGAATATAAATCATTTCAATAATATCTTCAGAGAGAAATTAGAAATTGAAAATAGATTAAAAGATCTCAATTTAGAAATTATTAGTTTTAGAATGACTAATGATAGCTATGAGCTAGAAAAAGAATTGCTGGCCAAATAGGAAGACATCCTTTCCAAGGAAGAATTTTTTTGGAAACAAAAATCTTGGGAAAGATGGCTAGAGGAGTGTGACCAAAATACCAAATATTTCCATAACTTGACACTCTACAATAGAGAAAAGAGTACTATAACTAGAATTAGAAATAGAGAGGGGATAGTCTTAGACAAACTCGTTGAGATTGCAAAAATTTTTGTTGACCACTTCCAAAAGATTCTAAATAATTTAGAAGGGTCAAACAAAATTGAGCAAGATGAATTGATTAAAGGTATTCCTAAATTGCTATCTCCTGAAGATAATAAAGCTCTAAACAAACCAATCTCTATAGAACAAGTAAAAGAGGTAGTTTTTAATATGATTCCTAAGAAATCACTAGGGCTATATGGATATCATGCCTTCTTTTATTAGAAATGTGGAGATATAATCAGCATAGACCTTTGGGAGGCCATAAAAGCATTCAGGAGGGGCAGATATATTTTGTTTGAAATTAATCATTCCTTTTTCACACTGATCCCAAAGAAAGAAGAACCTAAGAATCTAAGAGATTATAGGCCTATCACTTTATGCAATAATATCTATAAGATCTTCTCTCAAATTTTAGCCAATAGACTTAAATTAGTTCTGCCCAAAATTATCTCAGACGAGAAAACAAGTTTTGTTCCAAGCAGATCTATTTTCAATGAGATCATTATTATCCAAGAAATAATTCATTCGGTCATTAAGGATAAAGAAGCTTGCATGTTCATGAAATTGGACATCCAGAAAGCCTATGATATGGTGGACTGGCACTTCCTTTGCCAGTCCTTAGAAGCCTTTTGATTCTCTTGTTAAAGGATCAATCTTATTTACAAATACATCTCAATGACAAAAATTTTTGTCCTTATTAATGGATCTCCTAAAGGGTTTTTTGAGATCTCTCAGGATATTAGGAAAGGGGATCCTTTATCGCCATTCCTATATATCATTATGGTAGAAGCTTTTGGGAGAGCCCTTAAGAAAGAAAAAGTAATAAAGAAATCAAAGGAGTTACCATTACTAAGAACGTTCCTAATATCACGCACCAACAATATGTAGATGACACAATTTTGCCTTGTGAGAGCTCTCTAAAGGAAGTAGTTAATGTGAAGTCAATCATCAAAGAGTACATGAAAGCATCTAGGCAAAAAATTAATGAAGCTAAATCAGAAATATTTTTTATTAACACAAATACCAAGCTTGACGATCAGATTTGTCAGATTATGGGTTATGAAAAAGGGGTGTTCCCTTGCAAGTACCTTGGAATAGAGTTAGAAAAGCATTCTAAATGTGGTAAGGTATAAAACAACACCTTAGGAAAATTACAAGCAAGGATTGATAACTAGCAAGACAAATGGCTTATGAAAGTAGGAAAGAGCATCAAGATTAGATCAGTTTTATTAGCAATTCCTACTTATCCATTGTCTTATTTGCCTCTCTCTAAACCCCTCCTCCACAAGTTTGAAGGTAAGCTCAAAAATTTTTTTTGGAAAGATGGAAAAGACTCCAAAAAATTGGCTCTCATCAAATGGGAAAGTTTTTGTAAACCAAACGAGTTCAGTGGTTTAGGTATCAAAAATCTCCTATGGCAAAACCAAGCTTTAGAGGCCAAGCTTATCTGGCTTCTTTACTCTGAAAGAGATAAAAAATGGGCCAATATACTATATATTAAGTATCTCTCTATAGTTGACCCTAGTTCAATGTTTAGAATTAATTCTCTTTGCAAGGGATCAGAAAGCTAGAATTTTATGGTTAAGTGTCGTCATCTTGTAAGCAAATATCTTACTTGGGATATTGGTAAAGGTAATAATGCTCTTTTCTAAGAAGACTCTTGGGATGGACTCCCACTATTAGATTTTTATCTTGCCTCCTCTAGTCTCAAAGATAAACTCTCTACCTACTAGGGAAGGAAAGTTAGTAATTATAAAATTTAGACTATCAGGAATAATCAATTATGTTAGACTTGGAAATCAATGGAAGGTGTAGACCTAGATCCTGAGGAGGCTTTAGCTTATCACAATATTATATCTTCTAGAAGAGTTAAGCAAATAGACAGGGAGGAAAATTTGATATGGGCAACATCTAATAATGGTAAATATAGTATTAAAGATGGTTATAAAGCCCTTATTAAGTCCAATAGCTGGATGGAAGTTGACATTCCCCTTAATTTGTGTTGGGATTTAGCCTACCTTCTGAAAGTTGGTTTCTTCTTTTGGATAGCTTATCAAGAAAGTATTCTAATAGCTGATAGATTGAGTAGAATTGGTTTTTCAAGGCCTTCAAGATGTTTTCTCTGTAAGAAAGAATGTGAAAATGCTGACCATCTTCTCTACAATTGTCCTTATGTGCATAGGTGTTAGGAGTGGCTTATCCACAATTTTGGTTGGGACTCTCCTTTCCCTAAAACTATTAAGGATTTTCTTGGTGGGTGGCCTATTCACATATGTAAGGGTATTTATAGAAAACTTTGGAACATTTTTTTGTCTATTCTCATATGGGAAATTTGAAAAGAAAGAAATAGGAGGATTTTTTGTGATATAGAAATGAAATCAGAAGAGTTGATTCTGAAAATCGAGGCAAGTATTGTGGAGACAATAAATTCTTATCTTAGGAAATCTTAGTTTGAAGAAGGCTCCTTCTCTATATGGGATGGTCACATCAAAAAGATATGGCCCAAACTAATCAATCCTCCACTGATATATTTCAGTTAAAATAAGGAGGCAAAGAATAATTGCAAATGGTCCCCCCCAGGAAGGGTTGGGTTAAGCTAAATTTTTATGGTGCTGCTAGAGGTAATCCAAGAATTGTAGGTATCGAATGTATCATAAATAATGATGCTAGTAAGTGGTTACCTAAAAAATAAATTTCGATCATGCCTACAACTAATAATTTAGCCGAGTTTACTGCTTTAGAAGAAGGTCTTAAAATTTGTCTTCAGTTAGGTATCTCTAAATTTATTATTGAGGGTGATTCTCAAATAGTCTTAAATGCAATCAGAAAGAGATCAACTCCTAATTGGATTTTGAATTCAAAATTAGAGAAGTAGTCCATCGAATTGACAAGTTTGAAGACACTAGGATATGCCATATCTTTAGAGAAGGTAACAGTAAGGTAGATTCCCTAGCAAATGTAGGGGCAAATGGTTCTAATTTCCTAATATTTAATCTAGGTACTTGATTTGTTCGACTTAACCTCTAAAGTGCTTAGTGTCTCTAGTAATTAGGTTAGTTGTATTTATTTGGTTTAAGTGTCTTATAGGTGTTTGTATTTATTCATGATTGTTGAGCCATCCATTGTTTAGGTTTCCAAATCTTATAATTATTCATATGTTATGTATTTGCCACTAATCAATTAGTTTCTAAGGGAACATATAGTACCTTAATACTCACATTTAACTCATTTTGAGTAATGGTACATTTCTTAATAACCTTGTTAATAGTGATCTACACTTTGGTAGTATTTTTAATTATTAGGTATTTTGCTCACCTTTCAGGCTTTTGGTCGACAGACTGTCCCTAATATTGACTTGGTGTGGGACAACTTGGTAGTAGTTCTGGTTTCTAGGAACTTTGAGGACCTTTTTTTTTTCCTCCCTTTGCTTACTTTATCATGACATTCTCATTTGTGAGGGTTTGTAGAGTTCCAAATGGATACCAACATTTGTGTTCTCCACTCATCCAAAGAAAGAACTATGGCATTCCATGGGAATGTGAAACTGGAAAGGTGGAACAACATTCTTAGGAAAGTAGACAGTATGACCATAATTGTGGTCAGTAGAGCCATGGGTGAAGGTGTGTTAAAATATGACCATTCTTGGAGGACCAACAGTGATGCCATAGGAATAATTATCGGGGGCATGGCAAAAGTTGGGTTCAGGAAATGGGCTATGATCCGGTTATGTCTCAATATTTTTCAATCCACATGGTGCAAAGGTATTGAACAAGCTATCATGGGGTTAGATGAGAATTTATGCTTACCCCTCCCTGAGGAATACATGGAACAACCCCCTGGTAGACTCATTATAGCTAATACCCCTAGACATCTAGCTCTTATGATCAAAGATAGAGTGGCCTTCAACTTGGCTTGGCCTAAGATGGAGAAAAATAGTTATGGTTAGGGGCAATGGATGGATCACCATTTATCCTTCGGTGTCTCTCAACAACATTGATTCTCTAGATTTTTGTACCCCCAAGATTGAAAAGACAACTAGAGAGAAATCATTGCTTGAATTCCCTTCATTCTATAGGGTAGAAAATCCAATTGATGTGGTAGAGGTCATCATGATATATTAGAAGAAGTACGAAGGAGCAGTTGGGACTTTTCTGATCTTGGTCTTTTGATTTTGTATAGGTTGTTCCAGAATTAAGGGTTTTTGGTGGGTCTTTATTATTAATGTTTAGTTCAGCTCTGGTCCATGTATATTTTTAGGTAGGTTAGAGTTGGTACTTGTATTGTAAATATTAGCTCTACCTTCTATATGGTTTTTCTTTCTGCCTTTTGTGTAAGTCTTGTATTGTCCTGCTCTACGGGACCTGTTGTATCTAGAACTGATCACATATTATTTTAGTTTAAGATTTTTATATGGACATCATATTTAATGTTTAGTTTTATAAACTTTATTTCCATAGTTACTTCGTGATTTATGTATCATTTGTGGGTTTGTTTGATCTCTTTGTAGAATTAGTTGTCTGTTTTCGATCAATGTATCTCTCCATCGGTGGTTACTATTTAAATTAATCTATTATGGATTATGAGGCTTTGGTTCATTTAGCTTCATATTACGGACATTGAAATTATATATTGTTCTTATGAATTTTATTTATTACCTAAAGTTATTAGTAATCCGTGTGGAGGTTCACTAATTCGATTTGGTGTATTCCTTTCATGATGAAATTAATTTGGTTTACACTCATGGATTATTATCATGTTTATCCATCTGAAGATGTGGAGCATTTAGGATAATCAATCTGCATTCAGCTTCTTGTAATGTCTAGTTTGTATCCAGTCTTATAGCTCTACGTTATTGAGGTGGCTAGTTTGGCTTTTATTTTGTGTTAATATGTTTAGTCTTTAGTTTAGTTTAAGGTAAAGGGTTAATTTTATATATTTTGGGATTAGCATGAAGATCTTGTTAGTCTTAGTGCTTTGTTTCTGGATTTCCCCTGCTCATGGGCTGTGAGCTCTATGCAGGGGTGGATGGTTTTTAACTTGTAGTCACAGAGCAAGTAAGATATTAAATAGCTCCTCTAGTATTTGAAAGTGGCATCAAACTTTAGTCTCTTATTTCTCAAGTTTTCAAATCTTTTAAAAATACATCCTAAATAGTATTAGCTTTTAGATTGATCATCTTGGGTAATGTTTCTATTGTTTGAAGATGGTAACAGATGGTTGAAGGCTGCTCTATTTTATTTGGTCTTTCGGCTTGTATTATGATTCCTATTGCCTTGCTATGTTGTTGATTTATATTTTCATATATAATGGATGCTTTGTCTATAGATAGTTAAGTTTGTATGGTTTGATAAAGTTTGACATTATTCTTACTGATTTCATTATATCATGCCTTGCGTAATTTAAAATTCAGATTTGATTTACATTTTGTATCATGCTGAAGGATGGTATCATTTGATGAATTTTGACATCTTTTAGTTTTCAAACCTTACTTGCTGATCATCTTGTGGTCAAGTCCTAAAAGGTATGAGCAGTTTATAGTTGAAGACATTCTTTTATAGGTCTATTGCAGACTTTAAGGTCATAATATTGTTTTAATATGAAAATAGCTACAATATCTGATCCTCTTGAAGACCTTGAATGGACTTCTTGTGTAAATTTAGTTTTAGGATCACTAACCCTATTTTTGATAAGCATAGTTGGAGGTATGAAGGTCTAGTGCAAGAAGTTTTTCAACTCATTGGTGGATCTTTTCTCGTGATCAAGATGGATTTGGACAAATATATTAATTATTGTTTCATAAGAAAATGTTAGCCTCTAGGGGTACGCCCCTTTATCTTTTGTACTAAATAATGTATTCAAAATTTGTGATTTGACAGGGGTATGCCCCTTTTAAGGTGTAATAATATAGGATGTTTTGTCCTAGGCTAGGCTGGAGGTTTTCTTCTTTGTTCTTTCCTACTAGTGCTCATTTGAACAAAGTAAAGCTGCTATAATGTATTTATTATATTAATAAAAAATTTCATGGCCTTGGCCATTTACTGATCCTAAAAAAAAAAAAAAAACAATATATGTTCCAAATGTCACAAGTTTGGACATTCGAGAAAATACAATTGAACTTAAGTACTAATAGCTAATCACAACAAGACCAAGGGTAAAGGCAAAGTGGACATTGATCAAACAAGGAAGGAGATGAATCAAACATGAAAGAGAACAATAGAAGATAGAAACAATGGAACAAATGCAATTGTTATCACCCAATCCAATCAAGAAGGTGATCACATCATCTCAAACTAAGTGAGAAAGGTATGTATGGAACTGTATATCTAATGACACATTTTACATTAGTTCCTATCATGAAATGTGCTAAAGTTCATATTTGTATAAGTAAATATGCACTAGAATAGATTTATTAACTGAGTAGTGAAAAAGAATCATTTGTATAGGCAGTGTCAAACATCATTAAAATTATCTGTGTTGACCAAAAATTGCAATATGGATAGATTATTTTTGAAGCAATTGATGTATAGGATAAGTTAGATGGAAGAGACCAAGATATTTTGTGAAGACCTAGTTTGAAGGCACAACGTCAACTGAGACACCTACCTTCCACCTACCTAAGTACATATCGTTAATGACAACACTAAATCAAGCAAAAGGAAGTATATATAAAAATTTGAAGGAATTATTTCACATCTTGCATACAAAATTTAACAGCATAGAGAAATTTGAGAAAATAGAGATCCTAAGATGATTTGAGAGAAAATATGAGATAAGAAGATTGCTTGAGTTTAGATCTGAGTTGTATGAGTGATCTAGAAGAAGAAATTTTCAAACACTAAGAAAAGAAAAATGATAGTTTCATCATCTATAGTGAAGGGTCAAGGAGTAGAGATTATTAAGATACAATTGGTGAGGAGAGATTCTTGTCCTCCACCCAAATTTTGTGCTATTCTTGAGATTGTAGTGAAAGGTGAATCAATGGGTGTGTTGTCTTTGATGCCACCAAAGGTAATCATGATACACAATAATTGGAGTTGCTAAAAGTGTAATATTGGAGTAGGTGACTATGAAATTTGGGAAGCATATGAGAAGTTCTATTACAAAGGAGCTTTAAAGGAGGAATTCAAAATTGTAGAGAGAAAAGGGTTAACTCATGCCCGAGAATTTCCAAGAAATATCAAGATCGAATGGAGCAAGGTTGTGCTAAGAAGGATCCATGATATTACGTTTTGGCTACATAATGGATGAATTGAAATAACCAAGAAGATGATTCACAAGGTTATTGGTTAACCTACATTGGACAAGAAGAAGACAATGAGAAGTTTGAATCATGAGGAAGTTGAAGCTAATATGGGTGCTGAGTGGAATGGACAAGGGTTGTCCATCACAAAGATTCCTAATTCATTGATTGAATTTCTAGTAAGAGTTATTTCTCACAAATACTATCAATCCAACAGATTGAACAATGTGCCATGTATGGGAGTGGATCAAGCATGGAAGATATTTATGAAAGATCATGAATATGATCTTGCCTAAGTTGTAGAAGTTATAATTAGTAGAAAACCTGATAGCCATCAAGAAGGAAAAGAACTCAATGTGTAAGTTCAATTCACTTATAATGTATATTTTCTTTTACATTCAGATGTATTCTCCTTGTATTGGAAACATTATTTGGAAGCAAGGAAAATGAGTCCTAAGGAAAATTAATGACTTTATAACTCAATTAGGAGAGAATTTTGAGAATGCCATGGATACCTATTTTGAAGAATTTAAATAAAGAATGAGAATGAGGATTAGGATACAAAAATATTTGGCAATGAAACATTATAATGATGTATGTTTATTGGTAGACAAAAAAAACACATATGTGCAAGTTGTTAAGGCAAGGAAGGTTTGGCTAACATCATTTGATAATGAGATTGATAATGAGATTGTGAATGCAAACATTGTTGCATTATTGAAAGAAGAAACTAATAGAAAATTTGAAGCTTTTGGGAAATATGAAGAGGTTGAGGAAAGAATCACCATAGATATCAAGATAGCTTCCAAGGAAATGAAAAGGAGGAAAATGAATGAATACCTATAGGCAAAGCTAGGCACCCAAAATAGGAGCAAGGAACCTTTGTAGATTGTACAAGATCTTGGAGATGATGAGAAAAAAGGTAGTGGTGATGAGGAAGAGGAAAAAGAAGGAGTTAAGGGTAAAACCCTAGTTTTTGTCACACCACCTATTGTAAAGAAGCTAGTTGTGACATCCCTCTCTCCTCCACCATCTACCAAATCAAGGACTAGAACAACAACTAGTGCGTAGCAGTCTATAAAATAATGAGTAATCAAGATTATTGAGTCCAATAGATCAAAACAAGAGAGAAGAAGATTGGTTAAATGATCTCCCATAAGGTGAACAAAAGCCATTGATGAGGTAGGTGCTCACCTAAGAAAACCTTCAAGTTTATCAAGTTCTAGATTCATAAAATTTGACACACTTGATAATGATGATACAACAAAATTTGAGGAGGCCATGATAGATATGATGGAAAATTATAAGTTAGCTAAAATTGAAGTAGTGAAGAAGATACCTATGGATTTTTTTAATAGATTAAATAAAAGGTGGTAATAGGCAGTTGAAGAAGAGATAAAAATTAGTACTAGGACATTAGCTAAGGTCATGCATGATTGGTTACAAGAGGAGAAGGATACATTTTTGGAGAAATATAGGAATGGATTTGTTCCTTGGTATAGAAATTTTATGATATTGCAAAATAAGACTAAAATTATAATTCAAGAGAATGAGTTTGTATTGAAAAGTATTTTTGGTCTCACAATGAAAGCATAAGATACTAAAATAGTAACTATTCAAGATGATGAAAGTGATGAAAAGAGTTCACATGTGTTGAGTCCACAAGGTACCATGTCACTAGTTCATTCCAACACCCTTGACACTCCAAATAAGCCCTCAGCTTCAAAAAAGGAGGAACAATAAGTAGAAGAAACTACTAAAGACACAAGTGTAGATATTTCTACCACAGGTTAGGAAGGACCAAAAGTGTCAAGTCCTCACAATGAGGAGAATTAGGAGGAAAATAAAACTATGCCGAGTACTACTATTATTGTCTCTAGCACTGATATACAAACATGACCGAGTGGTGATATCCACTTGCCATCTCCTAAAGAAATTCCAAGTAGTTACACCCCTTCACCTCACACAAGGAATGCAATAAAGGATAGCTCCCTAGATATTAAAGCTAGTTTGGATGAAGTTATTAAAATTACATAATTAGATTTGGAAAATATCACTCTTAAACAAACAATTTTGTTGCAAGAAATTTTGGCAAAGAAAAATAAACACAAACAGCTGAGGAGAAAACATTGAGAGAGGTAGGTATTGCATGATATTAAATACATTTTTGTTAAGGCATTTGATATTCAAAATTTTGATGGGAAAGTTCCAATAATTTCTCATCTTATAAATATTTTTGAACAAATAAATATTGGATTTATTGAATCAGATAAAAATTTAATGGATTGGTTTGTAAATAAATTTGAGAATAAGGTTGTACAAAAATTTTCTACAATACTTATTAGGTAGAAATTTCAATTGTAGTAACATATCCAGAACATAGAAGAATTAATTTAGAAAGTACAACATTGGAACAAAATTTTAAGTAATGTGCCAATATTCACTAGTGATCTTAAGGAAAACATCCAATAGATTTAGGGGGATATGAAGATAGCAGGAAACACTATTTTTTAGTCAGCCATATCTCCCTTTCAACACTATAATAAGTTGTTGGGTGAAGCAAAATTTGTCTCCATTCAATCAAAGTTGATACCTCATTTGGAGGTTATGCAAAGAGAAATCAAATCAGCTCAAGATCTTATCATTGGAGATCATAATCTTTTAGTGGCTAGCAATTTTATTGATTTGGAAACTAGGTTATAGTTTCATAGTCATACTTTGTAATAAAAAAGAACCACTTGGGATCATGCACTTCCTATGATAAATCAAGTTCACAAAATTTTTATTGACAAATCTTATTTGATTCCACCAATTCAACCCCAACAAAAGACATGAGTGACAAAACAAGGGGGAATTGTAATTATAATTACATATTTTAAATCAATATAATAACAAACAAAAGGAAACTAATGAATGAAATGAAGATTAGAAGTTTAGAAATTAGAGTTGAAAAGGAAAACATGGTATGACACTAAAACAATCAAACGACTTAGAGTCATGTGTATATATTATTCATTAGGCATAAGTCAAAGTTTCGTAGTTCTATTTTGAATTGAGTTATAGGCTTATAGGGAGTACTCATATTTGTAATGATGTAATCATGAAAAAGTATTTTTGCCACTAATGTCAAAGGGGGAGATTATTGGTCTCTCTAATTGTAACCGAGCTACTCTATATAGGTTGAGTCATGAGATAGACTTGTATATAAACTTGTATATATCACGATCTATAGGAGCTAAGTAATTCTATGTCCACCAAGTATTTTCAATGTTAACCAACTCTAATGTTAATCGTGTAGTTCAAGAATATTTTTGCTAAGTTATACAAAAGATGTTGAGCATAGTAGAGACCAAGTGTCATCAACATATATAGTGAGTGCCAAGTATCAGTGATACTAAGTGTCGAGCAACATATAATTTACATTCAAGTCAGGAATGATATAAACTTTGAGGTAATCATTTTAGGCTAACACGGATGTGATATTTAATATTTGTAGAATTTGTTAGATTTTTTTAATGCATCTTATGATTTGGACCATAGATACCCATGTTCTATAGCTTAGAGGCAAAACAAAGAAGCATCTAAAACAGTCTTTAAAAAATCTTTAAATAGCAAAAAACATGACCTAATTTAGTATTTTGACGATGATGATAATGGTGAATATTATGACATGAAGGAGAGAATAAGGTATTCATTCTATTCAAGTGTGAATGTGTGAGCATTGCAAAAGTGGAAAAGTGTTTTGTTATTCTAGAACAAAGAAAGAAACTTAGTCAAGAAATGAAGGATATAAAAGCTTTATCAAATAAGATCATAACATATTGGAAAGAGGATATCCAATATCAGCTTATTAGAGTAGACCAAGGATCAAGTACTGAGTCAGTTTTAATAAATTGAGTTAGAGAAAATATCTTAATAGAGTGATCTTAGTAGATGTTTGTAAATCTCCTAATAGAGTCCTTACTTTATTGTAAGTGTGAAATCCTCTAACAAGGTGAGAACTAAAAATATCAAAATCTTTTAATAAGACAGACCCCTCATAGGGTAGATCATTGATATGGTCAAACATTGTAACCCAAATATGTTAACTTCATTGCTGCAGTAGTGAAGATTTGTGGGTATTGTCCCGACCCAGTTTTAGCTTCATATTGAAGTGTTTCTAGGTAACCAAAATTGTTGTTTCATGTGATAACTTTTTCATGCATGTGATTGATAGATTAGATCTATATATTTGATTTTATAAGTTATACATGCATAAGAAATTGGATATGAGATGATAAGTATGGTGAATGCATTAAATAGTATTCTTATAAAGGTTAAAATATTATAGATCCTGATTCACAGCCACCCCCCCACCCCCCTCTCTTACTATCTTGGTTTCCAATTAAGACTTCCAGTTCATAGGATAGTCCTTTTCCCTCTAAGGTTTTAGATACTTTCAAAATTTATACTGTCACCAAGATTCTAGAAAATTTGAGAATATTGGGGAACAAGGAATGGTCACTTTGTCGGTCAAGATGAGTAATGTAGGTAGCCAAACCTAGGTAAAGATAATCTGGGGTGAAGGGGAGACAAGAATAAGGTGTAGGGGCAAAGAAAATTCAACAAAAAGAGGCCCAGAGGTGGAAAATTTGGAAAGGTCGATTATTGATCTGGATAAAAATGAATGCAAACCTGGAGGATAAATTCAATAGGATAGCCAACTTCATAGTTCATTTCATGCACTCAGTACCCACTACGCTCTACCTCATGTAGAAGGATGGTGCCATGGATGATAAAGAGGTTGAGACTAACCATTCACTTTATAACTTCCTTGCTAATAAATAGCTTTGCCTTCTACTAGAGAATCCAAGGAACTAGTGATTGGTCCTCCTTCTGGTATGTTTTTGTTTCATTTTGTTTATATTAGTTAGTTACTATCTGAGCCTTTGAGCCCTCTTAGGTTTTTTATGATGTATTGGTATTATGGTGAATTTTTATTTGATGGCCAAGTTTATCTATAATGTTAACACTTTTGAATTTTTTTATCATTTTTACCTTAATACTATGCTTATGGGAGGGTTTTTGAAATTTAGAAAAGGGGTTGGATAATTTTATGGTAAGGACTATCACCTAACCTTCAGACAGTTGTTTCTCTATGTACAAGGTTAACCCTTATTCTGGTTGCTTCTTGGTTTCAAAAACTATGACCAAACAAGATTTACCTTATAAGGAAATAAGGGTTTTGAGGCACTATAAAATCCAAGAGTGAGTTAGTTTTGGGCTCAAAGTGCTATGAAAAATAGGAGCCCTCTATATCCTGAGCAAGCCATAGAAATAAAAATAAATATCTCTGGTGGTAACTTTGTCAAAAAATGGATAAACTTTATATGTTAATGGGGGGTTTTTAGGTGTTATGAATCCCATGGCAAGGTCCATTTGGACTCAAAGTTCTCTAGAAAATAACCCCTCAAGATCTCCCTAAAATAAAAGACATTTAGAAAAACTATAATCCTTTGAAGCTCTTAAAAATAGTTTCAAAAAAGGAACAGACAGTGGGAGATCTATGCTCTAATACCATGTCGAAGTTGAGGAAAAAAGCTTCATAGAGTCCAAATGGTCACTTGCAAGAAAATAGTTTGTTATAATGGACAATGAAAAAAAGGAGAAAAGAGAGACTCTCAAAGATAGAAAATTTGTATTCACAAAAATCAAAAAGTAAGATGTCATTGTTCAATACAATAGATTGCATCCTTATAAAAGGAGATCATGCAATCCCTAAAGAGAGAAGGAGATAAGACAATCCTTATCATCCAATCCTAAAGAGATAAGGGGATAAGAAAATACCTAAGGGCCATTTGGTTCATGGAATTGTAGTAATTGAGATTTCTGTAAATCATAATTTATCCAAATGAAGGTTTTGCATATATTGAAATGATTTTTGGAATTTTAGAAGAATTTTTTGGTTCACCTAGAGGATGAGTGGAAATATTCCATTTATGTGTTTGGTTCTTCAAATAAGAATTGGAATTAGGTTTTTGTTTGAATGAACACTAGCTTCCTTCTTTAATTAAGTTTGCATGATCACTGATATGCTTTACTTGTCACCTAGGTTACTGTGGTCAAAGCATTTGAATACATACAAAAGAAAATACATAATGAACTTTAGATGGAGAAAAACTAAGAATGTTATTTTTTAAATATCTCTATAGAATAAGCATTGTCACATTTTGTAATAGTTGCAACGATTATTTTGTTGCAACCATTTATATAGAAAATGTCTCTTATAAATTAATGTGAACAAATTCTTTTGAGAAGTACATATGAGGTAGTTAAATATAAGGGAACTATGATGTTAAGAGAGCTCACCACAAGAGAAAAGCCTATGAAAATGTCATTGATAATGATTATGTTTGCCTTCTCACAAGGATGGTAATTTTCCCAAAACATTACATATATATGTTTAGACATAGGTTGAAAGCCCATGTTCACTTGATAGTTATTGGTGAAAGTGTAAACTTGAGTAGAAAACTTGGAGTTGAATTGATTTATGATAGATCTATGTTGTGTGTTCAAAATAGAAGAAACTTGCTTCACTTGTCTAGATCATTCTCCATTGCAATCTAGTGGCCTTCACTCCTAGAGCACACCCCAGTGTCCCTATGAATGTTACCAACTATTTAAAAAAATTTGATGTTGCTAGTTGAAAAAATTCTAAAAGGACATAAGAATTTAATAAAATGTGATTTTTACGCTTCTCAAAAAAGTGTAATCAAGTTCTAATTTTTAATTCTAGGTAGCTAGTGGGAAGCCTAATAACCTAGTTTTGAGGTAAAATGAGATTACTACAATTCTAATTATATTTTGATAATTTGGACACAAATACAATTTTTCTAAATCCTATTTTTGCAAAAGCTAATACATAAATTAGCAAGAACCACTTAGGATCATTCACTATCTATGATAAATCAAAAAACTATAACATTGTAGGGTTGTGCACAAACTAGCTCTTCTTGGAGAAATCACTAATCTATAGGACAATAAAATTTAATACTAAATCTCTCTCATAAAATAGAGTATACAAAAAAGGGCTATTTGCTACTGCAAATATGACTATAGTATATGCCCCAATACAAGCTCTATTTTGAGCTCCTACTGATTGTACATACACATCACTTTTATTCTCCTTCCTTTTATAAAATAGGAAACATAATAGCTAAGTAAATCAATGAAATACTTGGAGACTTCACTGCTAAGTTATGAGAGAGACACAAAATAAGATTTTTGAACATCATTAATGTTTGACCTGCTGAAAAGTTCAAGCTACTCAAGCTCCTAGGAAGTAAATGAGCTTCTTTGAATAGAAACTTAATTTCACAAACCATAGTGAATACTATTAAATTTTGAGTTTCAATGGAGTGTCTAGTTTGATATATAGTATATTGTAGATGTCGTTGATTTGGAGACAAAACATGTATAGGTTTGATCTTCAAAAAATTAGCAGAGAAGAGAAGATGTTGATGCTATTAACAAGGAAAATAAATAAGTGTTTTATATACACACAACATCATCATTGATGATATTAAATGGACAATATTGTCAATACTATAAAGGCAATAGTAGGAAAACCAAAGTGAAAAATAGATTTGATGATTACAGAGTAATTATAAAAAAGAAATAAACCAAAGCAAGGGAGACCTATTATTGGTCCAAACAATCAATGCAAAGAATATAAAATAAATTAAAATTATATAATCTTAGTTTCCATCAGAGGTGGTGACCACATCAAGGGGATACCTAGAAATCAAGGACTCACAGAACATTGGTAATGAGAAACCCTAATGTCTCATAAACTATCACAACCCATTTGAACTAAAACACATAAACCAACAAGTAGAAGAATGAAGATAAAAATGATGTGTAAAAGAGGGCCGCAATGAATCATAAAATCTTAGCATAAGACATTGTCATACATAGAAAAGGGTGATGCATATCCATGAGGAAAAGACACCAATAAAGAAGTGGTGACTAAAGAATAAACCATTAAAAAATGTATATCATTAAAATAGGGAGGACAAATGAAGAAGAAAAAAGGGATATAAATAAATTATGACCAAAGAACATTACGAAATGGAAAGGGAAGAACTTGTATAATCAAGGAAATATTTCAATAAATGCAATTTATAGGAAAGTGAAAAAGTCAAAATATTTTTACCTTCTATGTGCACTACACTTAAGAGGGGGTAATTTAATAAAAAACCTCATTTTAAAAAAGAGAGCGTGATATGTACCATTGGACTGTGAACCACACATCCTAGGATTAAAAGGTCATCGATCATTAAAGTTTTGAATTTTATGTCTCTTTTCATTACTAAGGCACCATGGGAAGATATTATAACATGGTGTTAAGAAAAATGGACACAAAATATACCTTTTCTAATGAAGGTAAGAATGGGCTCGAACCATTCAAGAATATTTGAGGTATCTATTTAATACCCTTTCTTATTATTAGATTATAGTAAAGTATAAATATAATATTTATATAGTAGAATCTCATGAGTGGTTTTATAATTATAATAATATTTAAAATGGTAAATGGATTTGTAATTTTTGGGTTTAACCATGGAGGAAACTCTATAGGGCTGGAGTAGTATTAGCATGGGTGACCACCTGGGAAGTCTCGATGCTTCACCCCTATGAGTATCACCTAGATCCAATGAGTGTTAAGTTTTACATTTATTCTCATGAGGGATGGATTCATGTTGAATTACTACTCATGAAACATGGGTGAATGAGTTGGACTCCAAGTCACACAATTAAATCTTGATAGCAATATCATAATGGTAAATTATTTAGTGAATAATTTCACAATAAGAATAATGAATAAAAATAATTGAGAATAAAATCATTTTTCTATGAAATTATTGGACAAAATTCATTTCAAATAAATAAATAAATATATATATATATATATATATATATATATATATATATATATATATATATATATATATATATATATATATATATATATATATATATATATATATATATATATATATATATATATATATATATATATATATATATATATATATATATATATATAATCATTTTTTTACATATACTCTAATTCTAACATAAGGAGCTCTCAAAACTAGTAAGAAAAACTCCGTTGGTAACCCCATCAATAAGAAAAAAGGAAAGGAAAGAAGAAAATGGTATGCGATCAAAATAGATTATAATATCTTAGGAATGAAACCTCAAATTTACAATAGGTTTATGAAGGAGGAAGAGAATCTAATATAATTAGCCGACTAATATATACAAATATTCACTAAACAACTATGATATTGCTTTAACAGGATGGTAGAGTATCTACAAAAAGCAACCAAAGAGTGCTAGAAAAATGCTGCAAGGATCAAAACCTTTCTACCAAAAAAAATTCTAACCAATCTGATGAAGAGGCTCCATGTAAAAACCTACTTAGATCAAAAAGGAAAACCAAAAAGACAAAAATAGCACCATACCATGTAATCTTATTCCTTCATGACTCCTACTGAAGGAACATAATTACCAAGCTTAAGAGTAAGATCAAGAATGAAATTGGGAGGGGAAATTATAAAGAGGATTGGTGTCTAAGATGATTCATGCTCCAGAAGATTCATAATGGCAAAGACAATTTGATGCACATTATTAACACAACTTTTTGGCAAACAATCACCATACTACTACAATACAGCCTTAACTAGGGAAAAAGTCTAGGCCTCTAGGGCCTTTTTAATGCTCTCAAACACCACATGAACACCATGATTAATAAGTGCATGATGATGAAACAAGATCCCAATGAGAGTAGCACCACTCTAGAGATCATACTTCTGACAAGCTTTAACAAGCTTGCCACCTTGCAAGAAACCAGGTCTGATAAATCTAGAAACTATTAACTCCAAATGAAATAGAGACTATATTAATTCAAGAGTGTTTGACAAAAAAATGAATAGAATTTGAGGGGGATATATCAATCTTTTCCCAGGAGGAAAGAGAATCTCATGACAAATAATCCTCTTAATTCCTCTTCAAATATGAGGAAGCTCATAGTAAAAAATAGTTGTCAGCATATCATCTTTAATACAACCCAGAAAAGGCATTTCCCAATCTTCAAGTTCCAAGAAAAATCTACAATTTCATAGATAGTAATCCATATGTAGTAAAGAAAAAGTCGAACAAATGTTGACTGGATAGCTGACTCCAACCAAAGAGCTTTGATGACTAGAAATATTGTTTGCACTAGCAATAGAAAAAACAACTACCACAAAATGCAGAGACCAATACATAAATATTATGATTATTATTGAATATTCAAATATTTAGTATTGATTCTTATAAGTAAATAGCTATAATGAAATTAGAGTGATTTTGTAAGTATAATGATAATATTAAGAATAATGAGTGAGGATTAATTATCACATAGACATGTTGAATGGGATTAGTCCAAAAATTATTCTTATTTGATCTATGATCGAAATGATATAATGTTACCAAGGAGATTCTTGTTTAAGTCCAAGTGATTGGATCTTTGTCAAAAGATAGGGTAGGGGTCAATAACCCATGATCCTTCAAGACATGGGCTTGGACCTATAAACTTTGGTAGAATCCATTTGCACATTTGGCATCTAGGCAACATGGATAACATCTATTTCAATCCTAAATTGAGATAATAATATCTACTTTATCCTTCATTGAGTTGGAAAAATAATATGACTAAATATAAATTAATTAATTTTACTTCCTATTTGGCTAATAAGAGAAGGAAATGATGTTACGAAGGATGGGCTTGTCTAAGTCCAAGCACTTGGATCTTTTTTATAAGATAAGGTATGGGTCAGAAACCCATGATGCTTTGGGACATGGGCTTGGACCTATAAACTTTGAGAGAATCCATTGCACAATTGGTTTTAAAGCTATACCAATTTTGGGATTAAACAATGGAGAGAATCCAAGCCAACTATACCAATTGTGTAATGGATTCTCCAAGCCATTGAACATAAGTAAACAACTATTAGTTATAAAGTTTAAAATATTAAAATGATTGATTAATTTATATCAAATACTATAATTATACCAAGATGAAAATAAAAATTATCATATATCATAAATATAAATATTATTAGATCATTTACATATTGAAATAATATTACTATTAAAAATATATATTAACTACTAAGACTAATATTATTTTGTTAAACAATACAATAATAAATAGCAATCAAAATATGAAATAAATAAATATATTAAGTATTATTATACTCTATTTAATATATAAAATATCTAATCATAGAATTTAAAGTATAAATGATTAATATTAATAATATTATATTAAATAATAGCTTAATATTAATATTAATAAAATAATATGTGAAAAGACACACCTTTTCAAATGATATTATATATAAGAGAAGTATTAAATTAATAAAGTTGAGGATGGGGATTATAAATTATTTTTTATATATTTTAGAGAAATTGAGTAATGTTCAGATATGAGACATTATAATTACATATTGCAATTATGGAGACCCAATATATATTGATAACTAGTTTTGTCAACAAATGTTTCTATTAGGGACATTGAAAAATATGCAGCAAATGAAAAGAAAAGATAAGAAACATACCATAAAATGTTGACACACTTGGAAATGATACAAAATTGTACTGACTTTGCCTCCAAAGTGTATAGAAAACTTTTAAGTAAAACTATTATTGAAATTGATGTTCGATCTCGATAATGATGTCACATGCTCCTTAAGCATGCTTTGGTTGAATATAGTAGATTATATGTCAATCTTAATGTTTCCTATAAAATATTCAAACCTATTAACATAAATAATGTAGATGGTATTGAATAGAGGACATAATCATTTTTAGATGCATATATATAATAAGAATTGCTTCAATTCCACCATGCATGTTAGATAAATTTCTTTAATTTTTCATCTTATGATTTCTCTTATAAAAATCATTTTGTTACATTACAATAGATATTGGTGAAGATGGTAACACAATAATTTTAAATTGGGAGTCTTTAAATTATGTTTCATTAAATGTGCAATGAAGAGTGACTATAGATGATAGTGATACCATTAGTTAAACAAAAAGTGAAAATAATATAATTGGTCGACATAACATTACAAAGAATGAATGGAGAATCATTGTTTAGTTGTATCATAGCCAAACAATGGAATTTTTTCAGATTGATATCCTAAGGATAAGGGACATGAATACACAATACAATTGGTCAAATGAATATAGGTTTGATGAATATATTATAGAGGTAAACAATTTTATTGGTAGAATGAGAAAAAATTGTGTAAATTTTCACTCTTGACAATGAATCAACAGGATAATTTAAATAAAAGACAAAAAGTGCATTGGCATAATTATGACACACTACAATGGGGTTGAAAATATGACACCCTTGTATATGGTAGTTAAGGGTATAATATGTACTAGAAAGCCAATCATATTTAATTGGTACAATCAATAAACGTCTCAAATAAGAAAAATTAATTAATTATTATCTACTTGTACTACTAGCACCAATAGGACTAGCCACATACAACATAGCAATATCAACTATAGACAAAACAAGTTGAAGATCCCAGTGAATGATTACTCAATTAGAAGGAATGTGTTCAACAAGTTTTTAAGAAAATCTGAGTCATATTTGATATGCATTGATAGAATAAATTTTTCCTATTAGGGAGAAGTTACTTGAGTATATAGACTCCCAAATTTGTTGAAGATTTTCTCAAAACAATAATGTTAACTTTGCAGGTGTGTTTTTATTTCAAATTTATATTGAATACATTTGTAAAAAAAACATTATTGTATCATCTTGAAATGGAAGCACTTCCATGTTAAGTGCACATAACCCTCCAAGTAAATGGTATAGGGTCATGTTAAGTGCCTTGAATAGGTATTTGCATGTTTGACAACTTTTTCTAAGAAATTAAAGAGATTGACTTTTTGGGTCAAGGATGACTTGATGGGTCAAGGTCAACCTCAATCCTAGCATAGGTCAAGGATGGCCTTAACCTTGACCTAAGGCAGAGTTGACCTTGACCTTGAGCCTAGCTCCAAATTTAAAGTTCCAAAGGTTTTGTGATATTGGGCTTTGGAAAGTTTCATTTTCTTGCTTTTGGGTCAGCTATTTTGGATTTTGGAATGGTAAAATCTTAAGTTACATTTAATCAAGGTCTATTTCTAGGGTTTAATACTAATTGGGGTTTAACTCTCCAATGTGGGTCTCTTTAGAAGTTTGTGCCATAAATCACTATATATGGAAGTCTCCTCCTCTCATTTTCTCTAAGGACCAACATGAAACTAGAAGCCATAAGGAGATATTAGACGATCCATTATCAAGCATTCAAGCATTCAAGAATTGAATTCATCAAGGAGATCCATTGTTAGTAATTGGAGAATTCAATCTTTCTGGAGCCCTCTTGTTGAAGATCTCTCCATGCACATTCATTCAAGCCTCTTCCTATGCAAAGATCCATTCAAGATTGGTGGTGAAGATCTAATGACATTGATTTGAGACATCCTACATAATTCTACATTCATTTGGAGCATCCATACTTGTGGATTCAAGGATTCAAATCCTTCATAAGGATTTCAACATAAGAAAGGTGAATAGTTCCATTTTCTTTGTTTACACATATTGAAATTTTAATTACATTTCAGGTTGATTCCAAACTAGGGTTTAACCAAAGTAAAACCCCCATCCAAATAACAAAACCATTTTTCTTGTAGGTACAGATACAAGATTGTGAATTGAAGTACATATTTGGATACCCTTTTTAGAAAACACCAGAGATCCACAAACATAATTGTTTTTGGAGTAGTGCAAGTCAAGGTTAGAAATAAAGGGGTAAGATTGTGCTCCATGATCTGGGTCAAGGTGTACTTGACTTCAGAAGGATGAAAGGTCTCTGGTTTTCTTCAGCTCAACATTTCCAATTCTAAGCAAGTCACAAAATTTTCTGACACTATACACAGACTTTAGAAATTAGTATTTTCTAGATTTTCCCTATTTTGAGGTTAGTATTTGTATTTTATTCGTTCAATATTTCAAGTACCTACTTTCTATAGTAGATTATAGGATTTCTCCTTTCTTCATATTCCCGATCGTTTAGTTCATTTGTGTATTGATCACTTCTTTGTGATTAATCAATTTGAATCTTTCCTTTTGGAAATTTGGGTTAAGGATATGTCCTATATTCACCCTCTTATATACTCCCACACATATCCTATTCATCATTTTAATCCCATTCAATTATTTATAATTTTGAATGTATAAATTCAATTAGTGAATGTCTAAATCATTAGCAATTATTTGTAAGTTTTTTGAAGAATTTCAATAATCTTAGTTGGTGACCATAGATAGCTCCCTCCTATGAAGGAAAAAGTATCATATGACAACAATAGACAAGAAAAGCTTTTATTGCAAGACTACAACATTATGGTCATATTGGGAAAGATTTATAGACAAGATGGTCAATATTTGGATGAAACAAAATAGTTTTAGTTACTCACAAATCTTAGAGGTGACCAACCTATAATTGACCATTGGAGATTTTTTATGTCATAGAAAAAGAGCAATATTTCACAAGTAATAAATTATTACCACTATTTTGAAAATAATGTTCATTTATTTTCCACTAATGATAATGTGTGCAATCCTAATCAAACTAAATTGCATTCTATCAAAGAACTTATTGTACCTGTTATTGCTACAAAAGTTTCAAATTATGGTGGAGTAGATGGCAAGTCTACTACTGAAATTGATATGGAATTGTTGATCTCAAAGCATGTAAGAGTTATGCTAACTTCAAATTTGTGGATAATAATAGTTCTTATAAATGGGGCTCTACATTATGGTGAGGAAGTAGTCTACAAACCAAGAAGTATATCACCTGAACTACCCTTGTATGTCATGATAAAATTTGACACATACTCTAGATTGCCATTTAATAATGCATATTCCAAATTAAATAATTACAATTTATTAAGCTTATTAGCTTATGAATATGTAAAAATGTTAGCTAGGAACCATTCAGTTGTGCTAGGGAATATAGAAGTAGGCCAAAAAATATTAATATAAATTTTAAATATATCTAATATTATAATATTAAATTAGAAGAATGAATTACATAGATTTCAAATAAAGAATTACATACATAAATAACTGCACATAATAGGGTCTTTCTTATGAGACCAAAGAGCCTCTTAGCTAATGAATCAAAAATAATAAATAAGATTATATAGGTAATATAAATAATAGTTTGAGATAAAATGTAGAAGCTATAGCTAAAAATCACTCATTGTGGACAAGTGCTTGGTCTATTGTTGAAGTTGAATGGCTTTAATGAGCCCATTAGAAATCAAGTCTAGGATTGTGTCCTAGGATGCTTTGCTCCCAACTTTGAAAATGCCACTTGATTAGAGAGATGAAATTTTCATAATCCATTAAAATTGTAGTGATTGGCTTTTAGATTAGATTATGTTAAGATTTTTACCATCAATGTTTCAAATCACACTAGATGATTCATCATTAGAATGAAAGAGAGAAAAGAGATGCAAAACAAAGTGACGTTGAAACACTTGCTCTCTTATATATATATGATAGATCATGTAGTGTGATTCCTCAGTTGTAAAAATCTTAGCACAATCTAATTGAGAAGCTAATCAATAGAAAAGCACTTGACATTTTTCGAAAAAATCATAAATCTTACAATATTCAACTCTATATATGAAATCGAGGAAGAATATCAAACCAGTCAAGATTTTCAATTATTAACTCAAAATTTGTGAGTTTGAACAATAATTAGCGATCCCAAACTCAGCCAGAGCATGTACAAGTTTTTCATGTGTATGTTGCGATTGCATTCTCATCTTCTTCCCATCGAAGGTTTATATGATTGTGGTCACTTTTCATTAGTGAAGTGAGTTTTGTGAGCACATCCCAGAGCTATGTTTGCAACAGCGACGGCTTCTTCTACACCAATGATTTCGCACCCATCCTGTTTGAGCTTAGAGTCTATTAATCTTAAGATTATTAATCTTAAAAAGTGCAACATCCCTTTAGAGGTACACTCCATTGATTCAATAATATAAAGCTATACAAAACAATTAAGACAAGACCTACTTCCTATTCAAATCATTAAAGTTACGGTCACTGTAATGATTCGATCAACAAACGAAAACGTAAATGAAGTCCGACCAATAAGATATTGAAATGTCCAAATTTCCACACCATGAAATATCAGATCTCGGAGCCCAACAGAGTCAAGGATACTTCGTTTGAAGAAGATAACTCTCCCTTTTTACTGCACGATAATGAAAATTTCCTTTTAAAGAACTCAACTGCAATAATAAACTGAGCTATATTAGCTTTACAATGGAGAAAATAGCTTTTGTATTGAGTAGCTGTTTCATAAGGACAGTCTAAGAAAGCAACAAGACGGTAAAAGAATAGGAGAAAAAAAACACATCAAATAGTTGTTTTTGTTGGCTGCTTCTCAAATCCAACGGAGGTCAAATAATGTAAATTGTGGGGTTCAAAAAGACAAAACATATTGCCTATCCTTAATCTACACCACAAATGGAACTTTCTTCCCAACTACATGCCAAATTAATGGTTATGCAATCAAGAAAAGCAACAAGACGGAAAAAGAATAGGAGGAAAAAAACTCATGAAATATTTTCTTTGGTTAGCTGCTTCTCAAACCCAATGACAGCCAAATAATGTAAATTGTGGGGTTGAAAAAGGACAAAACATATTGCCTATCCTTAATCTACACCACAAATGGAACTTTCTTCCCAACTACATGCCAAACTAATGGTCATGCCAAATTAATGGTTATGCAAGTGGGAATGAAATAAGATAATGAAAAAAAAGAATTCAAAGAGTGTAAGAAGTAAAGTACGAGAACTTTATCTATGTGGGCATCCTATAGATGCATTGAGTACTAAGTGTTTCATTTATTGTCATAAGAGATGGATTCATGTCGATCACTACTCAGGAAACATGGGTAATTGAGTTTGAATCAAAAACAACATAGTTAAATCCTAATAGCAATATCACAATTTGACTTGCTATTGAAAAATATCTCCTACTTATCAATTGATGAGGTTAAGGGTATTTCTAATGAATCATTCATAAGGCACAACACTTAGTGAAAGCTTTGAAAATGGGGTTGCAAGAAGAGTGGGTTTAATTAGGGAGGAAACTCTACAATGAAAGTTTTACAAATGGGATTGCAAGCAGAGTGGATTTAATCAAGGAGAAAACCCCATAGTAAAAGTTTTGCAAATGGGGTTGAAGTAGAGTGAGTTTAACAGTTAATGAATAAAGTTGATTTACAATATATTACCTTCATTTTGGTTTTTTGTGTAATGGATGCCATGGCCCTCATTTATTGAAGGTAGTTTGGAACTATTGCAGATTTGTTTATTTTACGATTAGAAGATCACTACTTTTTTATTCAAATGGCTCCATGGAGAATGAAATCAACTATGATTTTGTCTTCCATTAGAAGTGATCTTGAAGATATCAAAGAGTAACTTAAAGATTCAAGAAGCGCCTAAAGGGATTAGACATGAGAACTCTAAAGATAAAGGAAGGAAAGAGAAAAGAGGAAAATAATAAAGAGTTTGTCATTTGAAAATAAAAGAACAAGTTTTTTAATTAGATTTTTAATTTCCTTTTTGCTATTTAATGAATGTTTATAGTTTTCTGTCATGTGTGTGTGTGTGTGTGTGTGTGTGTGTGTGTGTGTGTTTAAATATAAAATTCTTAAAGAGATAAAGATTTGTAAATTTAAAAAAAGATTGAAGATAAATATCTTTTAGTTAAGTAAATTATCAATTGTAATTGATACTTATTTCCATAACATAACTGATCAGTTTGTATGTGCATCCCATTTCAAGGGATGAGGATAGTTTTCATTTTAGAGAAGAGATCCTAAATCATGTCTCAAGAATTTGGTTCATTATGCACATTTTTTTATCACATATGGTAGGCAATATATTTTCTATTATATTTATTCCCATATTTGAAGTAGATAATTTTATATATAAGTGTACAAGAATGCAAACACTACTAAAATCTAAGGATTTGTGGAAATTTTAAAGAGAAATAAGAAAACTTTATTATTGATTCAAGATAGAACAATTCAGTCTATCTTTGCTAGAATAAGTGTTATTATTCATTCCAAGAAAGAATGGAAAGTAATAAGTAATGTATATCAAGGTGCAAAAACTATATTACAAATAATGATATTTTTTTAAAAATTGAAAGATGAAAACTAGTGGATAATGAAGTCCTAAGAAAGGTAGAAGGTCTAGTGAGATAGATGAAATTACAAGTGGAAGATGTAGATGACAAGAATGTCACTTAAAATATTTTGAAATTTTTTATTCCAAATTTTAAGTGTGTGAAATCTACCATTGAGATATATAAGGATCTCTCAAGGATGAATATTGATGGATTAGGTAGAATTTTGTTAACTACTAACAGAAGAATGAATGTAATGAATAAAACTTAGAGAAATCATTTTTATCTAAATAGAAAATTAAAGGAAAATGATATAAATTCTTCAAGAATCATACTAAATTTGATGATAATAATAACAATAAATGTAATGGAAAATCTAGTAATTTTAGTAGAAAGAGAAAGAAGTAGCAACTTCAAAGGAAAAAGAAGAAGTAGTAGATGTGACGGAGGAGAAAATGGTTAAGGATATATCCAATGTATTTATTGAAATTTTTTTTTAGAATTTTAAAGCAAACAAGTTGAAAAAGAAGAAGTTCTAGTAGCACTTTTGAAGATAAGAAAAAAAGGTTCTTTTCCTGCTAATGTGTTCCATATAGACTCTAAATGTTCTTCACATATGTCTTCTAATTAGAATACATTTGTCCACTTGGATTGAAAGAATAAATGTACTACACTAATAGTCTAGATAATAATTCTTATAGAATCAAAGGTAAGGGTATTATTGTAATTACAACATAATATGGTAAAGTGCAGCATATAAAATACTACTAGTTCCAACACTCAAAAAGAATTTTTGTTTTGTTTGAAAAATATTAAACAAAATTTATCAATCAAACTTTGATAAGAATGAGTGAATAATAAGAGACAAATAAAAAGGACTTTTGTTGTTGTTGAGAAATCATTTTCATGTTATTTCCTTGGTCAATTTTGAACTATTTTGTATATGTAGGATTGACAAATATGTAGAATGACCATACTAAATAGAAAAGTTAAAAAGATGAGTCTAAATTCGACCATCATGAAGATTCATTAGACAAAGGATAAAATATTGCACAATTTGTGGGATCATTACAAATAAATCATTTATTGGCATTGAAGAATAATATCAACATGGAGGATGACCATGTATCTACATTTTCTTTCAAGGTTTTTCGTGATAGATTTCACAAGTGTAAAGAACTACAAGACTCTGAAAAGAAGATGTTGAAATCTAAGAATCAATTGAAAGATGAGAATGAAGAATGTCTAGTGATGTCACCTACTTATGTTTCTAGTAACTACTCAAGCATTGAACAAAAAAGAAATCCAAACAGCAACTATACAACCCAAATAATGTCAAATACATTAAAGAAAAGAGGATCAAGATGATGTACGAGAGCCTAAGTGTTTACAGGGTAAATTTTTTCTAGAACTTGATGAAGGGAGGTCCCCTTAATACCATAAATACATAACAAAAGGAAAGAAATAAAAGGAACTATGAGAACAAAATAGGGACTTCTTATTAACACCACAAATGCATAATTACATAATTCAAAATTACAATATGCTAACCTACATGGCCACCTTTATTACAATAATCTACAAGACAATGCTACAAGCTATCACCCAGAGTTGTTCTAGACAATGTTTGGGCCTTTCTTAAATAGGCAATTTTATGTCACTCGAGAAGGTTCTAGACACTCAAACTTAATACCTAGGGCCATCAGACCCTAAAAATACATATAGAGTAGGCCAAATACATCTTTGACATTTATTTTAGAAATTTTGGGTAGCCCTACTTTGGAAGGCCATAACTCTCGATCCATTGCTCCAATTGGCTATTATAACCAATCTTCAAAAATGCTAGCTACTAATCTACAAGCTCAAATTGGTGCCAGTGCCCATCCATCAAGCTTTCAGACCTCATCCAAGGCCTCTAAGGCCTTCAAAATTAAGTTCAAAGATTTTTCTCCAAAAATTTCCACCAAAAATTTGCAATAACTTCTCTGATACTTAAGTTGGAGAAATGAGACTTTTATGGTAGGCTTATAATTCTAAAATGAGCCTTCATGTAGAAAATATGAACATTTTGAGCTCATATGACAAACTTACTAAAAATAGTAAGCTCCTAGAAATAGTAACCCCCCATTTACTCGTTCTCATTAAAATAGAAAACACTAAAAAAATAATAATTTTTGGGTGATGAGAGATTGCCCTTACACCTAGGATGTTCATGCATTAGACACTTGAGGTAATTTGAGAAGTGACTCCATCACATCTCATATGTTTAGGGGAAAACCAAGATAGTTAACCTCTTCCCTTGCTAGGCATGATGAATCCTATACTGGCCTCCCCTTCCATTTGACCAGTTATTCTTCATAAGTTCTATTCCTTGTATTTTTGCCAACATGACTATCTAGTATCTCCTTAATCTCCTTTGTAGTTGATCTAGCTGCTAGATTACTCCATTGTGCTTCTACAAATTTATCTCCATCACCTTCTTCATAATACATTGTCAAATCTGAAATATTAAATACTTGTCAAATATTCAATTTGGTAGGAAACTCCACTTCATAGGCATTTCTACAATCATGCCTTTTCACTATCTAACATGGTCTAAAGTTCTTTATCTTCAACTTATTATATGTACCCATTGGAAAATGCTCATTTCTCAAATAAACCATGACTTCATCTCCAATCAAAAATTACTTATACCTCCTTTTCACATCTTTCTTAGCCTTATACTATGTATTCATCTTTATAATGTGCTTCCTCACCTCCTAATGGATATTCTTCAAATATTCAAAAAAAATGTCTACTTCAGCACTACTTATCTCTCCTTTATCAAGCTGTTGCAATTCACGAGCATTTCTGGGACAACTCCCATATACAATCTAGAATGGTGATTTACCAATACTCCTATTAATAGAATTACTATATGCAAATTCTCCCTATGGTACAACCATATAACATCCTTTTGGCTTGTCTCCAACCAAACACCTCAGCAAATTTTCTAAAGTGTTATTCACAACTTTTGTCTATCCATTAGTCTATGGATGATGTGATCAAAGAAACTTCAAATCTATCTTCAATTCTTCCACAATGTATGCTAGAAATATAGAAAAATTTTGTATCTCAATCTAAAACTATACTCTTTGGTAGACCGTGTATTCTCACCACTTCTTTGAAAAACAACTCTGACACATGAGCATCATCACTAGTCTTCTTGTAAGGAATAAAATGTGCCATCTTTGAAAACCTATCAAGCACGAAAAAAATAGAATCATTCCCTTGTTGAGTCCTTGGTAATATAAGAACAGAATCCATGGTGACATCCTCCCACAACTTCTCTGGTATAGGTAATGACTGATACAACCCCATATTATTCTTCACTCTTTTTGCCATTTGACATACTCTAAAACTCTATACAAACTTCTTCACATCTTGCTACAACTATGGCTAACAATAGTTCTCAACAACCAAAGAAATGGTTTTATCTCTAGCAAAGTGTCCAACCAATCCTCCACTATGCTTCTCCTTGATGAGATTCTCTCTCATTGAACTTCTTGGAATGCATGCAACTAGCTTCCTTTGAACAACATACTATCTTGGATCATAAAATCCAAGCACTTTGTCATATCAAGTGTAAAAGGTTTTGTACAAGTCTTCCATGCTTCACTAAAATCAAGATCATTTGGATACAAATTCTTTAGTTTGTTGAACCCTACGACCTCAATCTATATTTATGTCAGCAAAAGTTGTCTTCTACTAAGGGCTATACAACTTTGTTAGACTTTCCACTCCTATGTTTCAAAAAAAATTTATGACTTTCCAAATGCTCCACCCACTTCAAAAGCCTTTGGTTCAAATTTACTTGACCATTCTAATCTTGCAAAGCTTCATGATCAATATATAAAACAAACTCCTTAGGAAGAAGATACTGTCTCCACTTCTTCAACGCTTGAACTATAGCATACAATTCCTAATTATAAACATAATATTTTTTTTTTGCATCATTCAACTTCTCACTAAAATAGGCAACAACTCTACCTTCTTGGCTCAAAACAACTCCTATTGATATACCACTAACATCACAGTCTACTTAAAACACCTTGTTAAAATTGAGAAGTGCTAAAACAGGTTGTCAGTAACTTTCTATTTCAATAGATTAAAGCTCTTATCTACTCCTAGAATCCAGTTAAATTATTTCCTATCCCCTCTCATCTTTTTAGTCAAGGGTCCACACATACTGTTAAATTTTTTTATGATCTTTCTATAAAAAATAGCCAATCCATGGAAAGATCCTACCTTTGTCACACTCCTTAGAGTAGGTCATTCAATGATAGCCTTCACTTTCTCTAGGTCCACTTTTAGACCTTTTTCTAAGACTACAAATCCCAAATACACAACCTCCTTCTTCACAAAACTAAACTTCTTCAAGTTTATTAACAACTTCTCTTGTCTCAACTTAGCAAACATCTTTCAAATATGTATCAAATGATCCTCCAATCTTTTACTAAATATCAAAATATCATCTAGGTAAATAGTTACAAACTTACCTTGAAACTCCTGCAATACCTCATTCATGAGCCTCATGAAAGTTCTTGGTGCATTGGTTAGCCCAAAAGGCATGACTAACCACTCATATAGTTATTCCCTTGTCTTCAAAGAAGTCTTTTATTCATATCCTTCTTTGATGAGAATCTAATAGTACCCACTCTTCAGATCTATATTTGTGCAATTATCATCCCCACTAAAAAAATCAATAATATCATCCATCCTTGGCAATGGAAATCTATACTTCATTGTAGTCTTATTAATGGCATGAGAATCTGTGCACATCCTCCATTCTCCATTCTTCTTTGGTGCTAATATTGTTGCTACAACACATGGACTTAGACTCTCTCAGATCAACCCCTTCTATACCTACTCATGAACTTATATGTTCAAACCTTCACTTTCTACTGTTGTGATTTTGTGTGGTTCCTTGTTTGGAAAACTGGCTCCTAGAATAAAATCCATCTGGTGACTGACCTTCCTCATTGGGAGAAATCCATCAAGTACATTATCTAACACAATGTTAGAAACTCTCACAACATATTTGCAATTTTTGTAGGTACCTCCTCTACTTCTTCTTTACCATCTTTTGGAATTACAAAAAAACACATGTGCTCATGCTTCATACCTTTGAGAAAATCCTTTCCATAAATGAAACATATTCTGGTAGCACTACATACTTTTTCTTCTTTTTGATTCAATAGCTTAACTTATGTTTCACTCCATCCTTGGTCAGAGTGTAGGTATTTTCTCACCCATCATGTATAGCATGCTTGTCAAATTGCCACAACCTACCCAACAACATATGGAATATGTCCATAGGTATGATAGCACACAATACCTCATCCTAGTAGCTTTCAATCTTGAACATCATTGAACATTGATCACTAACCATGACCTTTTAGTCATCTTGCACCCAAGCAATATGGTATGGACATGGGTGTTTTGTCTCTTCAATTTCAACTTTGTGACCTTATTTCTCACACCATATTGTTAGTAATTCCACCATCAATTGTCACATCACAACACTTATCTTCACATTCTTACCTTGTGTAAAAAAAACACCTTCATTGATCAAGTTCATTCTCACCACTTAGTAGGACTCTTCTATTGATTAGAACTTCTCCTCTTTTAGCATCTTTAGAATGTGATGATCTAACATCTTTGTCAACATATGCAACTCTAGCTTGGCCTTTTGTTCTTCAATCTCTCCTTCCTTGGCACTAGGAACATTCAAATTCTTTATGCCCTTCTTCTCCACAATGAAAGAATTTCCCATAGAAGCCGCATCTTCTAGATCCTCTTTCTTTACTTCTTCCTTTCTGATCTCTATTGCTTTGATCATGAAAATGATTGAAATTTCCCCCCCTCTAGTTATGATTGCTACTTGCTGCCTTATCCTTGTTCTTTTGATCATCATTTCAGCCACCATAAGATTGTTTGCCACATTTTCCACCATGACCTCTTCCACCATTCTTGTTGTCAAAATTCTTTCCTAATTTCTCTTCGATTCTTAAGGAAAATTGGTATGCCTCCTCAATACTAGTCATGCGAACTAGATTTAGCTCATACTAAATAATTATCCTTAATCCATTAAGATAACTAGCCATTTTATCCTTATTAGCTTTTGCATGGCTGATTCTAATGAGAACTTAGTAGAACTCTTCGGTACACTCTTAAACATATTTTTCCACTTGCTTCAACCCTTACATTTTCTTCAACAGATCAAGCTCATAATCTACATGAATGAATTTTCACATCAATTTAGCTATCATCTGATCCCATCTAGTGAATTTGTCCTTTCCCTTTCTATTTCACTCCAACTAAATCCTTTTCCACAAGATCTTTGCATGTCCCTTTAGTTTCACCTTCATAAACTTGACCTTATCAGGATCCTCAATATCTTCATATTCAAAGTACTCCTCCAATTCATTGATCCAATCGATCAACAAACTTAGCTCTTTTTCCAATCTTTGAGATGGCCTTAAAAGGCCTCTCTTCCTCTGGGTTTAGAATTGCCTCTACTTTGACATTTTCTTCTACTTCATCCCCATCCTCTCTTTCATCTCTTACACTAAGATTTATTCCTCTATGCATTTGTTCTTCAAATTCTTGCATTTTTCTTTGGAGACCTCTAAAACTCTTAGGTTTAATAGCTACAACTCTTCTACCACACTCTCTTCATGGAGGTGTTTTTTCACTTCCATTGAAACCCTAGTGCAAACTGCCTCACAATTGATGATCTATCTAAATGCTTAGCCTAGACCACAGTCTTCATGTAAATTGTCTAATAGTTGGTGATCTATCAACACACTTAAGAACTCTAGCTTCAATACCACTTGATGAAGGGAGCTCCCTTTTATACCATAAACACATAGCAAAAAAGATAAACAACAATAATTGTGTGAACAAAATAGTGACTTCCTATTATAGCCACAAATGTGAAATTACAAAATTCACAATTAGAATATGCTAACTTGCATGGACACCTTAATTATTGTAATCTACAAGACAATGTTGCGAACTATCATCCAAAGTTGTTCTAGACAATGTTTGGGCCTTTCTGAAATAGGCAATTTTATGCCACCTAGGAAGGCTATGGACACTAAAACTTAATACCTAGGACCAACATATCCTAACAATACATATAGAGTCAGCCAAATACATCTTTGACATTTATTTTAGAAATTTTGGGTAGCCCAACTTCAGAAGGCCACAATTCTCAAACTATTGTTTTGATTGGCTATTATAACCACTTTTTAGAAACACCAGCTCCTAATCTTCATGATCAGATTGGCACAAGTGCCCATCCATCAAGTTTTTAGACCTCATCTAAGGCCTCTAACACCTTCAAAATTGCATTCAAATATTTTTCTCCAAAATTTTCCACTAAAAATTTGAAATAACTTCTTAGATACTTAAGCTAGAGAAATGAGATTCTTATGGTAGGCTTATAAATTTGAAATGAACCTTCATGTAGAAAATCATATCCTTTTGAGCTCGTATGAAAAACTTACTAAAAATGGCAAGCACCTAGAAATAGTAATCCCCTATCTACTAGTCCTAACTAAAATAGAAAAAGTTAAAAAAATAAAAAAAATTAGGTCATGCAAAATTTCCCTTACACCCAAGATGCTCCCACATCAAAACCTCTCTTTATTCCCGAGGTAAAATTTTTTTAACTTTGAAGTCTTTGATGATCAAAGTAGCACCCAAGAACCCATTCATAGAGATTATGAATCTTTACACCTAATTCTCTTTCCCTACTTGAAATAAAAAGTTCCAGTCTTGAAGAGGTAAAAAAATCATTTTTACACTTAAAAATTTGCAACCAGCCCATAGAAGAATATGGTCTATTTGTAAATGGATTTCATGGCAAGGATTAAGTAAAACAACATGTTGACAAGATTTCTTCTCTTGCTAAGTTATTGATTAAAGAAATGGATCAAGAAGTCAACCTCTAGCCCATGGATAACTTGACTAAGATTTTGAAAGATGCTCCCATTGGTGATAAAGAAGAAATCATTTGTAGATTTGTATCATCTCTTGGATAAGAGGACTTCTATTTGAATGGTTCACATATTAACCTAAACAAAACTAGAAGTGAGAGGTTGCTTGATGAATCTTCTTTCTATTTTTTGGGGTGTGATCTTGCTGATTTAGATTGTGAAACTAATGTTGAAAAATGTGATGATATATTTGGGAAAGAAAATGATAAAATGCATTGTACACCTGATCATAGTTTCATCCCTCATAGAAATAAGGAAAACAATTATCCAATATTTGATCCTATAATTGAGGAAATATAGTTCTTTCCTTAGATCGATCATAAAATTAAAGCACATGTTAAGAATTACTATTTTGGGGACAATGATTACAAAAATCATGTAGTTTCTCTCCAAAAATATTATACTCATTGTCTTTTTCAATTTAGAGAAAAAATCTATTTGTAAAATATGATGGAAAAGATTGTGGAATATACAAAGGTTTACAATGAAAGATGGCTCTTTAGATTTGATGTTGTGTTCATGTAATCCCTACACATAATTAGTCCAATACCTTGCACTAAGAATTTTTCCAAATGGAGGTTGCATCAACAAGTTTCATTCAAATTAATGGGTATGTTTGATTTTTTCCTATATTTTCTTCTTGTAGTAGGGTCTTCCTACATATGTACATATTGTAAATAAGCTTTTGTTGTGTGTAGTTTCCAAGGTTTTGGCTTACTATTAGTTTAGGAGTTATGGTCTTATAGTTGTCTTTCACTTTTAGTTATGGTTTTTTGTTTTCCTTGCTCCCCTTCAGCCATTTACAAGCAACCTCCTATTCTCCATTCTTTGTGACTCTATTTCCCAATGGTTCTTGACATTGTTCCTCAACTAGAAAATGCCAGAGTTCTCTATTTTTGACTAAAAAATACTCTCTTTATAGAGCCAATGTTAGCCCCCATATGGACTCTTATTTGAAAAATTTAAAATAGGTTACATATTGCACTTTTATAGACATTTTGTCTTTGACTCTACACTTTAGTAAAGGAAAACATAAATCTTGATCCTCATTAAACTAGTTCATTCTAGGTCAATTGGTTCACGAAAATTCATATGGTTTGAAAAGTTTAGTGTTGCAGGTAGTTTGGTGATTTCATTTCAAAGGCTCAAGTTCAAGTTGATAGTTCAAAGTTCAAGTCTAAAATATAGGTTCTAAAAGTTGGAGGTTCCAATTTGACACACGATCTCCAAATTCTAGAAAATCATTGAAGGTACAAGTCCATTTGTTCAAGAGTGAAGAATTTGAGTTTAATGGTACAAGTAAGAGGATCATGCTAAAGGCAAGGAAACACAATTAAACGGATATTTTATCAAGTGTTAAGCAATTATGATCAAACCTAATGTATTCCAAATTGATCTATATAGAATTTTGAAACACCGACACAACTTTTGTGATCTCCAAGGGTCGTAATACTCAAAAGTATTAGAAATGATGGTGTTGAGATCAAAATTTATTAGTAATATCTTACTTTATCCTCATTATATCCAATCTCAAGCTAGAATTTTTAGTAGACCTTCAACAAAGAAACTCATCCATATCAATGGAGTTTGATTGTAATAAATGCTTGTAGAAGGTTCAATATATAGGAGTGTTTGGGTTATGAGTCTAACTCTTCCCCAATTCATATTGGGCTCCTTCTTGAACTTCTAAAATAGATGAATTTAACTCCAATGAGTTTCTAGCTCTTAGGTTCAATTTTTGAGATTGAGAAAACAATGGATTATGATGAAAAAATAGTAGTTTCAAAGCTATTGAACTTCTCCATCATTAATCCTCAAATGAAAGATAGAGTAGATCGAGATGTCCTCTGTGAGCTCAAGATCCTAATGTACAACTTTCCAATTAATGAAATTGTTATTAACTATTAAGATGATGAAAATTTTAGCATTTCCAAGGTGAGATATTTTTAGATGTTGAGCCTCTGAATAAAAATTCCTACCAATCACTGTTCATATGTTCCACATGGAGCATAGTGATTACAAACATTATGAAGTACCAAATCTTGTTGAAGCAATGCACCATGTCCCAATAATGATGTGATAAGTCACTATTTTACACATCCATGTGAAATTCATGCCCCTAGATATGGTTCTTTGAGTAATTGTAT